>JASVEL010004657.1:0-387927 GCA_032618575.1 Nicotiana noctiflora
TGTTATGCTTAAATTGGATAAAGTGAGCTTGTGGCTCCGTGATTGTTGTTGATTGGTCGGGCTGGCCTAGCAGTGTGCTGGGCGCCATCACGACCGGATTTGGGGTCGTGACAAGTTGGTATCGGAGCCTAGGTTTACTAGGCCTCACGAGTCTTGAGCCGGTTAGTAGAGTCTTGTGGATCGGTTTGGGGACGCCTGTACTTATCCTCGGGAGGCTGCGAACCATTAGGAAACACTTCACATTTCTTGGAATTCTCATCGTGCATGTTTGATTCAGCTTGAGATGTAATTCTTGAAATTCCTCCCGCACATTGATGCGCGCACTCGAGTGCTTAGTGATAAATTTGCCTTGATGGCTTATGATTCCCCAATCGAGGGACGAGATATAATCTCTATGAGTTCATGTTGGGCCTGTCTGGAAGACTTGAGGCGAAATCATTGTCTATGGCTTGAGCACCAAGGTGCTAATTTCACGAGTCGGTATTATGAAGTTTATACGATCGGTATTGATATTAATTGTGAAAATGGCAGTTTGATAATGGGAAAGTTGTAAGGTATTCGGTTCTTATTGTGATTTGATGCGTAGCACTAGCTATGGGTGTGAGAAATATTTTCATCGCCTCTTAATTGGAAGGTAAAGTGCCTTATGTGTAGTGGAACGAGTTCAAACTCAGGAAGACTAAAGTGATTATGCTATGTGTATCATAGTGGAAGGTATTGTGCTGAAATGATAAATTGAGGCGAGGTAGGTGAATTGATTCTGATGTGTAATTGAAGGGTATTTGATATATGTATTGTTAGGATGATTTTGGTGATTCTCTGGCAGGTGGATAGGCCAAATTACAAAGGAAACTCTGCCGAAATTTTTGGAAAATTTGGGACTTAGAAAGATTTCTGTCACCTAAAGAGAGTGGGCTTATTGGTGGTGTGTGTATAAATGCAAGAATTGCAGAACGGTTAAGGTCTCTGATGATTCGAGTCTCTGTCTAGGCTTGTAAATAGCTCGAGTTTAATCTCACTGTAACATTGGAGTATCAATTGAGTAAGAATGCTATGAGTGGCTAAAGGTGCTTTGATGTATGGCTCCGAGCCAAGTTGGGGAGGTTGCTATTAAATAACTAATTGCACGGTTGTGTGCTATGTGGGCACTGTCTTTAAGTATGTTGGAAAAATTCTGACAAGGTTATGGCGCTTCGTAGATATGAAGAAATACTAGGATGTTTTGAACTACTGTTGGTAAGGAATGTTCGGTGTATAGAAAAGAAAGATAGCTGATTGTATTTGTAAGTAATCATGTTCTGCGGTGTCAGAGTTCTAACAAAACACGAGTGGTTCTATTCAATAGGACAATTGAATTACAGCAAGATAAGGGTGAATGATGCCCGAGAATGGTTTTGCAGGTGTTCAAGATTTTACTTGTAACAATCAGGTGTCTCAAAATTTTGCATGTGGCTAAAGATGGTGGTTTCGTTAGAAGAGATCGGTACTTGTGTTATATTATGTGAATGATGGGATTCTATGTAATCCGTATTGGAAGGTAATGATAACGAATTCAAATCGCAAGAGGTTCTTCAAAATAAAGTATTGTAGGATGTGATCCTTCCGGAAATATTGAGAGAGTATTCTATGGCCTATGTGCCTTAGACCGTGTGGTCTTGTGTATGAATCTCGTGTGGTAACATAAGTTGATGTATTGTGGTCCTTCAGTAAAGGAGAATATGAAATTAAAGATGAATCAGAAAGGAAACTGGATAAATGGAACAACTTGTTAATAAACCGAAGCGGTATGATAAAGAATACGACTAATTCCTGGTATGTGGTTGAAGTAATGAGTCTTGTAGATATTGTGCAATAAAGCTTTTGAGTGTTGGCAGTCGTGTAACCCGATATGGGTATAATATGTGTATAAGGACTCGGTCCTGGCAGTTTAAATTATGCAATGTGATTGGGAGAAAGAGTTTATGATGTGTTTTAATGTGGTTTGAAAAATGAGTGTATTTCCTGTTGGTATGCAAGGCTTGGAATGTGTAATGAGTTTTCTCTATATGGGATCATGAAAGTCCTTGACTAGTTGAGTGCGCTGATGTTTGAGGCGTAGGGAAAGGGATATGAATTTTCCCTGTTGTCTTATTATGGTATGGTATATGCGATGTATTATGGAAAGTTGATAACGGCATGTTCAAGGTTTTGAGATCAATTAATATTATATGAGGAGTCATTAAAATCCTCAAGCAGCGTGGGCAACTGCAGATAATCTGAGAATCAATCTTCCTGGTGATTTAGGAGAATGGTACTGCTATACTAGTATTTCGGCAGAGTCTATGGTCAAAAGGGCCAGGTAAAATAAACTGATAATATCTAGCGGTATGGTGGTATACTCCTGTTGGATCGACTGTAATAACTGAGTCCTTGATGACATAGTGAAATTTATGAATAGCTTTCGTGGTATGAATGGACGCTTGAGGTGCGTTATGTAATCGCACGGTGAAGTACGGAATCAGGCATAGTGATTCCCTGTGTTATGTATGTGTTGGAGACTAGAAGTTCTCGTAACCCGCCTACGCAGCGGTGGTATATCGTGTGTATCGGCATGGTGTAGCGGTTATCGGAAATTGGAAGCCCTAGTGGCTATCTCGTCACTTGATATGACGAATTTGAATAATGATATATGATTGCAGTCTGGTTGTCATAAGTTAGGTTGTCTAGACTAATGTGATATGGACTATATCAGAGAAATGTCACAACTGCTTGGCAGAGCGCATCAGATCGTGCTCCAGCAGGGTAGATGTACCCTAGGGCCAGCGGACGGCTGGTAGGTATTGCTTTGTAAGTTGGGCCTTCGTGGCGGATGTCAGTGTAGAGGTATCTACCATTGATTCGGTTCCGGTATTGAGGGACTTTGTCGGATGAGTTTCATGTGACCGAGCTCGAGGCTATATATACATGTTTGTTGCAATGAGTAACTTGAGTCGATGTGCATTCCCTTTTGCTAGATTTATGCATGGATCGGGTGGCACGCCGCCACATGTATAGTATCTGGATCGGGTGGCACGCCGCCACATGTATGGTATCCTGGATCGGGTGGCACGCCGCCACAGGTATGTTATTGGAATGGGTTGCGCGCCGCAACAGCGTGATGTGGAAAATATAGTTTCCTATATCTTACCTTGTATACAATAGTTCCTAGCTTCCGAGGAATAGTCCGTATTGGTTTCGCTCGGGGAATAGCACATCGGTTGTGTCTTTTCGGGATTTGATAGCGTATATCTATCGTATCACCACGGGTGAGGTTGATTGCTTGGGTTCAAGACCTAGATCTGTGCGTGGCTAACCGTTTAGAGCTTAGTGGCTTGAGGTGTTTCATGAGTAATAATGTTGGGGTAGAATCACGAATCGTGGCAAGGCCACATGATGTGATGACCTTTCAAGAATGAGTCGTGCACTCCATTCCTATGATGTGAGACGGGATCTCAGTTATATATTATGATGGTACAAAGGAATTGAATTACAGCCCTGTTGTTGGAGTCGGTTGTCATAATTTGAGTATGTTTAGATGTTTCTATTGGAGCTCATGTTGTGCTCATCGTGGCTTAGGCCGGTGCTGAGGTGTCATATCACCAATGCGGTGTGTTATAATCGAAATGATCGTCGAAGCCAATAATGAGTGTGAGTATATGTGATTTGAGCTAGTTAGAAAGGCAATACCGAGATTTGGCTCCGAATTTTGTTGTAGTATCAATTAAAAGGGAAATGGATTCATGAATGGTTGACCTGAGAGATGGGTTCGATATATCGCGTGTGCGGTTGCCGTTGGCGGGATATGAAGGTGTTGGAATAAGACTCTATCTAATGAAAAAGATTTTTCAGTTGGTATTTGGTTATCGTGGGAAATTGTTGTGATTAGGGATTATTGTTCCGAGTGATTGGGTTGTTTGACACATCATATTATCTCACCGAGGTGGCGAGTATGGACTATTACAGTTGGATCGTGTGTATCCCGAGTATAGGCATGGGATTAGCATTTGGCATATGATTTCAGAAAGTACAATGTGATTTATGGTTCAGATGGTCCGTGAAATTTTGACTATGTGGTGTTTTCGGACTTATGTGAGATAGGGTGACGTATGATCACCCGGATATATGCTTGGTAAGGTCATTCGGTTATTGGGTGGCTTCTAGTACAACTTTGAGTCCGCTCGAGGACGAGCGTTTGTTTAAGTTATTTTCACTGTAACGACCCGGCCCGTCGTTATGGAAATTACCACCCCGTTATGTTGCATTTACATATCTTATGCTTTTATATCGGTGTTAGAACCTATCGGATGAGTTAGGAATGAATTGAATTGAAAATGAAGCAAATAGCATATTTGAAGGAAGTTTGAATATGGAAAGTCAACCTAGAGTTGACTATTGAGTTAGAGTGCTCGGAATCAGATTCTGATGATTTGACTAGTTTCGGGGGATCATTTATGACTTAGGAGAGCAATCAGAATTGAATTTGGAGGTCCGGTGTAGTTTTAGGCTTGAATTGGCTAAGGTTGAATTTTGGCGAAATCCGAACGGTAGGTGAGATTTTGATCCGGGAGTCGGAATGGAATTCCGACAGTTGCAGTAGCTCCGTTAGGTGATTTTGGATATGCCTGCAAATTTTCAGGTCATTCGGACGTCGTTTGGTCGGGTTTTTGATTGAATGAGCAATTCGGAAATTTTGAAGAAACTTAGGCTTGAATTAGTGTGTAATTGGTGATTTTGATGTTTAGGATGGTGTTTTTATGTTATGAGCAAGTTTGAATGAGGTAATGTGATATACTGGTGGCTTTGATTGAGGTCCCGGGGGCCTCGGGGTGATTTCGGATGGCTAACGGGAATTTTTGAGTTGAAAAATGCAGCAGAAAAATTGCGGAGAAATTTTGTTCTATGCGATCGCAATGCTCTGATGCGATCGCATAGTGTTAGCTACAGTACCCGGAGATTTTGTTCTATGCAATCGCATAGTGTTAGCTACAGTGACCGGAGAGTTTGTTCTATGCGATCGCAATGCTCTGATGCGATCGCATAGTGTTAGCTACAGTACCGGACAGAATGTTATATGCAATCGCATAGTGTTAGCTACAGTGCCCGGAGAGTTTGTTCTATGCGATCGCAATGCTCTGATGCGATCGCATAGTGTTAGCTACAGTACCGGACAGAATGTTAAAAACATTTCAATCGCGAAAACAACCCATTTTTCCACCATTTTTGGCCGTTCTTGAGAGCTTTTGGACGGGAATTGAAGGGATTTCGACGGGGAATCGTTGGAGGTAAGTTTTATGAGTTAAATACATGTTTTTATACAAGAATCATCCATGGAATTCATGAATCTATAGCTAAAAATCAAGAAAATAGGGCTTGGAGCAAAAACCTTAAATTTAGGATTTGAAGGACCATTTGTGGTCCGAATTGGGAGTTCTTGGTATGTACGGACTCGCGGCGAGATGAGGATTCCGAAAATGTGAATTTCAGAATTTTTCGAGATGTGGGCCCGGGGCTCGGGTTTTGTCAATTTCGTGATTTTTGATATTTTTCGAGTTCTTTCGATTGGGTTATGTTCCATTAGCCTATTTTGATATATTTGTACTGATTTTGGCTAGTTTGACGTGCGTGGATGCCGGTCCGAGGAGCTAAGGCGTCGCGAGCATGAAGCTTCTACCGGTTCGAGGTGAGTGGTAGTAGTAAATAATGTACTGAGGGTTTGAAACCCCGTACTAGCACTTCACAGTGCTATATTGAGATGAGACACGCGTTTTATGACGGGCGTGGTGACATTGTGATTGGGGGTTCGGACTTAGTCCTTCCCGACTAATAGTATATTGTGTGTTATGACTGATAATAAGTTTATAACTGTGCAATTGGGCTGATAGCCATGTTTGGGGCCTTGTGCCGATCTGTAGAGCATTAGGGAACCTATAGAGCTAGGTGACCCTTATATTGTGTTGGAAGCATACACTCAGCCATAGCTCTAGCTGTATAGTATAATATGAGCCCGTACTAGATGTGTACATTGAGAGATTATCTAGGGTGGAATTCCCTGTTCTAGCTGAGCGGGCCTGAAAGGCCAAGTCTATACCGATTGAGATGAGACAGGGTCAAAGACCCACTATGAGATGTTATATTGGGCCTGAAAGGCCAAGTCTATATTGACTGAGACAGGGTCAAGGACCCACTGTGATATATTATATTGGGCCTGAAAGGCCAAGTCTATATTGACTGAGACAGGGTCAAGGACCCACTGTGATATATTATATTGGGCCTGAAAGGCCAAGTATAATGATTGAGATGAGATAGGGTCAAGGACCCACTATGAGATGCTATATTGGGCCTGAAAGGCCAAGTCTATATTGACTGAGACAAGGTCGAGGACCCACTGTGATATATTATATTGGGCCCGAGAGGCCAAGTATATACTGACTGGGATAGGGTCGAGGACCCGTTATGAGGTATTATATATATATACCTATATTGGATCGGGCTGCACGCCGCAACAGTATATATATTGGATCGGACTGCATGTGGATTGGACTACACGCCGCAGTGATATACATGTGGAACGGACTGCACGCCGCAGTATTATTGCGCTTGGGCTGTAGGAGCCCCTTCGGAGTCTGAGTCTGCACACATTCCAGTGAGCGCTGGTATATTATGGGATCGGGCTGCACGCCGCAGCAGTATAATTATACATGTATATATATATATATATTGGATCGTACTGCACGCCGCAGTGATATATGGTGGACCTGGCTGCATGTCATAGCACCATAGCGCTTGGGCCTAGGGAGCCCCTCCGAAGTCTGTATACACCCCCAGTGAGCGCCGTCGACGTTATTGGAGCGGGCTGCGCGCCGCAGCGGTATATGTAATGGAGCGGGCTGCGCGCCGCAGCGGTATATGTATTGGAGCGGGCTACGCGCCGCAATATCATACTTATTCATATTCATATATATACTAAAATACTGATATGATATAGACATATGTATATGTCTCCATATATTGAGATAGTTGTATACCGTAGTGGTATGAGTGAGAATGTGGTCAGTGTGGGACCTAGATGGCATAGATGTGGACTGGATATTGGGGGTATTCATTATAGTGATGACTTACCCGTGAGGTTACCCTTAGAACTGTATAGTGATAGTACAGGTGTTCTCACTTCCAGTTATTATTTATTATTGCTGCTCACTGAGTTGAAATATACTCACCCCACTCCCCTGCATTTTTTTGTGTGTGCAGATATACAGGTTCAGAAGGGCAGTTGAGCTGTCGCAACTGCTTTATTATCCCCGTTCTGTGGAGACTTCGAGGTAGCTGCCGACGTCCGCAGGACCCGATATTCCTTCCTACTGTCTTTGATTATGTATTGTTATTTCTTTCCGCTCCGAGCTTTGGTTGTAAACCTTATTACACTTATGTTCTTTAGAGGCTCATGACTCTTGACCCTTCGGTCTATGGGAGTTGGCACATGTTGGAACTTGGTTCCCTGTTTTAAATATATCTATCACTGTTGTGCTTAAATTGGATAAAGTGAGCTTGTGGCTCCATGGTTATTGTTGATTGGTCGGGCTGGCCTAGCAGTGTGCTGGGGCGCCATCACGACCGAATTTGGGGTCGTGACAAAAGCAAATCCTATCAAGTTCAGGATATCCAAACCTGTTTTTAGTGATTGACTAGAGGGATGGTACCTCCAAATTAAACAATTTGAGGTTTTGTACATCCCTCAAAAGGTTGTAAAAGGACAAGAATTAGCAAACTTCTTGGCAAATCATCCGATACCTGATAACTGGGAGCTAACTGATGAATTACCTGATGAGGATGCAATGGTCATTGAATTTTAACCTCCATGGAAGATGTACATTGATGGTGTCGCACATCGTGTGGGAGCTGGGGATGGCATAGTATTTGTCACTCCCCAATGTGAAGTCTTTCCCTACTCCTTCACCTTGACACAACTCTGTTCTAACAATGTTGCTGAGTATCAAGCATTAATACTTGGGCTTGAAATGGCCATGTTGACATGAAGCAATTGCAATTGCAAGTCTTTGGTGACTCCCAGTTAGTGGTCAATCATCTTTTGGGTAGTTACGAGGTTAAGAAGCCTGAACTACGCCCATATCATGATTATGCTAAAAAATGGATGGGATGGCTTGGTGATGTGACTATTCAGTATGTGCCAAGGAAAGAAAATAAGAAGGTTGATGCTTTAGCTGCCCTAGCTTCACGCTTAACCTTGCCTGATCAAGTGCAAGTTACTGTCTGCCAAAAACGGGTAGTACCGCCGCTAAATGAGGTTGAAGGTGAAGAAAACTAACTCAAGCATCTTGTTGCTATTTCTGAAGTTGAGAAAGAAGAATGGCGACAACCCATTATCGACTACTTATGCTATGGGATACTTCCAGAAAATTCGAGGAGAAGGACTGAAATCCATCGTCGTGCACCTCACTTCCATTACTACAAGGATACTCTATATAGAAGGACGTTCGATGGAGTACTCTTACGATTCCTAGGAGAAGAAGAAGCTCTCCAAGCTTTACAAGAGGCACATTCTAGAGTATGTGGGTCACACCAGTCTGGACCAAAGCTCCACTTCCATATAAAAAGGATGGGATATTATTGGCCAACGATGGTAAAAGATTGCTTGGATTATGCTCGAAGATGCAAGGCTTGTCAATTCCATGCGAATTTTATTCATCAACCTCCTAAAGTGTTGCACCCGACTGTTGCATCATGTCCATTTGACGCTTAAGGATTGGATGTAGTTGGACCACTGCCAATGTCCTCTGGTGGGAACGTATACATCTTGGCTGCAACTGACTGCTTCTCAAAGTAGGCTGAAGGTATTGCTCTTAAGGAAGTAAAGAAGGAAAATTTTGCAAGTTTCATCCGAGTAAACATTATTTATCGCTTTGGCATTCCTCGTAAGATAATAACATGTAATGGAAAGCCATTCGATAACAAGTTTATGAAAAAGAATTGTGATCTCTTTGGCTTCAAGTAACGTAACTCTTCGATGTACAATGCATCCGCTAATGGTCTAGCTGAGGCATTCAACAAAACTCTATGCAACTTGTTAAAGAAAGTCGTCTCCAAATCGAAACGAGATTGAAATGACCTTATGGAAGAATCTCTATGGGTATATAGGATGACTCACCGTACACCAACATAGGTGACTCCATATTCACTCATTTATAGAGTCGAAGTCGTCTTGCCACTTGAGAATCAAATACCTTCTTTACGACTGGATATTCAAGAAGGGATCACTGATGAAGAAAACGCTCGACTTCGATTAACAGAGTTGGAGTCCCTTGATGAGAAAGAGTTGGAAGCTCAATAGATTATTGAATGTTATCAAGCTCGATTGTCTTGTGCCTTCAATAAAAAATGTTCGCCCCATATCCTTTCAAGTATGAGATCAAGTCCTTGTCATACAAAGACCCATAATTACTTCTCATAAACTTGTAGGGAAGTTCACTTCAAAATGGGATGGGCCATATGTCGTGCAAGAAGTTATCTCAATTGGGGCTTACAAGTTGGTTGCTGCGGATGGCATGAGAATCGACCCTATCAAGGGCAAGTTTTTAAAGAAGTATTATCCATGAAGTTGCAATGCTCCTTGACGCACGAGCCTAAACTGCATATTGCTACACTCCTGGCCTACAAGAGTATAAACTGTGTACGGCCCAAAAAAGATCCCGCTAGGTTTAAAATCTCAAAAGATGCGGCCTAGGCAAAAGTTAAGACGTAAAAAAATGAGTCTACTAGGTACTTCGAAAGAAGCATCATAGGCAAAATTTAGGACATAAAAAAAATCACCCAGCCTGAACAATGGTATAACTTGATGCTCTTCATCGGGGTATGTAGGCAGCTTAGAGTTTCATTCTAAGCTTAGTCGCATATGTTCAAAAGATACATATTCCCCCAATTGTTGTTCGAATGAAGTATGAAGGAACGCAAGATCAGGCTGAAATGTCATCCTCCTGCTTAACTTGGATCTCATTTGATTTAAAGGGGCAACCCTCCTTGGTAAATTGATATCTTCAATGAGAAGGATGTCAAGTATTTGTATTGAAGTACAGGGATTCTCTATGTCTTTAGGTTCGCCAAACCTTCAAGTTTGTTGGTCTCCAAGTCCGCCCTCTGCCTAAAAAAAGGGAAGAGAAGCGAGGCGTCAAAAGGAAACACAAGTATAAGGAAATGATTGCTTGGCGCAACGTTTCAAATTCAGTGAGATTTAAATCCCACGATATTTGTGAGAATATGGCTCTTAAATTTCGATTTATGGCAAGCAATACGTCTTCCGGTCTCGAGGTTTCCATATCAAGATACAAAATATTTGGTGAAGTCGCGCAAATTTGAAATTGTTAGTGTATCAGAATTTAGAATTGACTTCGAAATATTATCTGAATGTCTCCATAAGGCATTAAATTGAATTTTGGATATGTTATATATTTAGAAGTTACGTTTCCAGTATTAAACGGTTCATGGTTTCAATGTTCCTACTTCAAGGTACAAAACTTTTGGCGAAGTCACGCAAATCTGAAATTTTCAATGTGGTGAAACCTAAAGTTGATTTCAAAATATTATCTGTGACGATTCTGAAGTTATTTGATTGAGAATTTTGAATATGTTCTATTTACTTGAAGTCTAGATTTCTTGAAATTGAACGGTTTGCAATTTTGATATTTCTCATTGAGATATAAATTTTTTGGTGAGATTGCACAAATCTGGAATTGATAGCGTGGTGCAACATGAAGTTGATTTCAAAATATTATCTAGGATGATTCTGAAGTTTTTTGATTGAGACTTTTGGATATGTTCTAGAACTTGAAGTCTAGTTTTCTTGAAATCAAACGATTTGTAATTTTGATATTTCTTCACCGAGATATGAATTTTTTTGTGAGAGACTGCGCAAATCTGAATTTTTCAACATGGTAAAATCTAAAGTTGGTTTCTAAGTATTATCCGGCGCGATTCTGAAGGTTTTTGATTCTGAGTATTGGACATATTTTAGATATTGAAGTCATCAAACGGTTTATTATTTGGATTCTCCCATGACAAGATATGAATCATTTGTTACAAGCACGTAAAGTTGAAAATTATGCGAACAAGTCTCCAAGTCGAACAATGTAAAGCAAAAGAGAAGTTGAAATATTTAAGCCATAGAAGTCTCCAAGTTGAAATATTCAAGTATGTCGCTATTCAAGTTGAAGCATCAAAGTCCGCCAAATCTTCAAATCCATCAAATCATTAAGTTTGTCGGTCTTCAAGTTTGATGGGATGATTATAGTCTTCTAGGAGGCTACCAAGTATTTGCAATGAAGCCTGGAGATTCATTATGCCTTCAACTTTGCCAAATATTCAAATTTTTGGTCTTCACGATTAAAGTCTGCAAATCCGCCAGTATTTAAGTTGAAGTATTCAAGCCATCCAAGTCCATCGGTCTTCAAATTGAAGTCCTTAAGTTCACCAGAATTCAAGTTGAGTTGTTTAAGCCCTCCATGTCTTCAAGTCTGTTAACTCTTCAGGTTGAAGTTTAAAGTCCACCGCTCTTCAAGTTGACGCGTCAAAGTCCGACAAATCTTCAAATCCGTCAAATTATTAAGTTTGTCTATCTTTAAGTCTACATGTTAATGTAGATGTGTCCATCTATATATTGATGCGGATGTGTCCATCCATATGTTAATGCGGATTTGTCCATCTATATGTAGAAGTGAATGTGTCCGTCTATATGTTGATGTTGATGTGTCCGTCTATATGTTGATGCAGATGTGTCCGTTTATATGTTGATGGGGATTTTCGTCTATATGTTGATGTGGATGTGTCCATCTATATGTTGATGCAGATGTGTCCATCCATAGATTGATACGGATTTGTCCGTCTATATGTTGAGGTGGATGTGTCCGTCTATATGTTGGTGTTGATGTCCGTCTATATGTTGATGCGGATGTGTCCATCTATATGTTGATGCGGATTGTTCCGTCTATATGTTGATGTGGATTTGTCCGTCTATATGTTGAAGTTGATGTGTCCGTCTATATATTGAGGTGGACGTGTCCGTCTATATATTGAGGTGGACGTGTCCGTTTATATGTTGACGTGGATTTGTCCATCTATATGTTGATGCAGATTTGTCCGTATATATATTAAAGTGGATGTGTCCGTCTATAAATTGTTATGGATTTATCCGTCTATAAGTTGTTGCAAACTGATCTGTCTATAAGTTGTTGCAAGATCCGTCCATTTATAAATTGTTGGCACTCGACGACTTTTCTCGCTTGAACTAAAAAAAAGACAACAAGACAAGAAAAGCACACAAAAAAAAAAGAAGAGAAAATTACCTTGAGCACTGACGCTTTCTCGTCAATACACGAACTTGGAAGCGACTTGAGGATGCTGAAAATTGATGCTCAACCAATTAGAGCTCAGGGGTTTATATAGATCTCCATAGGACGCCTACAATAGTATATCGCCGATGTGGGATAAAATATTATAGGCAGCCTTCTAGTATGAGTGGTTAGTTATAACTAGAATAATTACTGCAGCGTGCCTTTCATTGAAATGTATGACATGGAAAAAGCTAATTATTTTTAAGTCACTTAAAATAAAAAGGATGACTTTTGAATTCTACAGCTTTTATGTTTCACGTGATCAAGTCACGTAACAATAATTTTGGGATTTTGCTTTAACATTCCATATGACTATGTTAGAGCCTGTTCAAGTATAAAAATATAAATACTTCAAGCCTAGTCTTTAAAAGTTTAAAAAATATCTTGACAAGTCTTGAAGTGGAAGGTATTTGTAGGTGTATAAATTTTACATAAATTAAATTCATAAAATAATTTGGATTATATTTTAAATTCAAGATATATTTAGTACAAATAAATACTATGGGCTAATATAATTGAATTAATTATATAAGTCCAATGTATGGATTAAATAAAGGAAATTTTACCACTTATAGAATAAGTTAGTACCCTATTTATAACATATGAATACCTTTATAAGATTTTACATAATATAATAATATTTTTTATTTTGTAGCAAAAATTTTAAATTTAATACTTTCCTATATTTAAGCCTTATTAGATGGTACAAAATATTTTCTCTCACCAATTTATGGTATAAATCCCATTTTTTGTGAAAATGACGCCGCTTAATACAGCTTAGTACACCTAAATACAGATTCGCCTTCCTATGATTTGCGCTGAAACGTTACTTTTTTTCCGCTTAATACAGCTTAATACACCTAAATACAGATCATGATTTACAGGAATCCCTGTTTGTGCGGCGTCATTTCATGTTGTATTATTGAATACTATTCGTTTAATACGCTATATACATCATAAAATAACGTAAAACATATCTATATCATGTAATATAGGAAAGGGTTTCTATTTATTGCTAATTAGGTCTTAATGAATGCCTTTTGTGAAAAATTCTCTTAAATAAACAAGTCTTAATCCCGCTAGCCCATTTAATTGGGCTAAAATGATGAGGCCACATTATTAAGCCCAAGATGTTATCTTCCTAGCGGCCTAGTTTGGTGCCACATGTCAAATGACGTGGCGCGCCAAGTCAAACGGAAGAACCAATAGGATCATGTCACATGTCAAAATGACAAGACATTCTAAGTCACACAAAAAAAGGCCAATGAAATCGCGCCACGTGTGCAAGTGACATGTTCTGGCTAATCAAATACGGACATGTCACACTTCAATTTGATTGGTCGGAAAGAGTTTGTTCTTATCACAACTCTACCCTTCCACAATTATAAATAGGGGTCTTCATAACTCAAAAAAGGGACCAGAAGTTATAACAAAAAAAAAAAGAAAGAGCTCGTGGATCAAACACAGCAAATTTCTCCACAAGTTTCAAGCTTCAAGCAATCAAATTCAAGTTCAAGCAATCAATTTCAAGTTCTAGTTCAAGACCGAAGAACAATTCAAGTATTCAAGATCAAGAACGAAGTCAAATCAAATGCAAGGCATTCAAGATCAAGGCTACTTGTTCGTGATAAAATTCGCGGAAACAATCAAAGTGTTCGCGACGGATAATTTTAAATTCAAGATCAACCTCAAAGGCCCTTGAATTTATACTAGAAAAGTAGAATTAGAGGAGTCATAGAGATTGTAACACTCAAATTACTCGAAATAAAATACTACGATTGTTGTGATATTTTCGGTCTTGATTTTATTTTCTCGACGCAAGTTTATAGTCTACAGCAGGTTTTTAGGAATCTCTTTTATTTCTTTCTTAGTTAGTACCTGGTGTATATGCGTATATATATGTATCACTACATGAAATAATATACCAATTTGATTTTTCCATACCTTGTTAATTACATGGTATCAGAGTCACATCTATGGCTTCGCCAGAGTTGAGTTTGTCTCGCCGGAGTTGACCAAAACTTTCTGGCAGACATGTGAGGTCACGTGTCTGGTTCATTCTCTGTCCAACTTTGTTCTCCAAGATCAACTTGATTATTTTCGATCGATTTTTCGTTATCCTCTGATAACTAACCTTATTTTTCTGAACAACATACTCGGACAAGGTTGTATTACATCATTTTGGCCAGGTTTAAGTTCTTCTACTGTTTGTTTCATTTTTGGGATACTTAAGTAGTCGTGGAGCAATATTCATGCATCTGATTACTTGTTTTGTGAATTATATTTGTTGGGTCTTCCTTGTAAGACACTTAATTACAATTTGAGACTTTATATTATCTGTTAGGTCTTTTCTTATCAGAAATTTTGTTGATCTCTGATTTTATTTGATTTGAGGATTTGGTTCTCTGATTTGGTTAGTGGATTATTGGAGTGGAGTTCTGTTAAAACGATTGTTGATGATGTGCTTACCAGAGATCTATTTTGGTATCTTTTAGCTTTAGGAACCTCTGTTAGTCTAATCGGTTTGTTATTCAAAGGAAAAAATGATGGTAAAGAATAATAATTCAAAAACTCCTAGTCTAACAATCTTGGTTTCGAATGAGTCTTTAAAATTTTGTCAATATCATAAATCATGTAAGGAATCTTCTTCAGTTATTGCCTTTGTTGGGTCAAATAAAGCATGTCTTATCACCTCTTCCAGTAAATGGGTGATTGATTCAGGTGCCACAAATCACATGACAGGTAATCCAAATATTTTTTCTAGCTTTCACTCACATAAAGCACCCTTTCCAGTTACTGTAGATGATGGATCAACTTGTAGCACTGTTGGATCTGGGACTGTTAAGCCAACTTCCTCTATTACCCTGTGATATGTATTATGTCTACCAAACTTGGCCTTTAACTTGATTTCTATTAGTAAAATCACTAAAGACCTTAATTGTTATCTTGCACTATTTCCCAATCATTGTTTGTTTCTAGATCTTACAACAAAATAGGTTATTGGTAAATGATATTTATCAAGTGACCTCTACATCCTTGATGGATGGGAGCCACGGTCTATTGCATGCTCTAGTGTTGTTTCTCCCTATAAATCATATTGTCGATGGTACGCCCATATCTGCCTTTGTTGAAGAAGTTTTGTACACAATTTCAAAATACTTCTTCATTGGATTGTGAGTCATCTCGATTTGCAACATCTCGTTAAATCCAAGGGTTAACAAACGACTTGAGTCATGTTTTGAGTTAGTTCATTCTGATGTTTGGGGACCATGTACCGTTGTTTCGAAAATTGGGCATAAGTATTTTGTCACCTTTGTAGATGATTTTTCTTGAATGACTTGGATTTACTTTATGAAGAGCTGATCTGAAGTGTTTACTTATTTTTCTGCCTTTTGTGATGAAGTAAAAACTCAATTTAACGCTTTTGGTGCGTATTCTAAGGAATGATAATGCTAAAGAATACATGTAAGAGTTATTTAAGTCGCACATGCGACAACATGGTGTACTACATCGGTCATCATCTGTTGATAAACCTTCTCAAAATGGAGTTGCTGAGAGGAAGAATATGCATCTACTTGAGACATCTCGGCCATTTTTGTTCCAATGAGGTTCCTAAACAGTTCTGGGCTGATGCGGTCTCTACGACTTGCTTTTTGATTAATCACATGTCGTCTACTATGCTTGGTAAAAATGTGCCTTACACTATTCTTTTCCAAAAATGTCATTATTTTCAGTGGAACCTAAAGTATTTGGAAGCACAAGTTATGTTTGAGATGTTCGACCATATGTTACCAAATTGGATCCCAAGGCATTGAAGTGTATTTTCCTTGGCTATTCTCGCTGTCAAAAAGGGTATTGGTGTTATTGTATTGAACTTGGAAAATATTTGGTGTCAACTGATGTGGTATTTTCAGATAATACACTATTCTTCTATACACCTTCCATTTCTACAAGTTAGGGGGAGGAAGATGAGTCGCTAGTATATCAGGTTACTCTTACTTTGACAGAACAACACGATGATGTTCCTCATTTCTATTGCTGCTAGGAGAAATCCGTTTGGCTAAAGTGAGAGAGAGGCCGGCTCGGGATCTACACCAAGTTAGGAGCATCAAGGACGAGGAAGGCAGAGTTCTAATGGGGGAGTCTCAAGTCAAGCAGAGGTGGCAGTCGTACTTTCGAGACCTGCTTAACGAGGAGGGGGATCGAGTCATAGAGCTAGGGGAGCTGGGGCAATCAGAGCGTCATAAAGATCTTAGGTACTGCAAGCGTATTAGGGTAGATGAGGTCGTGGGGGCTTTGCGTAGGATGAGTAAGGGTCGAGCGACCGGGCCAGACGAGATCCCGGTGGAGTTCTGGAAAGGCTTGGGTAGGACAGGTGTGGAGTGGCTCACAAGGTTGTTCAATGTAATCTTTAGGACTAAGAGGATACCGGAGGAGTGGAGATGAAGTACACTCGTGCCCCTGTATAAGATCAAAGGGGATATCCATTGTTGTAACAACTATATGGGCATCAAATTACTAAGTCACACCATAAAAGTCTGGGAGCGGGTGGTTGAGGAGAGGGTGAGGGGGATGGCGTCCATATTTTGTGAACCTGTTCGGTTTCATGTCGGGTCGCTCCACTACAGAAGCTATCCACCTTGTCAGGAGATTGGTGGAACAGTTCAGGGATAAGAAGAAGGACCTGCACATGGTGTTTATTGACTTAGAGAAAGCGTATGGCAAGGTCCCGAGGGAGGTGTTATGGAGGTGCCTGGAGGCGAAGAGCATGCCGGAAGCCTACATCAGATCAATCAAGGACATGTACGATGGAGTGAAGTCTAGGGTTATGATGGTGGGTGCCGACTCAGATCACTTCCCGGTGGATATGGGGCATCATCAAGGATCATCCCTTAGCCCTTTCTTATTTGCCTTGGTAATGGATGCACTGACACACCATATTCAAGAGGATGTGCCTTAGTGTATGCTATTTACTGATGACATAATCCTAATAGATGAGACGAGGGTCGGTGTTAACGAGAGGTTGGAGGTCTGGAGACAGACTCTCGAGTCTAAGGGTTTCGAACTGAGCAGGTCTAAAACAGAATACCTAGAGTGCAAGTTTAGCGTCGAGTCGAGCGAAGTAGGCAGGGATGTGAAGCTTGGATCCCAGGTTATCCCCAAGAGGGACAGTTTCAAATATCTTGGGTCGGTGGGGGACGGAGAGATCGACGAGGATGTCACCCGCCTTATTGTGGCAGGATGGTCGAAATGGAGGCTTGCATCAAGAGTTTTATGTGACAAGAAAGTACCACCAAAACTTCAGAGGAAGTTTTATAGAGCTGTGGTTAGACCTGCCATGTTGTATGGGGCGGAGTGCTGATTGGTTAAGAACTCACATGAGAGTGAAGGTTTTGGAGATAAGGATGCTCAGGTGGATGTGCGGGTGTCACGACCCAAACCCCGGTCGTGATGGCACCCAACACATTGTTAGGCAAGCCCAACCATTTTCTAGATAACTAATTCAATTGTTAAATAATATTGTTCCATTTAAAGTTAACTAGCCTGTTTTTATAACATTGATAATAATGCAGAAATAGAAATAACTGTAATACAGCCCAATGAATCCGGTGTCACAAAGTCTGAGCCTCTAACAGAAGAGTAAATCATATACAATTGATGACTAAGCAGGAAAACCAAGAGATAAATATAGGAAGGAAGAGATCGGGTCCTGCAGACACTGGCAGCTACCTCGATTTCTCCTCGGCTGGTAGTAAAAATAGTGTAAAGCTAAGGTACCCTACTGGATCCCTGTATCTGCACACAAGGTGCAGGGAGTAGAGTGAGTACTTCCAGCTCGTGAGTAGTAATCAATAAATAATAACTGAAAGTAAGAATACCTGTATGAACACTAAACAGTTCTAAGAATAACTGTACAGGTAAATCATCTCTAAAATGGTAAGTCTGGTTCCAGTCTACTACTATCTCACACTGATCCAACACTGTTGCGGCGTGCAGCCCGATCCTCACTCATACTGCTGCGGCGTGCAGTCCGATCCAATATAATAGATATACTGCTACGACGCGCAACCCGATCCAATAATATATAAATGCGCTCACTGGGGGTGTGTGCAGACTCCGGAGGGGCTCCTTCAGCCCAAGCGCAATAATACTGTGGCGTGCAGTTTGATCCATATATATATCACTGCGGCGTGCAGTCCGATCCATATATATATATATATATATATATATATATATATATATATATAAGCGTGCAACCCGATCCCATAATATACACCAGCGTTCACTGAGAGTGTGTGCAGACTCAGACTCCGAAGGTATCAATACCTCATTATGGGTCCTAGACCCCTCTCAGTCAATATAGACTCGGCCTCTCGGGCCCCATTCAACTAGAACAGGGTATTCAACCCTAGGTATTCTCACTTAGAGTACACATCTAGTACTGGTTCATGTCATGCTATACAGCTATGAATATGGCTGAGAGTATGTGTTCAACATGATATAAGCTTCCCTAAGGTTCTACTGATCGGCACAAGGCCCCAAAGATGGCAACTAGCCCAAATATATAGATATAAGTTCAGTCTCAGTCGATATGCATAGTAAACCATCAATCGGGATGGACTAAATCCGAATCCCCATTCATAATATCACCATGCTCGTCACACGACGTGTGTTTCATCTCAACATAGCATTGTATAGTGCAAATACGGGGTTTCAAACCCTCAGTATTGTCACACCTCCTTTTTCCGCTAACCCGAGAGGGCGCGAGTGAAGTTTTCCCAATTAAAGGACAGTCGAAACGAGATTTGTTTATTTAATTCAGAGTCACCACTTGGGAGATTTAAGGTGTCCCAATTCACCGATTGAATCCCGAATCGAGGAAAAGAATGACTTTGTTTAGTAGTCCGCGAACCAAAAATCCGGATAAGAAATTCTGTTAACCCGGGAGAAGGTGTTAGGCATTCCCGAATTCTGTGGTTCTAGCACGGTCGTTCAACTGTCATATTTGGCTTATTTATCTGATTTATACCATGCTTTAATTCATGTGCAAAATTAAATTTTAACCGCTTTTAATATCATTATCCATTATTTTAATAAAAGAATTGCAACATCATGAAAATGCATTTCAAATCATGTCACAATCAATGTACCCGTGATTCTCGAAACATTTTGATTCTATTGAGATTTGGATTTGAGTCACATAAATGTGCACCCGAGTTTAGGGAGATACAATTATTAAATACGCGCTTAAAGCTACTAACGCGTTATTATTTTGAGGAGGCCGTGAAAATTTACTAAACGATCGATCCCGAATTTCTAAATATTTTTAATTAATAAAAATGAGGGCCCCGCATTTGTACATTTTGATATGGCGAGACACGCCTCCTTTATTTTTAAAGAAATCCTAAAATGACTACATTTCTAATTTTTTTTAAGTTTTTCTCTATAATAAATAAAGAAAAATCCTAATTAATTATGAGCTAAAAATACGCAATATACTCATTTAATTTATGACAAATATTAATGAAGCAGAATTTTAAATTTTTTTTTTCAAATTCTTTTATTTATTTAATAAATACGCAATTTATTAACTTGTATTAAAAGAAATTGATTAAAACAAAATTAAGTCTTGCATTATAATATATTAAAAACTAATAAAAAAATTTATTAAGAATTATTTAAAACTATATTCATCTTAAAACAAACTTAAATTGACTGCAATTTTTATTTATTTAATTCATTTTTTAAACAATAAAGATAAAATCCTAATTGATTACATACTCAAAGTGTAACATATTATTTGTTATATTAAGATAAACTGTTTAATAGAAGTAGACATGGCTAAAATTTAACCTAAAATAAAAATACAAAATCGACAAATAATATTTATACAAATTAAACAAATTATTTTACAACAAGTTTAAACACGTATTTTAGTTGACTTAAACCAATAAAATTAACTATTTACAAATATTTAAAAGAACAACAATTAACCTTAATTACTTATACTTAATTGAAGATTTGTTAAATTTGAAAACAAGTATTATTTAAACGCAAATCGTACCTAAATGCCTAATTCACGCAAAATAATTAAAAATAACATTTTTACTAAGTTTAGCTACATATATGCAATTTAGCCTATTAAAGACAATATTAAATCATTTATAGCTATTGAACTAACCAATTTTAATTAATCTGCTTAATTAAATAGATAATTTATTTCTATTTTAATTATTAAACAACTTGGATATTAATAACATGTTTATACTTATACTATTTAATAACCATATTGAAGTGAATTATTAATATTACAAAAAGCTTAATTATTCAATGTGATTAAAATTGGCAGAATATTAATACGGAAAATAATTTAAACATAATCAGTAGAAGAAAACAAGGAAAAAACTAATTAAAATTTCACAACTTTCATTCTTCACATGTATTCATTTTTTTAAACTTAAACATAATTAGTCATGTACCTCATATTTGAAAGAAAGCAAAATATAGGATTGACCAACACAGCACAACACATCAACAACGGTGGAAGCAAAATAAACTCAGAATCGGAATAAAAACCCGTAACTAAAAACTGAAACTTGATAATATATTTTTTAAACTAAAAAATTTTTCATTTTTTTCTAATAAAGAAACTATTAATAATTCTCTTAATCTTTTATCTCTTGATTCTTACTTCTAATATTTTTCATTCCTAAAATCTCTCTCTATTTTTCTCTCTCTTCTCTCTATTTTCTTTTTCTTAATCTTTCTTAATCTCTCTCTCTCTTGATCTTTCTTCTTGTCCTCCCCTTAGTGTCAGATTTTTAACCTCTATATAGGCATGTACTTAGTATATTTTTTACTATCCCATTATCCTATTAGTTATTTAATTATCCCATTAATTGTAGTGCCTTTTAATTAATCCCATAATGCTATTTCTATCCCACCATATTTTTTTATACCCCACTATTATTTATTTTAATTATTTTAAAGCGTGATTGCCATATTTAATTAATTCTTTTAACACCATTATATTTTGTTCACACTCTTTATTAAAGAAATGAATTATTCTCCATTATCAAATGTTTTGTCTTCCACCATAATTATTTTAACAATATTTAAATAACTAATAGACAAAATACTTTAATTCAAATAATTGACCACAATTTAATGACCACAATACCCCAAAATTATTAAAATTTACTACTATACCCTTATCAGCTATAACTAATTCACTTAAATCAAATTACCAAAATATAGAAAATTTAACCAATTTTTACCAAAATTAAACAACATATTTAAACTGGATGAAGAACAACAAGATCAAATCTGGAATTATTTTAAACATGCATAACAACTATTCTTCCAGGTTCAACAATAATAACAAAATTAAAAATAACAAATAAGCAAACTATAATCACTAAATTCAAATTTAATTTAACAAAATCAAACAAAAATTTATAACTTAGATCTAAATTTTAACACAACAATAAAACAAATTCAAAATACTAAGACTCAATAATTAATTGAACTTCAAATTAAATCTAACAACATTATAATCAAGATTGAAGATTCAAGTGATTAACTAAAACATTTCTATGTTAAAAACTAAACAAAACACATGATTAAAGCCCAAAGATAAAGAAATAATCAAGAACATGATGAACTACAAGTAAGAAACAAAATCAAATATATACTATTTTATATCCGAAAATATCAAACAAAATATGGACATAAATAAAACTCAAACTAATAATCGAATCGGAATAATATATTTACATATACATATTATGATATAAAAATATATATATACAAATCTGCCCATATAAACATATATATACAGAATGTATACAAATAAATAAATATATATACAAGTGAGACCGCAGAAGCGGTCAGAAGGCGAAATTGGGAATGATTTCGAGCTTATGAGGCCTTAAAAAACTCATTTATAGTTGCCTCGATTTGCGTACGCAGTCCGAACGCGAAGCTGGAAAATTTTTATGTTGAAATATATGAAATATGTAAAAAAATTAAAAAAATTTGATATTAATATTGACATGGTTGACTTTGGTTAACATTTTTGGTAAACGGACCCGGACCCGTGATTTGACGGTCTCAGAAAATCCGTAGAAAAATATGGAACTCGGGAGTATGCCCGAAATTTAAATCTGAGGTCTAGAACCCCGGTAAAAATATTTTTCTGTTAAATTATTTTTTGAAAATGGTTAAGGAAAATGAAATTAAAATTTGATTAAAAAGTAATGGTATCAGGCTCGTATTTTGGTTCCGACGCGCGGTACAAGTCATATATATTGGTTAAGCGCTTCCTGTAAAGTTTGGTTGAAAACGGACGCCGTTTGACGTGCTTCGGCCTTAAATTGGAAATTTTGGAAGTTATGAAATTTTGAAAGAAATCTTGAGTTTTAAGGCTCAATTCATTGATTTTGATGTTATTTTGGCGATTTGATCGTGCGAACAAGTTGATGTTGTTGAGTTAGTGTCACGACCCGGATTTTCCCCCAACATCGGGATCGTGATGGCGCCTACTCGTGGTAGCTAGGCAAGCCACCGTATTCATACTATCCCGTTTTTAACACAATTTTAATTAAATAAATGCGGAATACTTTATCGAAATGGAAATAACAAATCACAAGGTGAAAATCATACCGAAATCCTCTACCCAAGACGTGTAGTCACCAACTCACGAACTACTATGGAATACTACACATAAAAGTCTGAAGGAAATATAACATAATTCCGTTTGTCTCGAAACAAAGAGACTACGGCTAATAACATAAATAAAGAAAGAGACGCCGAGCCTGCGGACGTCTGCAGCTACCTCGGTCTCAAATATGATTAGCTCCCACGCAATCTACTTACTCCTGTTGCTGCTCCCGATCGTAACCTGGACTCGTGCAAAAACGCACGAAGTGTAGTATGAGCACAACCGACCCCATGTGCTCGGTAAGTGCCTGGCCTATCCCGTAAGTAGTGACAAGCCTAGGACCGTACACCCCCATAAACCTCGTGCAATTCAATATATATATATATGTGTACCACAAAATAACAAGAAATAATCAAGTATTAACACAATAAGGAATACCTTAAAGAATTCAACAATTAATCACCAGTTAATAATTTCACAAGGAAAAACAAAGTATAATGTAAACACAAGTAATATCACTTCAAGAAATAGCAAGCAGTTACACGGCATCACCCTTCGTGCTTTTACTCTCATCCTCACATCCATAGTACGGCATGATCCTTCGTACATGGTTCAATAACAGAGGGCACGGCATGATCCTTCGTGCATAATCAATAATAGGGCACGGCATGATCCTTCGTGCATAATCAATAATAGGGCACGGCATGATCCTTCGTGCATAATCAATAATAAACATGGCACGGCATGATCCTTCGTGCATAATCAATAATAAACATGGCACGGCATTAACCTTCGTGCATAAATAAATAAACATGGCACGGCATCACCCTTCGTGCATTATCTCTCTTCCTCACCCAAATAACAATCACGGTTAAGGGCAAAGAAAGAAACAACAATTCATAAATCGTCCCATCAAGGGCAATCAATAATTATCTTCACAACAAGTCCCAACAAGGGAGAACAATAACAATTCATCTGTAATATATCTCAAATAATCATTTTCCAACGACTCACGGTCATACTAGATGCCAGTGTATGGATGCTCGTCACCACAGCTCATACACCGCACTCGATCACATAACACATAACACATAATCCTATTCCCTCAAGCTAGGATAGAACAAACACTTACCTCGAATGCTTATGAACAATTCACTTCGTGGAAATGTCTTTTCTTTCAATTTGGCTCCAATCCAACCGTATCTATACACAATTGATTTAATATCATCAATTCTACTCAACAAACTAATTCTTAATACCAAATACAACTTTTACAACATTCTGTCATGAATAGTAAATTTCAACCCCGGGTCCACATGGTCGGAATTCGGGGTTAGGACCAAAATCCGGTTACCCATTCCCCCACGAGTTCATATATATAATTTGTTTCAAAATCGGACCTCAATTCGAGGTCCAATTCCCCAATTTATGAAAAACCCTATTTTCTAACAAAATCAAGAATTTTACCATGAAAATCTTTGATTTCTTATGAAAAACATGTTTAATGATGTTAGGAATTGAAAGAATTAAGTAAAAAGTGACTTACAATCGTTTTGATGAAGAAGAAATCCTTGAAGAATCGCAAATGGGTGTTTTGGTTTTGTAAAATGTGAAGAAATGATTGAAATTCGTGTTTTTCAGGTCTCTGTGTTCGCATTTGCGAACATGGGTTCGCAATTGCGAACCCCGACCAATTTCTGGAGTTTGAAAATTAAGCTAAGGGTGGGAAGTTCGCATTTGCGAACAATGGTTCGCATTTGCGAACCAAGGCAGTGTTGGGGAATGTTCGCATTTGCGAACTTTTGTTCGCATTTGCGAACATAGGCTGGCACTGGGACCTTCGCAAATGCGAACAATTGTTCGCATTTGCGAACAAGGCTGGGCCAAAGGGGGCTTCGCATTTGCGATGTATGTTCGCATTTGCGAGCCTGTCCCCCTTCGCAATTGCGAGAAAACTTCGCAATTGCGAAGCCAACAACTGGGTGAAAAACCAGCAGTTCAAAAAATTAGAGTTTCATCCAACGGCCTATCAAATCTTTACCCGAGCCCCCCCGGCTCCAAACCAAACATGTACATAACCTCAAAAACACATTATGAACTTGTTCGTGCGATCACATCGCCAATATCACCTCGTTTTCATCAAATCAAGCCTCAAATGCATGATTTTCATACCTTTAGTTTTCAAAACTTTCAAACTTGGGACTCAAGGTCCAAAACATCTCAAACGACATCCAAATGTCACCAAACTTTACGGAAATCACATATATAATATTTAAGACTTGTACCGGGCGTCGGAACCAAAATACGAGCCCGATACCAAGGTCAATTAATTTATTCCCTTTAATAATTACATCAAAAACAATTTCACATAAAAATTCATAACTTGGGCTCTAGGCCTCGGAATTCGACTCCAGACACATGTCCAAGTCCCATATTTTCCTACGGACCTCCCGGGACCATCCAATCTCGGGTCCGGATCCGTTTACCAAAAATGTTGACCGAAGTCAACCATATCAATATTAATATCATTTTTATCCAAATTTTCTCATAGAATTCATATTTTCTATCACAAAATCTTCCGGCTACATGCTCGGATCGTGCACGTAAATCGAGGCAACATAGAATGAGGTTTTCAAGGCCTCGAAGCTCAAAATGATTAATTAAATAAGTGATGACCCTTTGGGTCGTCACAATCTCCACCTCTAAAACAACCGTTCGTCCTCGAACGGACCAAAGAAAGAAGTACCGGAGTCCAGGAAACAAGTGTGGGTAGCGGCTCCGCATATCGGACTCGGACTCCTAGGGTCGATGCCTCGGGAGGCCGACCTCTCCACCGAACGCGCACCTGAAGGATAACTCTTCGACCTCAACCGTCGAACTTGGTCGGTCTAGAATAGCCACCGACTCCTCCTCGTAAGATAGATCATTGTCCAATTGGACAAGTATCGAAGTCTAACACATGTGTGGGATCGCCGTGGTATCTCCGAAGCATAGATACATGAAAAACCGGATGCACGGCTGATAAGCTAGGCGGCAAAGCTAATCCGTAAGCCACCCCTCCCACTCTGTCTAGAATCTCAAATGGGCCAATATACCTAGGGCCGAGCTTGCCCTTCTTCCCAAACCTCATCACGCCCTTCATAGGCGACACTCGGAGCAATACTCGTTCACCAACCATGAAATCTACATCTCGAACCTTACGATCCGCATAAGTCTTTTGCCTAGACCGAGCTGAACGCAATCTCTCCTGAATAGTCTTGACCTTATTCAAGGCCTCCTGAACTAAGTCTGTTCCTAACAACCGAGCCTCTCCCGGTTCAAACCATCCAACTGGTGATCAACATCGCCTACCATATAATGCCTCATACGGGGCCATCTGGATGCTAGATTGGTAACTGTTATTGTAGGCGAACTCTGCTAATGGCAGAAACCGGTCCCACGAGCCCCCGAAATCAATAACACAGGCTCGAAGCATGTCCTCAAGAATCTGAATAGTCCTCTCCTGACTGGCCATCCGTCTGAGGATGAAATGCTGTACTCAACTGAACCTGGGTGCCTAACTCCTGCTGAACCGCTCTCCAGAACCGCGAGGTAAACTGCGTACCCCGATCAGAGATAATAGATACCGGCACCCCATGGAGACGAACAATCTCCCTAATGTAAACCTTCGCTAACCTCTCCGACGAGTAGGAGACAGATACTGGAATAAAGTGTGCTGATTTGGTTAGTCTATCAACAATGACCCAAATAGCATCAAATTTTCTCCGAGTCAAAGGAAGTCCAGTAACGAAGTCCATTATGATCCGCTCCCATTTCCACTCGGGAATTTCAATCCTCCGGAATACACCACCAGGTCTCCGGTGCTCATATTTCACCTGCTGACAATTTAGATACCGAGCGACATACGCAACGATATCTTTCTTCATTTTGCGCCACCAATAGTGCTGTCGCAAGTCCTGATACATCTTCGCGGCGCCTGGGTGAATAGAATACCGTGAACTGTGGGCTTCTGCTAAGATCAACTCTCGAATCACTTCGACATTGGACACACAAACTCGACCCTGCAATTTCAATACCCCATCATCATCTAGGTTTACCTATGTGGCACCTCCCCGCTGTACTGTATCTCTCAACTCACGCAAATGAGGATCATCAAATTGCCTCTCACGGATACGCTCTAATAAGGAAGAACGAGCGACCGTGCAGGCTAACACTCTGCTAGGCTCAGAAATGTCTAATCTCACGAACCGGTTGGCTAAGGCCTGAACATCTAGAGCTAATGGTCTCTGATTGACCGGAATATATGCAAGACTACCCATGCCGGCATACTTTCTACTCAATGCATCGGCCACCACATTGGCCTTACCTGGGTGATATAATATAGTAACATCATAGTCTTTTAGCAACTCTAACCATCTCCGCTGTCGTAGATTCAATTCCTTTTGCTTGAACAAGTACTGTAGGCTTTTGTGATCAGTGTACACCTCACATGTCACACCATATAGATAATGCCTCCGCTTGATCAAACAAACGAAAACAGTCAAGTGATGCAGATCTTTAAGGCATGAACTACTGCTGCTAACTCAAGATAAGCGATAACCTTACCATCCTGCATCAACACCGCTCCAAGCCCCGTACGAGATGCGTCACAATAAATTGTATAAGGCCCTGCACCCGTAGGTAGTACCAACACCGGTGCGGTGGTCAAGGCCGTCTTGAGCTTCTGAAAGCTCGCCTCACACTCCTCTGACCACTGAAACTGGACACCCTTCTGGGTCAACCTGGTCATCGGGGCTGCAATAGAAGAAAACCCCTCTACAAATCGACGGTAGTAACCTGCTAATCCCAAGAAACTCCGGATCTCGGTCACTGAAGCTGGTCGAGGCCAATTCTGGACTGCCTCAATCTTCTTTGGGTCTACCTGAATACCTTCCACTGATACAATGTGACCCAGAAATGCTACCGAACTCAGCCAGAACTCACATTTAGAAAATTTGGCATATAGCGGGTTATCTTTCAGAGTCTGACGAACCACTCTGGGGTGCTGCTCGTGCTCTTCCTGGCTGCGGGAGTACACCAGGATGTCATCTATAAAGACTATCACGAACAGATCTAAGTAAAGCCCGAATACCCGATTCATCAACTCCATGAATGCTGCTAGGGCATTGGTCAACCCGAAGGACATGACCAAGAACTCATAATGCCCATATCTAGAGCGAAAGGCTGTCTTAGGAATGTCAGCCGCCCTGATCTTCAGCTGATGGTAGCCTGACCTCAAGTCTATCTTAGAGAATACCCTCGCTCCCTGGAGCCGGTCAAACAAATCATCAATCCTCGGCAGTGGATATTTATTTTTGATAGTCACCTTGTTTAACTGCCGGTAATCAATACACATCCGCATCGAGCCATCCTTCTTCTTTACAAATAATACAGGTGCTCCCCAGGGGGAAACACTGGCCTGATAAAACCCTTCTCAAGAAGGTCCTGCAACTGATCTTTCAACTCTTTTAGTTCCGGCGGGGCCATACGATAGGGTGGAATAGAGATGGGCTGAGTGCCCGGTGCCAAATCAATACAGAAGTCAATATCCCTATCGGGTGGCATGCCCGGCAGGTCTGAAGGAAAAACCTCAGGAAACTCCCGTGCAATAGGGACCGACTCAATGGGAGGAACTTCTGCGCTGGAATCACGAACATAAGTCAAATAAGCTAGACACCCCTTCTCGACCATACGTCGAGCCTTAACATAGGAAATAACAGTGCGAACGGAGTGGCTTGAGGTACCCTTCCACTCTAATCGGGGTGATTCTGGCAAGGCTAAGATGACAGTCTTAGCATGACAATCAAGAATAGCATGGTATGGGGACAACCAGTCCATCCCCAATATGACATCAAAATCTACCATATCCAAGAGCAACAGATCAACACGGGTCTCAAGACCCCCAAATATAACTACGCACGAACGATGCACCCGATCGACTACAATGGAGTCACCCACTGGTGTAGCCACATAAACTGGAATATCCAGAGCATAGGCGGGCACGACCAAATACGGTGCGAAGTAGGAAGACACATAGGAATATGTAGATCCCGGGTCAAATAATACTGAAGCACCTCTGCCACACACAAGAATAGTACCTGTAATCACGGCATCTGATGCCTCTGCCTCTGGCCCGGCTGGTAAAGCATAGAATCGGGGATCTGCACCTCCCCTCTGAGCTGCGTCTCTAGGACGACCATCAACTGGCTGACCTCTACCTCTGGCTGGACGGTCTCCACCTCTACGGTCTCGACCTCCACCTCTATAATCTCTACCCCCGCCTCGCTGGCTGGGCAGGCTGAGGGTCAGCTGGGGCCTAAATCATTGGACGAGGGCCTCGCTGCTGAGAGTTGCCCGCTGCTAGCGGGCAATTCCTGATAAAATGACCTGGGTCACCACAGCCGCAGCAACTCTTAGACTGATAGGGCTGCTGGCCCTGACGACCTGAATGGCCTCCACGAACACTCCTGAAGAGGCTGAGCATTAATAGGAGACTGGTCTGAATAATGCCCCCGAGAACCACGATCACCTGATCCACCCTGTGAAGCCCGAAGGGCGGAATGAAAAGGCCTGGAGGACTGGCCTCTATCAAAGGATTCTCTGCTACCAGAGGAAGAAGCACCAAACCTACCCGAATGACGAGGCCTCTTATCCGAAGAATAACCGCCTCCTCTAGCGAGAGCCATCTCAACTCTGCGTGCTGCATTAGCTGCCTCCTGAAATGATATGTCACTCCCCACGCCCATAGCCATCTGGAGTCTAATCGGATGATTAAGCCCATCTATAAACTTGCGGACCCTCTCCCGCTCGGTGGGAAGTATCACTACTGCATGACGAGCCAAGTCGATAAATCTCGTCTCATACTGTGTAACTGTCATAGTGCCCTGGTGGAGGCGCTCAAACTGCCTCCGAAGTACATCCCTCTGAGTAGCAGGGAGAAACTTCTCCATAAATAGTTCCGCAAACCGATCCCATGATAAAGCTGGGGGACCCTGCCGGTCGAGTCAAGCAATAATCTCTCCACCAAGTCTTGGCGGATCCTGCAAGTCCTGAAGGTACCGAAGTCAACTCCGTTTGTCTCCACGATCCCCATAGTCTTGAGAATCTCATGGCAACTAAATAAAAAGTCCTGAGGATCCTCTGATGCGGCTCCACCGAATGTAGTGGTAAATAGCTTGGAGAACCGATCAAGCCTCCATAACGAATCGAAGTCATGGCCGTTCCATCACCGGCATGAGCCGTGGTACCGGACTGAGTGGCCACAACTGGGCCGAATCATCGGTGCTCGAGGCCGAGGAGCTACCGGCTCCGGGGTATGAGCAACAGGAGTCCGGGCCCCTCCTCCGGCCTGAGAAATGGTCGGGGCAACCGATAATAAACCCGCTCCGGCAATGTCGTCCATGAATCCCGCTATTCCGACCGAAAGCATCCCGGAGATCCGGGTAAATAAAGCCTCTCCTAGGACCCGAGCTGGGCCCACTGGAGCCGCTGGAACCGGAACCTCCTCGTCAATCTCAATACGAGGCTCCACCTCTCGGGGTAGCCGCCTGGGGCCGAGCTCTACCCCTACCACGGCCTCTCGATACGCCTTGGCCCCCGCCCTCACGGGAGCCGTGCTCGGGGCTCGGCGCGCCGGTCGGCGGACGAAGAAGCGCGTGTCCTTACCATCTCGCGAAAGGACGTAATAGAAATTCAATCGGTATTTGAGGAACAAGTCGCACGACAAGAAAGAACAAATGAGAGACTCTTTCCTAACTCAATAGACTGTGGAGGACAAGTACGGACGTCTCCGTACCTACCTCTCAAACTCTACTAAGCTTGTTCGTGAGTGGTGAGACCTATGTAACCTAGAGCTTTGATACCAACTTGTCACGACCCGGATTTTCCCCCAACATCGGGATCGTGATGGCGCCTACTCGTGGTAGCTAGGCAAGCCATTGTATTCATACTATCCTCTTTTTAACACAATTTTAATTAAATAAATGCGGAATGCTTTATCGAAATAGAAATAACAAATCACAAGGTGAAAATCATACCGAAATCCTCTACCCAAGACGTGGAGTCACCAACTCACGAACTACTATGGAATACTACACATAAAAGTCTGAAGGAAATATAACATAATTCTCTGTTTGTCTCGGAACAAAGAGACTACAGCTAGTAACATAAGTAAATAGAGAGACGCCGGATCAGCGGACGTCTGCAAGCTACCTCGGTCTCAAATATGATCAACTCCCACGCAAAAGATTTACTGCTGCTGCTACTGCTGCTCAAAACCTAGACCTGTGCAAAAATGCACAGAAGTGTAGTATTAGCAAAACCGACCCCATGTGCCGGTAAGTGCCCGGCCTATCCCGGCGAAGTAGTGACAAGCCTAGGACCAGACACTCACATAAACTCTGTGCAATTCAATATATATATATATATGTGTACCACAAAATAACAAGAAATAATCAAGTATTAACACAATAAGGAATACCTTAAAGAATTCAACAATTAATCACAGTTAATAATTTCACAAGGAAAAACAAAGTATAATGTAAACACAAGTAATATCACTTCAAGAAATAGCAAGCAGTTGCACGGCATCACCCTTCGTGCTTTTACTCTCATCCTCACATCCATAGTACGGCATGATCCTTCGTACATGGTTCAATAACCAGGGCACGGCATGATCCTTCGTGCATAATCAATAATAGGGCACGGCATGATCCTTCGTGCATAATCAATAATAGGGCACGGCATGATCCTTCGTGCATAATCAATAATAAACATGGCACGGCATGATCCTTCGTGCATAATCAATAATAAACATGGCACGGCATTAACCTTCGTGCATAAATAAATAAACATGGCACGGCATCACCCTTCGTGCATTATCTCTCTTCCTCACCCAAATAACAATCACGGTTAAGGGCAAAGGAAGAAACAGTAATTCATAAACCGTCCCATCAAGGGTAATCAATAATTTTCTTCACAACAAGTCCCAACAAGGGAGAACAATAATATTTCATCTGTAATATATCTCAAAATAATCATTTTTCAACGACTCACGGTCATACTAGACGCCAGTGTATGGATGCTCGTCACCACGACCCATACACCGCACTCGATCACATAACACATAACACATAATCCTATTCCCTCAAGCTAGGATAGAACAAACACTTACCTCGAATGCTTATGAACAATTCACTTCGTGGAAATGTCTTTTCTTTCAATTTGGCTCCAATCCAACCGTATCTATACACAATTGATTTAATATCATCAATTCTACTCAACAAACTAATTCTTAATACCAAATACAACTTTTACAACATTCTGTCATGAATAGTAAATTTCAACCCCGGGTCCACATGGTCGGAATTCGGGGTTAGGACCAAAATCCGGTTACCCATTCCCCCACGAGTTCATATATATAATTTGTTTCAAAATCGGACCTCAATTCGAGGTCCAATTCCCCAATTTATGAAAAACCCTATTTTCTAACAAAATCAAGAATTTTACCATGAAAATCTTTGATTTCTTATGAAAAACATGTTTAATGATGTTAGGAATTGAAAGAATTAAGTAAAAAGTGACTTACAATCGTTTTGATGAAGAAGAAATCCTTGAAGAATCGCAAATGGGTGTTTTGGTTTTGTAAAATGTGAAGAAATGACTCAAATTCGTGTTTTTCAGGTCTCTGTGTTCGCATTTGCGAACATGGGTTCGCAATTGCGAACCCCGACCAATTTCTGGAGTTTGAAAATTAAGCTAAGGGTGGGAAGTTCGCATTTGCGAACAATGGTTCGCATTTGCGAACCAAGGCAGTGTTGGGGAATGTTCGCATTTGCGAACTTTTGTTCGCATTTGCGAACATAGGTTGGCACTGGGGACCTTCGCAAATGCGAACAATTGTTCGCATTTGCGAACAAGGCTGGGCCAAAGGGGGCTTCGCATTTGCGATGAATGTTCGCATTTGCGAGCCTGTCCCCTTCGCAATTGCGAGAAAACTTCGCAATTGCGAAGCCAACAGCTGGGTGAAAAACCAGCAGTTCAAAAATTCCAGAGTTTCATCCAACGGCCTATCAAATCTTTACCCGAGCCCCCGGGCTCCAAACCAAACATGTACATAACCTCAAAAACACATTATGAACTTGTTCGTGCGATCACATCGCCAATATCACCTCGTTTTCATCAAATCAAGCCTCAAATGCATGATTTTCATACCTTTAGTTTTCAAAACTTTCAAACTTGGGACTCAAGGTCCAAAACATCTCAAACGACATCCAAATGTCACCAAACTTTACGGAAATCACATATATAATATTTAAGACTTGTACCGGGCGTCGGAACCAAAATACGAGCCCGATACCAAGGTCAATTAATTTATTCCCTTTAATAATTACATCAAAAACAATTTCACATAAAAATTCATAACTTGGGCTCTAGGCCTCGAATTCGACTCCGGACACATGTCCAAGTCCCATATTTTCCTACGGACCTCCCGGGACCATCCAATCTCGGGTCCGGATCCGTTTACCAAAAATGTTGACCGAAGTCAACCATATCAATATTAATATCATTTTTATCCAAATTTTCTCATAGAATTCATATTTTCTATCACAAAATCTTCCGGCTACATGCTCGGATCGTGCACGTAAATCGAGGCAACATAGAATGAGGTTTTCAAGGCCTCAGAAGCTCGAAATGATTAATTAAATAAGTGATGACCCTTTGGGTCGTCACAGTTAGTGTGCATATTTGGTTTGGAGCCTCGAGGGCTCTGGAGTGTTTCGGAGTGTTTTTGGACGTAGGAAACTGGCAGATTTTCTGCAATTTTTACATACAGGTTTTACTCTACGCTATTGCGGCCTTGTTCACGCGATCGCACTGCCTTGACCATTTCCTCAACGCGATCGCATCCTGTTTCACACACTACTAGAAAATAGACCTATGGCAACAATATTTTAGCAACGGTTACTCACGCGTTGCTATAAAATACCTATGGCAATGGTTACAACCGTCGCATAAGGTTCTCAGACCTAGTAAGATAGGTAGTAAAAAAACCGTTGCATTAGGATAAAAAACTGTTACTATAGATTGACATATTGTGACGGTGTCTTAAACTATTGCCACAGAGTCATCTTTGGCAACGGTTCTTTAAAAATAGGACTATTGGGTCGGTTTTACTTTCCCTCCCTATTTTCCCTCTTCCAACCTTTTCGCGCCTTTGTTTTCACAAAATAGAGAGAAAGCGTCTCAAGGAAAAATAGAAAGAAAAAGTTAAAGTCGTAATATAGATTAAAAAAAAGCCTAAATTTGATACAAGCCGTAAAAGACCTGCGTCGACACTCAAGCTGCCACCGCGAGAAAGGCTTAGGGCCGGAAAATCCAAGATCGTTGTTCAGCCCTAAAAGACCTGTCCTAGAGGTTCTGATCTCTATCCAACTTTCTTTTTCTTCAAAGCATTATTTTCTAAAAATTTTGCTCTCATTCATCAACAGAGCGTTTATTGAAGCATCTCCAGTTTGAAGCTACAATATTACTCTCCTTTTCCCCATTTCTTGACCTTGGAGTTTGGAACTAAGTTCTTTTCTTTCTGCTCCTTTTATCAGGTATTTCATTTCTTCTTCCCCTATTTTTTTCGGTTTTAAGGTTTAGTTTTTAAGATGATTTCTTGCCTATTGTGTTGTTCTGTTGAGTTTTTGAATTTGTGCTACAACTAGTGTTAGCTCACTTCTGTTTCTGTGGATTACAATTAGTGTGATGAATAATAGGAATATTAGTCTCTTGATACATAAAGTTTGATTTTCTTCTGGTGAATCGACTGCTTGTGCAAATAGGTTTGGGTAATTCAACGAGTAAGTCTTTTGGTTTTTCTTAGGTTGAAATTCTCCTCTTGAACTAAATTTATTTGGGGTTTAAGTAGTTGGAATAATTGTCCTACTCTAGTCATTTAGGGAATCAAGAAACAATTTTTTTTGGCAAATCCTAAATTTATTTGGGGTTTAAGTAGCTTGCATTATTTTGCTGATGTCCAGTAGTTGCATAGTAACTCCTGTTGCTGGTAATGAGCCTTCGCCACTTCTGTATAATTTGTTGTTTGTTGTTGTTGTTCACTACCTGGCGTTATTGCTGCGAATTGTTCCTCTATACAAGTACCAAACCTGTACTTGTACCAATTTGCCGCTGCGAATTGGGCTGGAAATATGTATAGTAGGAACATTTGAGTTGTATGCCTCGTACATTAGCTCCTCCATACCATTTTTCTCTGATGTCTATTGTCGAACGCACCCTTTCTTATCCAAATTCTCACCATCTTGGACTCCTTTTTCACTGCTATTGCATGAAATCAGTTGTTTTTTCCTCATATCACCTTTTAATGTTGTTGAGTTCAGTTGCCCATCATCCACAGCTGCCAACACTTCAAAATTATTTGAGTTGGAGACATAGTTCAATGCATTTTGTCGACCACCTGCAGATTTTTGCCTGGGCGATACTACCTTCTTAGTAGGTGATTTTCTAGCAGTAGCTGCGATCCATTTTTTACTATTTTAGTTTGTATCATCACCCTTCCATCCACCTTTTCAATCCCAGCTTTATCTTTCAAATGCACACCCTTTTGTCCAATCGTTTTAGCTCTTAAAATCTGGGCCTCAACAACCTGTTGAGCCATAGTCCCCTGCTCACTAGCTGCTTGTACCGCTGATTCAATATTGGTCGTTGTACCAAATTGTGCATATGCTACTGTTGATTTCTCCACTGGTTTAGCATGTGCAATAGCTCGATCACCAATTGTTCCCAATGCATTAATAGCCTCCAGAATTGCAACTACAAGAGGAGAACTATTTTGTGCATCTATTTTGGCAACCTGTACACCTCCAGTGCATCTGTTTTGGCAACCTGAACGAATTCACCTCTTCCACAGTGAATTCTATAGTTGGTTCTCCATGAACAATATTAACTGGATGCAAAACCGTTCTTGGACATAGTGCGGCAGATTTTTGTGAGTTAACTTGGACAGCGTAGGATGGTTTTAATATTGTGTTATGACCTGTGTGTTGAGTGTTTTCAGTTGCCTCTCCCACAGCCAAAGGCTGGGGAGAGATCACAACAGCCAAGTTCTTTCATATTTTCTTACTTTATGATCATATACACAAAGTTATGTGAACAACAAGGTAAGAATTTTTGTACAAATACTAGCATTCTTTTTCAATTATAAAATTGAATTATATGTAATTTTATGATTATCTATGGTTGTATTATTGTAGGGTCTTCTACTCAAAAAAAGGAAATGAGGTAAAATAAAGATGTTAAGTGTACATGGAAGACATGACCGAAAATTGATCGTAGTAAATGACCTGTTTATAAGTATAAAATCAGTGTACGCATGCGGAGTTTGAGCTAGGTGTAGTTTTTATTTTTGTTTGGTCCCAAGAATCTCAAGTAAATTCCTTGCTGAATCATGAAGAAATAGTTTTAGACTGTAATATGTATGTTGTACAATAAAAGATTTGGTATTGCAGGAATATGATCCTTTGATTGAGTGTGTCACATCTAACTGTTATAAGCTTCTATTTGGCTTCCAAGAACCATGCTTCCTGCTTATCAAATAATATTTTTCCAGTGGGGAGTTCCAATTTCAAATGACAGTTAGATCATTTTTTTCTATTTCTTGATTATATCATTTTCGGGATGATTTAGCATTTTTGAGTATCTGTAAGCTGATTTGAGGTACAACTTAACTGAACAGAAGGAACAATTTGAGAAACAGAAGGAACAATTTGAGAAATAGAAGGAACAATATGATGAACAAAAGAGAATGATGCGACAAGAAATTCTAGGAGATATCTTTGTACAACTTCAGCGTTCAGGATTGCAAATCGATCCTAATATTATAGCAAACTTGTGTGCTCGTTCACCAGGAGAAGCTTCATCCACACAACAAGTAGCTATTCAACCAATCAACAGGCCATCTTTTGGCAGCAACAATCAAGATTCGATTTCTTTTCGATATAAGTTATAGATTGGTTGTGTGCGCAATCTGTATCACTCAAAAACAGAGAATGATTTCTCAGAAACAGAGACTGGTCTCTCTTTTCCTCTTTGTTGTGTGCGCAATTTGCATCTCTTAGAAATAGAGCATGCTTTCTCAAAAACAGAGATTGATTTATCTTTTCCTCTTTTTTGTGTGCGTAATATGTATCTCTAAACAACAGAGACTGGTCTCTCTTTTCTCTTTGTTGTGTGCACAATCTGTGTCTCCCAAAAATAAAGACTAGTCTTTGTTTCATACTCTTTTGTTGTGTGCACCATCTGTTTCTCTCAAACTACTATCCTTTGCTACTTCTAATTAATTGATCTACTAGTGTTTCATTATGCTACTGAAATTTTAAAACAGATAAGCAAGACGACTATATGCCAATGGCTAAAGCCGAATTTTTAAACAGAATGCTATTTCTTAGTTGTTCTGATGGTTTAGCAGTCTCTTTTTTAGAAAATGCTCATTACATATATTGAGAGAACTAATGTAGTAACTGGAGGTAGACATGTAGCGTGCTTTCAAGAATTGATTGTCTTTTTGAAAAGCTTTTAACTGAAAATATAAATACCACATGAGGTCTAATGTAACATTTATGTCTAAAAACTAGCCCAATAATCTTATTATAGTGCTCTTCGACTTTTGTATCATGTCGCCTCCAGTTGTATCTGTTTGCTTTAGTCCTTGCCTAGCTCCACACATCTGTGTTGATCATGCCTTGGCTCCTGCTCTTTTTGACTGCGATCCTTACGTGAAAATGATTTCTGCCTCTCCTCTTGTGTGCCTGATATATGTTGTTAGCTGTGTGTAAAAATTTCCTTAGGTTTAACTTTAGCACAGCTTCGCAAAGCTGTTGTATTATCCAGAAGTTTGCATGTGTGTACTCATGCTGATTGCATTTCCTAGCTAATTTCATGCCTTCCTTTTGATTCCATTGATTCCATTGTGATATTCCTGATGCCTGACTCCCTGTATGTGTAGATGGATTCCAAGAGTAGAATATCCACCTACAAGTCTACTCTACAACATTATGGTTGTTATGATCATCTCTGATCCAGCTGCTTTTGATCTCGATGTCATGTGTTGTTCCTTTGTGTGTTGTTGAGATCCTTACACTATTTGGTATCTCCTGTGTTAAACTATGTTGCAACAATGAGGAATTGTTTATATTTTCCTCCACTTGTCCCATAATTGATTGCCAAATCAAATAAATGATAAGGCCAATTCTTATGGATTTCCAGTAGTGATTCGTCGTATTTATGCATGTAAATTGCCAAAACTTTGATGGGATTTTGCCCGTAAAAAGATTATTGGAAAAGAACATGTCAGTAAGATTTGCAGGATGTCCAAGAGTTGTAGGAAGTTTCCCACTGAGTTTATTGTTCTCAAATATTAGCCTTTGGATCTTTGGATGATTGCCAAAGGTGGAATACTGCCACTCAGCTGGTTTTCGGATAAACGACAGAATATTAATGAGCTAAGACCAGATACTGATGAAGGAATATTTCCTTTCAGTTGGTTTTGTTCACATACATCACGACAAAATTGGAAAGATTTTCAATTGAGTTTGGAATCTTTCCAGATAACTAATTTTCAGAAAAATCAATGTATTCAAGATTTTTGAGTTTTCCTATACTTTTTGGAAGATTTTTGAGGCATGAGTATTAATTAGCAGAGTTTATGTTTATAGATTTTACTTTTTTTTCCTTTTTTCTTATTTGCGTCAAATGGTCCTATATAGAACAAAAAGATAAATGTTTGTAGTTCTGGTTAATTGGAGAGATTAGAAGTAAAACAAGAATAGGAAAACTTCCAGCTTAAAAATAAAAATATCAATATGAAAATCAGTAGTAGAAGAACATCGTTTTCTTGCTATCTAAAAAGAAGAGAAGAGATATGAAGGAACATACTTGGACTTGGACTTCTGGTTCTTTTTTGTAGCTTGATTTCTGAAGTGGCAATGCCAATTTCATCTTTTATTTTGTCTTCTAAGTACTCATATTATTTTATTGGTGTTAATATATAGTGCGATAATAATGATATTGAGAAGGCAATAATTTTTTCCTACCCTCTAACTATTTCTGTTCTTGTTGAATTTATAGGTGAACCACATGATCAAAGGGGAGATAAAAGCAGTGAAGATCTTACATAAAAGTATTGGTCGAAGAATCTTTAGAGAATCTAGGAATGTTTTTATTTTTTAACTATTTTGCAAACTTATGTATTCCAACTCTTGGATTATTAAACACTTTTATCGTATATTTTACTTTTATAAATGGATAATCGTAGTTGTATATTTTGAATTATGATTCTATTGATGAATATATTTTCATTTCGTCAATTATGTATTAATTTCAGTTTATATATTTATCTTGTTGCGATACCGTTATATAGCTTCCAATAAGCGTTGCAGTAGCTCAGCATAACCGTTGCATCAGCTTGTAATAACCGTTCCAACAGGTAAAACAAAATAATATATAAAATGTTGTAATTTCTATAGCAACGGTTCTGAGTCGTTGCAATACACAAATAGCAGCGGTTCAAAACCGTTGCCATAACTCACTATTAATCTTTGGTTTTGATCATGAAATAACCGTTGCAGTAGATATGCCTATGGCAACGGTTATTAAACCGTTGCTTGAAAACGTTGCAATAGATCAATGGCGACGCAAGTTCCCGCAACAGACGCTAAATCGTGGCACTAGCTTTATCGCAACGGTTGTTTTAACTATGGCAACGGAACTTGTGGCGTTGCCTTAGGCCTATTTTCTAGTAGTGACACGATCGCGTAGCTTCCCGTCCTTCTTCAACGCGATCGCAAGCCCTTCCACGCGATCGCGTAGTGCAAACGAACCACCCAGCAAATTTCTTCTACGCGATCGCAGCACTGTCCACGCGATCGCGTAGACTTGTGCATTTACCATCCGCGATCGCGACCCTGTTCATGTGATCGCGTAGAACAAAAATGTTGCCCAGTGAATTTAATCCCAAAACATAACAGAATCGGGATTTTCATCCCATTTCACAAACTCTCTCTTCTTCACAACTTCTTGGGCGATTCTTGAGCAATTCTTCATCAAACTTCTTGGGTAAGTGATTATTGACTCGTTTTCTTCGTTTTTCCTTCAATATTATTTGAATTCCTAGGCCTAAATATGTGTAAATGGGTAGAAAAATTAGAGAAATGAGTACAGTTAGGGTTTTCAAAGAATTTGCGATCTAGATCTCGTTTTGGGGTCGAACTTAAGAATAAATTGTATATTTGAACTCGTGGATGATCGGGTGAATTTATTTTGGTTCGAAACTCGAGTTTCGATCATGGGGGCCCGAGGTCGATTTTTACTATTCCGGACAGAATGTTGTAAAAATTATATTTGGCCATATGAACTAGTTTGTTGAGTAATATTGATGATATTAAATTAATTGTGCATAGATACGATTGGATTGGAGCCAAATTTGAAAGGAAAAGGCATTGCTACGGATTGAATTATTCGTAAACTTTCGAGGTAAGTGTTTGTTCTATCCTAGCTTGAAGGAATAGGAATTGAGTTTATGTGTTACTTGTTATATGTGGAGTCTGTTGTATAGGCATGGTGACGAGTATCTATACGTTGGGGATCGAGCATGACCCTGGGTCTTAATTAGATTAAATTCCTATTAATCCTATGTGATTATGTGAAAGGAAATTATTATTGGTTTTATACCGCTAATATATATAAATTGTTGATTAAGGGTTATTGGTGTCACACCGGTAACGAACATATATTGTTGATTTATTATTATTTATTGGTTTAAAATCGGTAATATACACATTGTTGAAATTGAAGATTATTGGATTAATACCGGTACTACTTTTATATACTTACTGTTGATCAGAGATTATTGGTTCAATGCCGGTAATATACATTATTAAAGAATTGAGATCACGTGGCACGCTGACCACTCATATATTAAAGAATTGAGATCGTGTGGCACGCCGACCACTTATATATTAAGGAATTGGGATCGTGTGGCATGGCGACCACTTATATAATAAGAAATGGGATCGTTCGGAGGAGAAGTCCTAATGCCCCGGTGAGGAGTTGTGAGCGGCTGGCGGTGGTTGGTACGAGGCGAGGCAGAGGGAGGCCTAAGAAGTATTGGGGAGAGGTGATTAGGCGGGACATGACAATAATGCGGATTTCCGAGGACATGGCCCTTTATAGGAAAGTCTGGAGGTCTAGTATTAGGGTTATAGGATAAGGGCTTCTAGAGCTTTTCGTACTTCTTTCCCGGGCTAGGTGGGGTTTAGTAGGAGCCTCCATAGATGTTTTGTGTTTTGTATCGTGCTCCCTATGGTAGTTACTGTTAAATGTTATTGCATGCCTTTTAATTAATGATTTTATGTATAGTTAATTGTTTATGCGATTTTTGCTGGAGTCACTAATGCTCTTTTGTTTTTCCTTTTCTTTCTCCTCCTCTTTCTCTTCCCTTTCTCCTAAGCTGAGGGTTGATTGGAAACAGCCTCTCTGCCCTTTCTGTTAAATGTAACGTATTACCCTCCCCATATCCCACTTTATGGAAATACACTGGGTAGTTGTTGTTGTTGTTATCCGAGTTCACTATTCAGCTCCTAATAACCACGGTTTAAAAAAATGACATTCTATATACCTTATCTCAAAGTTGAAGCAACATAGGATGAAATCCAAATCTTGTCCACAATTATGGGCAAATCAATCAGAAGGGGCCGTTTGGTGCATATATTTTACGTTCACGCCCGGGTTATGAGCAACAATATCCCTTATGGTGATTAGAATGATGCAACAATATTCCAGTTAACTAGCAATGCATTTCTTGTATGCAATTACTCAATATAGCTGAATTTCTTTTTCCTATTTGGCTTCAGCAATGATTCTGTTATATGTTGCTATAATATCTCGAATTGTCATCCTATGCGAGATTTATTTTGCCCTCGAGAATGTTAATTCCCCACATATGTAATATTTCTTTATATTTTACGTAGGTATTTTAACTATAATTTAAATAATATTATATCATATTATGAATTTATTATTTAATTTATCGTCACTTTTTTCTTATTGTTATTTTAAGATTACGTGTATTAACTATACATATAATGTTGTGATTTTAAGTTCCACCTTTTCTCTTATTCTACATTGTCTTTGAGTTTTGACTGTTATTAATAAATTTTTTTAATTGTAATATAAAATTCATGTAAAATATAAGTAGATAAATTTTAGGAAGCTATCATAAAATATACCTCTATTTTCACCCATTATTTTTCTATTATCTGCATTGCATAATTTGTAACTTTTTTATCCCTTATTTTGCAAATAACGATAAAATCATATTTTATGTTTAAATTTTGAATTACCTGAATAAAAAAAATTGCTTAAGAAAAAATAAAACTTAAATAGCCGTTAACTTAGTCGTTTAAACTAAAAATAACTAATAATGATATGTATAGAAGTATAAATTTATAAATTTATACTATATAAGAAAATAAGCCATCAACCTAAACGGCTATTTGTGTAAAGATTCCCTACAAAATATAAAATTACACACAAATTAACGATTTACTATTTTAGCCTCTCTATATGTGCATACACTATTTGGGTTAGTAACAAAAAGACGGCAATGAATGCCAGTTCAGATCCATCCACAATCACAGCACATACAAATTTGTTTTTTTCCCAACAACAATTAGCTTCAGTTTTCATTTCACATTAGCTTCACCTAAACCCTTAAACAATTCTTTAATCATCTTTCTTTTTTGTAGCTATAACAATGAAAATCTCACATTAATTAAGCACCCCCAGATCTGCTTTTGCAGAAAACTACAGATCCTTCTGAAAAAACAAGAAGATGTTTCTGTGGGATTGGTTCTATGGAGTTTTATCATCTCTAGGTTTGTGGCAAAAGGAAGCTAAGATCTTATTCTTAGGCCTTGATAATGCTGGCAAAACCACTCTTCTTCACATGCTCAAAGATGAGGTACTGTTAATCCCTTTATTTTTCTCATAACTTGTGATGTTGTTTGATTAAACATGAAGTTTGTGTTTTGAAACTTGTGGTTTAAAATAAGCTATAGATGTTTTTGTGATAGAAAGCTAGCATATTTTTGGGAAGGATTAATAAAATGTGCTATCACATAAATTGAGACAATTGAGTAACTGGCAAAGTTGCCTCCATGTAAACAGGAGGTCACGGTTCGAGACGTGGAAACAAACTCTTGCATAGATGCAGACTAAGGCTGCATACGATAGACCCTTGTGATCCGGCCATTTCCGGACCCCTTGAATAGTGGGAGATTAGTGCACCTGGTTGCCTTTTTTTTTTTGGAGTAATTATGACGAATCTTTGAAAAAAACTTGAATTGAGAATGAGCAAATGGGTGCCGACGATTCATATTGTGTCTAGTTGATTGATTGTTTTCTAATACTCTTGTTTCTAAGTATAGAAAGCTAGGATTTTTTTTGGATAGGGCAGTAGGCTGAAAAAGAAAGTGCATCACATAAATTTGAGACGGATGGAGTAATTATGATGAATCTTTGAGTAAACTTGAATTGAGTTGAAATGAGCAAATGGGTGTTGAGGATTCAAATTGCGTTTAGTTGATTGATTGTGGTCTAATAGTAAATATAGAAAGCTTGCATTTTTTGGGATAGGGCGATAGGCTAAAAAAGAAAGTGCATCACATAATTTGAGATGGATTGAGTAATTATGATGGATCTTTAAGAAAATTTGAATTGAGTTGAAATGAGCAAATGGGTGCCGAGGATTCATATTGCGTGTAGTTGATTGATTGATTGTGGTCTATTAGTCTTGATTTATCATAAAATATTGTCTTCGTTTTGATTATTTTTAATTGCATTTCATTTAAAGAGGTTGGTTCAGCATCAGCCGACTCAGTATCCTACATCTGAAGAGTTGAGTATTGGGAAGATAAAGTTTAAAGCTTTTGACTTGGGTGGTCATCAGATCGCTCGTCGGGTCTGGAAAGATTACTATGCCAAGGTCAGTTTTTTGTATCAAATGTGCATTTTCTGCATAAAAAGATTGGACTTGTCTTGCTCATTTTGTTGCATTATTTATTCTCCGCCTTCTCCTATCTTGGTTACTACTTATGTAAGTTTTCGGGATTGTGCTGAATCACTCTGTCCAACTGGAGTTATATTAATACTTGGATTTTGTACCTAAGCATTTTTTATGCTTTAATTCACTGTGGGAATCAAAAGAAATAATAAAAAAGAATCTCTTTTGATAATCCAAAAGTAAAGAAAACTCGAAATTGCCTATTAAATCATGTGATTGCATCAGATCCATGTAGTCTGTATTGCATGTTAATCTTTTTGCTTATCTTGTTGGTCTGAAGCTCGTCTTGCTGAATTTTCGTGCTATAAAGTATGTGGAGCTCTTTTCCTTTGTAGAAACAATCAAAAAGTTTGACTAGCTCAACTTCGTTAGTGCACACTTATATATCTGCACATTGAAATGGAGCCTTGGAGCAACGGTAAAGATGTCTCCGTGTGACTTATAAGCCATGGTTTCGACCTGTGGAAGTAGCCATTAATGCTTACATTAAGGTAGACCGTCTACATCACACCCCTTAGGATGCGGCCCTTCCCCGGACCCTGTGACACTGCGTGCATGCGGGATGGTTTGTGCACCGGGCTGCCCTGCCCTTAAACGTGCCAATCTTGGGAAGCTACTGTAATAGGTTATGTTGCAAATTGAATACCTTTACCCTGTAAGACAGCTGGATTTTGGAGATGATCACCATAATATCTATGCCTATTGCTATATTCTACTTATCCAGAGACTGCCAATCTTGTCTTATTCTTTTGTGGCCCTTGTAGTTATTACTTATTAATGCCTCTAGGTTGGATGTCCCTTGCAGCAACTATGCAACATTAGTTTGGTGAAAATTATCTCCGTCAATATAGGAACTTTAGAAAATATTCATGTGAGCTTAAATTTGTTGGAAGGGTAGTAGGTCTATTGCAGCATCGTCTTTACCTTGTTTGCACTAATTTGTTCCTTTGTTAGCATTTGACACGTTCCTTTTATCTAGTCTCACTTGTAGGCTTGTAGTATTGCCAAAATAACATTTCTTTACTAGACATGAAGAAAGATGAAAGCCTTGTTCTTCCCGTCCTTCTAGTGTTAGGAAGGTACTCGATTCGGGTGAAGGATAATATTGCCTTTTTCCAAAAAAATTGTTGTTGTTTCAATGGCAAATCGGGTTATGGTTAATATTTATGCCAATTGACTATATTCTACTTAGGCAGATACTCTCCTTATCTTTCTCCCTTATCGAGATGACTGGCCTTTCTCTTTAGTGATTGATCACTTAGTAAGGCCTCTACAATGCTTGTCCGTGCAGCTATATTGAAACATTGTTGTGTTTCATTTGATGACACTTATATCTGTAAAAATAGGTACTTTAGAAAGTATTCATGTGACAAATTAAATATGTTGAAGGTGAAGTTGTTCTCTTGCAGTATTTTTGTTAACTTTTTTAGCACTATTTTGTTGCATTATCAATGTTATCATATTTTTTTAGAGTCATTTTATCATAGCCAAACTAAAATTTCTTTACTAAAGATGGATAACAATGGAAATCTTGTTCTTTCCATCCTTTTGGCACTAGAAAGGTATCGATTCTTGTGAAGGGTGATATTGCATTCATCAAAATAAATGTCCGAGATGGTGTTACCTTACTCAAAAATAAATGTCACGTATGACTTAAAGATACTTGAAATAAATTTAATATTTATCAGTGATAAAGGAAGGAAATGATAAGTTACATAGTGACTTATACTGGATACTGTTTGATGAAAACATTATTTATATTTTGAAAGGACTCATTCAATTTTTCTTTTTGAATCCCGTTATAGGCTTGCAAATTTTTAAAGAAAATAACAAACGACAGTGTGTGCAGTTGTTGTCCTATAGCTTAAAAGGACTAGACATTCTTGTTCCTTTATTTTAGGTTTCTGGTGTGTCATTTCCCTCAAGGTTACAAGCTTGACTCCGTGATACTTTTCCATCTTTGATCTTGGTCTTGATTGCTTTATAGGCTCCGACTGTTTGCCTAACTGTCTTACAGTTTTAGCCATTTTGCCTTTATTCTTGTTTTTCTGGGGGTGGCTAACCGCTAACTAAATGGATCCTACAATCCTTAATATTTTTAGACAAATTCTCCTTACTCTCACCAAATGCCAAATTTGGCCATTTTATATCCGTTGTTTAATGGACATTTTAGTCAAATTTGATATTTTTGCTTTTTTGGTGAATGTTAAACTGGCCAATGAGTATTCTGGAGTTTTGTATCAATTGGCTCGAGTTGCTGTTTATGCAGGTTGATGCAGTTGTATACCTAGTTGATGCATTCGACAAAGAGCGGTTTGCAGAATCAAAGAAGGAATTAGATGCGCTTCTTTCTGATGAGGCCCTTTCTACTGTCCCCTTCCTCATTTTGGGTAACAAGATAGACATACCATATGCTGCCTCAGAAGATGAATTGCGTTATCATCTTGGCTTGACCGGTGTCACTACTGGCAAGGGTAAGGCGAATCTTGCTGATTCAAATGTTCGGCCTTTAGAGGTATTTATGTGTAGCATTGTACGGAAAATGGGTTATGGCGATGGCTTTAAGTGGGTATCTCAATATATAAAGTAGGTTTTCATTAGCAATGCCTGAGAAGTTCAAAGATATTAAATCATCGATATGCTGTAGATCAGCTAATGTTTCACTTTCTGGAAAAGATGAAAAGATTGGTTTCACCAGATATTTGTTCATTTTATTTTGGTACCAATTTTGTATACTTTGGTGTATATGTAGTTTGATGACAAGATATTCTTATTTCTCTGTAATATTTATGTGTAGCTGGAAATTGCCATCTACATATTCTTGACTTAAATTCATACCTGTATTTGTTATCTCCCATTCAGTTATGTTATGAATTTCTATTAAAGTCTGTACCTATCTTTGTTGTCTCTTCATTCACTGTATGCTGTATGCTGTATGCTGTATGCTGTATGCTGTATGCTGTCGGAGTAAAGGATCAACAACCTCTTTTTTCTTCTTCACAAATAACTAAATGACATAATTTTTTAAGACAAGGATTTCCCCTTTCTTTATTTTACAGATGGATTTTATTGGTGTATGCATTGAATTTCTTATGAACTCCTATTTTATATTTCAACATTAACAAATTCAGTATAGTCTCATAAGTGGGGTTTGAGGAAGGTAGTGTGTATGCATGTCTTACCTCTGTTTTTCGAAGATAGGGAGGCTATTTTCGAATCGATCCCTATATTGTTAATGTATCCTACTATTTTCTACGAGGCTATTACAAACTTCACTTGTTCATTATAATGTCAAATTCACTATTTGTCCCTTTCAAAAGTCACAACGATGGTATTGTAAAATGGGAAATTTTATAAAGCATTATTTTTAGTAGTAATTATCTATTTATAGATACCATTTGCTATATTACGGATTATAGATTTTTTTTTTGTGGTTATAAGATGTATTTCCGCTATTGTATTCATGAATACAATAGCAAAAATAGGCGTGAATCAGGGAAGTCCGGCTAATCAGTTGTTGTATTTAAGTATATTTGACTGTATTCATGAAGTGAAACGTGAGATTACAGCTGGATATACTATTGTATTCGACTATATTCACGACGTGAAATAGGGGATTACACTGTTTTTTTTATAAAGGAAAGTGAATCAATTAACATAATAGACTCATAATATTACTCAACAAACTCAATGATAACATACAAAATTTTGTATTTTCAGATATAAAGAAGATTCTCAACCGAAAAATACCCCATAAACATAGCAATCTTCAGAGAAATTATATAATGCATCTGAATACATAAATTATATTAATTAAAAAAATATATGAATACATTCATGGCATATAGAGAGACAATGAATACAATGAAATACATAGAATACAGTGAGATATATTGAAATACAATGAAAAAAACAACAATGAATACAATGAAATAATACATTTGAATACACAAATTATATTAATTTAAAAAATATATGAATACATTCATGGCATATAGCGAGACAATCAATACTATGAAATACATAGAATACAGTGGGATACATTAAAATTAAAGGTGTTAATCGGGCGAGATGGGAGGGGCTGGACAAAAAAAAAACGACAGCCCGTACGGGTTCGGGGCGGGTTGTTATCGGGCTGGGGTTAATAGGTTGGTGGCAGGCTGAGATTTTTCGGGTTCTATAGGGCCTGTACGGGTTCGGGTTAACGGCCTCGGGCGGGTCAGGCTATATATAATTTTTTTTCTTTTAAAAAATTAAGTTATGTGAACGTTGGCAATGACCAGATTTTAATTAAAAAAAATAAAAAATATATATATTACGTGTTAACGAGCTGAACCGAGCTGTAGTCCGTTAAGAACCCGTTAAGGGCTTAACAGGTTGTAACATGTTCGACTACCCGTTTAAAAAAAATTAACGTTTGTAGCTCGCCCCTCGCCAACCCGTCCCAACCCATATTTTTTGCTACAGTACCGGGCTGGACCGGGCTAACCCGGGTTGAACCGGGTTGTTAGCGGGTCAGCCCGGCCGATTAACACCTCTAATTGAAATACAATGAGAGAAAACAGTGAATACAATGAAATAAATGGAATACAACAAGATACATTGAATAACAATGGAAAAAAAGACAATAAGTACAATGAAATACATGAAAATACATTGAAATATATTAATAGAAAATCAAGTTGCTCATCCCCAAACTCTATCGTCTTTGCTCAAGAACAAATCCTAATTTCCGACGAATATGCCGTAGCAACATTTGAAGGTACAACACGCAACATCTTTGAGATTTGAAGGTACAACATGCGACACCTTTTTTCATTACCTGCTACACCATTGACTACCTTTCCCTTCGACAATTTTAAGTACTACCGCCACCGTGACTATCGCCATCATCGGTGGCGGAGAACCACCAGTATCTCCGTCAACGTTCACTTTCATTTCGAAACAGAGAAGGAATACGCTACTACGTGATCACCAAATGAGTGAGAAGAAAACTCCCTTCCCAAATCAGTTGTTAGGGATTTGATTTGCTATCACAAAATAATATTAGGTGCTAAGAATTGATCGGATGAAAAGAAAATAGTGTGGATGAGAGGAATTTTGAGATTGAGCATCATATTTTTAGGGAATGAAGGAAGAGAATGTGATGTATCAAAGTAGAGAAAGAAAGAAAATAGTATAACTGAATAGTGTATTTAGTGACTTAAGGCTAGGAGGTAACCAAAATTGAATATTTTGCTATAAACCTTAAAAGATATCTATAGAATATAATTTTTTTTAAATGATATTTATTTAAAATAAATAAGGTAATAACCTTTATTATAATAGATAAAAATTCCATGGAAAATCCACGTCTCTAGGTCCACTTTGCCTTTGTGGATGTTCTTGTGATTTTCGTTTTTATAGCAATGATATTTGGGTTAGCTTTCGTGCATCTTAACTATTTTATCACATATTTGTTACCTCCCACCAGAATAGATACTTAATAATTCCGTCTACCATCTCAACTATATCTACTGAAGTCTCCGATGATGTTCATCCACTTCGTTTATTGCTAGGCCGTGTTGATTAATTAGAGAAACTAGAGAGGAAACCAAAGTGAGAATGAATGATCACCATTCACTTCATTGCATTTTTCAATATAACTAAAGAAAATATTTTTTACACAATTAGTGCAATTTGACATATAACAGATTGCTTATCCTCATTTCTAAACTATCCCTCACCCTAACTTATCAGTAGTTGTATGGTGAAGAACTTGGCAGTGTTAACTCTGATGCTTTTATTGTGAATAAAAGTTGAAAAGGGATTGGACTGCTAGTAGATATATTAAAAGGGCAGCCCGGTGCACTAAGATCTTTGTTTGACTCAAAAGTTATCGGTTACTTTATGAATGTAAAATAATACATACAAGTAGAGGGGCAATCATAACAAGTCGTAGTAAATCGAGAATCAAATAGAGAAAATACGAGTTAAGAGTAGTTATTCTAATAACCGGAAATATGGATAATCTTTATTGATGATAATAGAATGGCGTGCCTCTCCTTAGGGAGGTTCAGAGCCTTATAATCATATTTTCTTTTGATCCTCCACTTTTCTAGTTTATTTGTCATTCTCCCTCCTTGTTTTGCTCCTTTTCTTTTAGAGCCCCCGAGGGAAAGGAAGGAATCCTTTGTCGATTTCTCCTCTTGGTATTTATAGATACGAAACATGCCCGCCGACTATTAGTGATAGGGCCCACGTTAAGAGACTGCCTCTGTAAAAAATGAATAGGCCATAACCTTACTGATAATCTTAATTGGGCATTTAAACGGTGTTAATTAAGAAAGGTCGTGGCATTTATTAACCTTGCTTATTGTCGATTATTATGTGGTCGAATTCCGACCCATACAATCTTGCTATGCACGGGTCCGGGGAAGGGCCGCACCACAATGATCTATTGTACGCAGCCTTACCCTGTATTTCTGTAAGAGGCTGTTTCCACGGACCTGTGAACGTTTGTCATATGGTTCCAACTTTACCGGTTACGCCTAGTAGACATATTAAGTACTGAATTTAACTTTGTACATGTAGTGCAAAGCTAGAGCATTTTTATTGAGAAAAGACTGAAAATAACGGAAAATAGATTAAACTAGGTAACAAAACTTTCCCAGCTAGCAGTTGGTAAGTACATTTCCCCTCTCTTGTGTACAATGATATAGGAGCAGATTCAGGTTCTGCTGAGCCAGTGGCATTAACATCTCAAGCTAATATATATTCAGCAACTCAATGCTTCATATTTCAATGGAATTGGTTGATTAAAACCAGCTGTTTGACATAACAAATTTCCAACTATGGCAATGTCTCTGCAGAACACCCCTTGGAACACTGTCCCGTTTGTGTTTGTGGCGTTTGTGTTACTACATGATGTAGCATGCTGCATTGCAGTTGTGTCGAAAGTGTCAGCTTTTGATTGTTGGAGGTCTTGATTTAGCTGAACTTGTTGCTGCATCAGTTGCAATGCAGCAGCAGCCTTCTTTCTCTGCTGCTCAGCCATTTCTTCATCCTTTATTATCGTCATCAAACTAGCATAGCCCCTCTGCATCATTCTATACAACAGTAAAGCAGACATCTTTGCTCTATCCCTTACAGAATCTACATCTTGTTCATCTGCAAACTCGCATCTTTCTATAAAACTCGTCGATTTATCAGGCTTGTGTCTTAAAGTTAGCAACAAATGCGCTCTTTCCAGTTCTGATCTTGAACAACCCCACTTCAAACCAATCAATGCATAGTAATCTACGTTTCCCGTTTCGCCATTTGCAACCCTCTTCTTCAGTTCTTGAACCTTAGTAGCCAAGGAACAAAGCATCCCTGGAATTTCCCTGTATTCCACATTTTGACGCTTCCATATTGGTCCTGATAATTTCCTATCGCGTAGAATTGAATTGTACAAGAGTTTTAAGTGTTCCAAATCGTGAAGACTATCGGGCAAGCATCTTATGGTTTCAAATAGTGCAGCCCTGGTCCTAAGAGCATCAATGCAAGAAGGGTCCAATGCTAAAGTTCGATTGCAGTCAGCTATTGCCTCTGCAATTCGTCCAGAGGAACGATATGCTGATGCTCGATACATATAGCATTCGGCCATAAATCCCTGAGGGGCACCACGACGACCATCCACAATTTTTGAAAAATGTTTAATAGCTTCTGAGTAAAGACCGGCGTCAAGAGCTGCAATAGCAGCAGTTTTTCGCCGTAAGAGTAGCTTGATATGACTGAGAAGTTGAGAGATGGTTTCTGACTCGGTTATCGACAAAGTTGTGCAGTTTTTTCCTGAGAGTGGAAATTTTGCAAATGAAAAACTATCGTCGGACCAACAAATGCTCTCGCGTCTGAAGGCGTCTGTAGCAAGGCGTTTTCCAGTTTGTAACAGAACCATTGCATCTTCCATTAGACCCAAATGGCAACAAGCTTGTCCTAAGACCAAATACCTGTCGACATATAATATAATTAAGTTATTAAAAGCATTTCTCTCTAACAACTTAAACAAATAGAACACTATTCAACATGATATCAGAACAGATAATAGAAACAACTATTTCCACCGTCCCATAAACAAAGAATGTCACATTTATATATTTTGTAACAATTTAACTTTAAAATGTCCATTGTACCCTTAATGAGATGATTTATAGCGCCACAACCATGGCTTATTCTAGACCACAAGTTCAAAAATTTTTTTTTCTTTGTTAAACGCTGTGTCCAGTCAAACAACGTCACATAAATTAGGACAGAAGGAGTAATATTTTCACGTGTTTGTTACATGAAAAAAATTCAGGCTCACACGTGAAGGGGCGTGTTTAAGACATAATATAATTAAGTAACTAAAAGTTTGTTGGATCTAACGGCTTACCTCCATTGGCCTTCTTTATTGCAATTCTTGTAAAGGCTAGCCATAACTTTCCTCTTCAAATCAGAAACAGAGAAGCACTTGAAATTTGGTTCACCACCAGAGGAAATAAGCCTAATTTGCTCCTTTGAATTATCAAATGAACCAGAAGAAGAGGTTGAAGAGGTGTCATCACTAGGAATTCTTAGACTAGGAATATAGTCCTGTAACATATAGGCTACATCCTTAAAACACCTTAAATAAAGCAAACATCGAGCCTTTAACTCAAGCGCTATTTCAAGACGTGGAGAAAGAACAAGTGCAGCTTCAACAAGTCCAAGAGCTGAAGCAATCTCATTTGTTTCTTGACTGGCAATGAGAATTTTTGCATCTTTGATATGTTTTTCCACAATCTGAAAAAAAGAGAACATAAGTGCATGACTATGTATACAATTGTCTATGAAAGTTTTGTTAATCTAAATTAGTCGGATGAGTGCAGCCCGATGCACAAGGCATTCCGCATTCACCCAGGGTGCGGAGAAGGGCCGCACCTTAAGGGGTGTGACGGGGACAACCTACCCTAATGCCAGTATTATCGAACCTGTAATCTATAGATTACACGGAGCCAACTTTACCGTTGCTCCAAGGCTCCCTTTCAATCGAATCAATGAGAGTGCAGCCCAGTGTACAAGTTCGGTGTACAAGGTAACCTGCATTCACGTAGGTACGGCGAAGGATTGCAACTCAAGGGGCATGATTTAAACAGCCTACCCTACCGCTACTCCAAGGCTCCCTTCAACCGAATCAATGAGAGTAAAATCAAGAATATGTTGTTACCTTTTTGTTGCTAATCCACCAATGCTTCTTTTCTCCACAGGAAAGAGTTGGAGATGCAGCCATTGTTGATGTACAAGGATCATTAACCATCAAACTGCTGCAAATTTTCTTGTTTTTTTGGCCTAAAGGGTGTCTGTATTTACATTAATATTTTCATTTTTTTTTTTTTATGTTTGAACTGAAGAGAGAGTACTAAAACATGTAAACATGATATAGAGAGGGAGAGGGAATGAAAGGGAAGTGCATGAATACACAGTGCCAGCTTTGACCTAATAAACTGAGAGAAAAATTTGGTCCTTCTGTTTCATCGCTGGCAAACCACGCACCCACGCCAGAATCTCTGTAAAGACTACTCTCCCTCTCTACACTCTATATTATTATAGAGTTATGTAGATGTATTTAATTATCCATTTAAAATAGACATGCCAATACTGTAAAAACAACCACTTCAACTACTAATAACTATATTCTAAATTTATATTTAACAAAATTTTTAAATATAAATATATTATTTGAGCAAAAGTTTTTGGGTTCAATTCGAACCCATATACGAGTTTCTAGCTCCACCCCTACCTATTAGTATAGTATCAGATAACTATGTCCATCAAAATAGGAAGAACTTACCGATAATCTTTCAACCATTACTTTAGAATCCCTTCCCCCCAACCAATACCACCAGAATAATACATAAGTCTAAATTAATATATTATCATCAAGGATTTAATATGTGACAGATTGATCTCTTTTAATTAGATGTTTCGAGTTCGAGCTCGAATAAAAAAATATTCTGGTAGGAAAAACTTTCTCCTTTAATGGGCGTCACAAAGCGTGTATACGGATTAGACGGGACTTGAATATGGGTCTTATGCGACACGCATCCGAATTAGTCAGGACTTCAATGCGATTACTGAACGGGCAAAGATGACTTTTGAGGTGCAGCTGAAATTATTTACAATCGGTAGTCGAAAAGTACATAAAAGCACATATATAGTTAGTTATTCAGTTATTATTTTGAAAGTGACTATATGATATTATTTTCTCGCACCGAAGATCGATTGGAAAATAAAAAATAATATGGTAAACATTATATTCAATTAAACACTGTCATATGGACGGAATAAAAGAGTATTAAATTCAATATCCATATATCTATTTTAGATTGGCATTCACTAACACAATAAATTTTAAGTCGTTTTCAACTAATTTAAACTACTAGATCCAAGGCTATTATCTAGATCACGGGTCCTCAGATTCAACCACCAGGGGAAAAGATGAGAATTCCAACAAGTTGCCTGAAAACAAAGTAAATAAAGGTGCGTGAATTTTCCTGCCTTTATTTATTTATTTTGCTGGAATATAATATTTAAAAGTGCTTATATATAAGTAGTACTTTTTTTGGTAATATATATATAAGTAGTACTTATTGCACCTTTGAGACAATTAATGTGAACTATATAACCATGTATATTTTTGTACATCTGTCAAACAGATCCTATGTAGGCTAGCTTGCAAAAATATTCAACAATATTAGGAGATGGTAGGATATTTTTCGAGTTGAAAGTCTGTTAGGAAACAATAAATATCCCTATCTTCACGAGATAAAAGTAAAGTATACGTATACGTTACTCTTTCTAAACTCCACTTGTGAGATTATATTTAATATGTTATTATTGTTGAGGAAATGGTTGGATAGAATAATCATCCGACAGTTGTCATAAAATGAATATATACGAGTGAGTCATCTTTAGTCGGAGGTTTCGAATTTGAACTATAGAATATGAAAAAAATCCTATAAGGAAAGATTTTTTCTTTAATCGGCCTTACAACTTGGAGCGGATTTAGGCTGTGTTTACGGTTCACGTGAACCTATGATCTTTCCGTCAAATTAGGTATTTTATGTGTATATTTTGTAAAATTGATCTAATATTATCAGTCGAAACTCATACTCCAAAATGATTGAATGATACATCTGATTGAATGCTGAGTTATTTATCCAAAGGAGCATGAAAGGAGCATGAATCGATCACTACTTAGTATTTTTAGTTGTACACTCATATTCCAAAAATTCTAAATTCAACTCTAAAATAATACCGTATAAATTAAATAAATCAGAGTTCAAATATAAAAAAAGAAGAAGCTAGAAGATAAGTAGTAGATAAAGATTGGGGTGAGAAAGTGACAAGTGCTCTCTCTCGTAAGGTGTAAGGCAACAGAATCATGCTTTTTTCCCCCTTTGCTTTACATTTCACCCACATTTAATTTAATGAATGCACATGAAATATTGAGTCGACAACCAGATTGGTTTGTCTTAAAGTCTCTCTAAAATAATTAATAAACTTTCCTTTTTTCTTTTCCTTTTTTTCCTCTCACATAAAGGTTTTCCCCTCACCCCTAGGCCTCTAATTAACTTTATCTTTATCTAGGGACAGGTTCATAATTTCTGTATTTTCAATCTATTTTTTTGAAGGGGAGTTTTAGAAAGTAACGATATACTTATTTTCATATGATTTATATATATAGCCATAAAAGTAAATATTAATATTTGTATTAGGATAATTAAGCTATCTATATTCATATGAACGTAATATATTTTGTGCACTGGATTATCCTTCGTATATCTAGACTATTTTATAGAATCTGCTGTCTATCACCAACTCATATTGCCCACTAAAATTAGACTTATGATTGAGAATTAAATTTATAATTTTCCGTTTTATATTTTTAACCTCTTGTCTCTTATTACCTTGTTGTTGCTCCCTTTTAATTATTTTTTGAGCCGTGAATTTATTAAAAATATTTTTTTTATAACCTTTAGAAAGTAAGCATAAAATTTGCGTATCCACTATATTCGTGAGAACTCACTTGCGCAATAATACCTAATTTGTTGTTATTGTTAAATTCTTAATACCTTCACTCTTACATTCATCATCCATGTGTCCTGCATTAAGAAACTGTCCCACACTCCAGCTCACCTGGGCAGTTGGACCTTGATCATAAATATAATTATTAGTGCACTTATATATTAGTCCTTTTTTATTTTATATGGTACTGATTTTTTATCCATTTGTTCTTAAAGAGATAAAATTATTTTAAAAATAATATGTTTAAATTTTTATTTTATCTTTATTGAAATCAAATATCGCTACATAAATTAAAACGAGGGGGTGTATAAGTCTATAGTAATCGTTTCCTACGACCTTTATACAGGGTAGGATTTATTGTATTGGTTACAAGTTCACATGACCGCCTACTAATTTTACCTCAAATTCTGTATATATTGTTAGGTTTAATATTTAATTAATATATTTAATATTTAAAAGATGGTGAATGAGAAATTGAGGGAAATAAAATTTTGAGTGAAATTTTAAGTTTTCCTCCTTGGTAAATGGGCATTATCCCATATTGGAAGAGGCAGAGGTATTCTATGGGTATATAAGCAATTGCTCTTCTTCTAGCTCTTAAAGAGTTGACAAGAAAGTAAGCATCGCGCCGTCGTCGTCGCTCGCTCGGCTTCGGCTACGGCTTCGGCTTCGGCTTCGGCTTCGGCTTCGGCTTTGGGCAAATGATCGATACCTCAAATTCTGTATATTGAGTAATATTTCAAGTTTCCCCCTCCTTGGTAAATGGGCATTGTCCGATATTGGAAGAGGAAGAGAGTTTTTATGGGTATATAAGCAATTGCTCTTCTTCTAGCTCTTAAAGAGTTGAGAAGAAACTAAGTCGCGCGCCGTCGTCGCTCGCTCGGCTCGGCTTCGGCTTCGGATTTGCTCAAATGATCGATTGATTAAATTTTTGGACCAAATTTATTTGTTAATAGTAAAATATTAACAGAAATGTTATTAAATATTTATTTTAATAACATAATATTAATATTAAATAAATATTAATATTAAATCCAAATTTTAGTTTTCTGTTTTTGTAACAGAAAATTAACTACCCATCAATTTTTTCTCTTTATTATTGAGTAAATAGTCATTTATGCAATGGCATTTATGCTGTGGCAGTTTTGCAGAAACATCCATTCTGAAGAGAATCTTCATATTTCAGCCCAACTTTTGGCTATAAATACAACACTATTCTGCTCAGAATTTCACTACGAATTTTCTGAGTTTCTCCTCCTTTCTTCTGCATACTTTTATGTGACGACCCAAAGGGTCATCACTTATTTAATTAATCATTTCGAGCTTCTGAGGCCTTGAAAACCTCATTCTATGTTGCCTCGATTTACGTGCACAATCCGAGCATGTAGCCGGAAAGATTTTGTGATAGAAAATATGAATTCTATGAGAAATTTGGATAAAATGATATTAATATTGATATGGTTGACTTCGGTCAACATTTTTGGTAAACGGATCCGGACCCGAGATTGGATGGTCCCGAGAGGTCCGTAGGAAAATATGGGACTTGGACATGCGTCCGGAGTCGAATTCCGAGGCCTAGAGCCCAAGTTATGAATTTTTATGTGAAATTGTTTTTGATGTAATTATTAAAGGAAATAAATTAATTGACCTTGGTATCGGGCTCGTATTTTGGTTCCGACGCCCAGTACAAGTCTTAAATATTATATATGTGATTTCTGTAAAGTTTGGTGACATTCGGATGTCGTTTGAGATGTTTTGGACCTCGAGTTCCAAGTTAAGAAGTTTTGAAAATCAAAAGTATGAAAATCATGAGTTTGAGGCTTGATTTGATTAAAACGAAGTGATATTGGCGATATGATCGCACGAACAAGTCCGTAATGTGTTTTTGAGGTTATGTACATGTTTGGTTTGGAGCCCGGGGGGCTCGGGTAAAGATTTGATAGGCCGTTGGATGAAATTCTGAATTTTTGAACCGCTGGTTTTTCACCCAGCTGTTGGCTTCGCAATTGCGAAGAATTTCTCGCAATTGCGAAGGGGACAGTGTAAGGCAAGGCTCGCAAATGCGAACCTTGATCGCCCCATTGACCCAGCCTTGTTCGCAAATGCGAACAATTGTTCGCATTTGCGAAAGTCCCCAGAACCCGCCTATGTTCGCAAATACGAACAAATGTTCGCAAATGCGAACATTCCCCATACTGCCTTGGTTCGCAAATGCGAACCATTGTTCGCAAATGCGAACAATGCCTTATTCAACCTGTGTTCGCAAATGCGAACCTTGGTTCGCAAATGCGAACACCCCTTTGCCTGCCAGTGATCGCAAATGCGAACAAATGTTCGCAAATGCGAACTTCCCAGCCTTAGCTTATTTTTCAAACTCCAGAAATTGGTCGGGGTTCGCAATTGCGAACCCATGTTCGCAAATGCGAACACAGAGACCTGAAAAACACGAATTTCAGTCATTTCTTCACTTTTTACAAAACCAAAACACCCATTTGCGATTCTTCAAGGATTTCTTCTTCGTCAAAACGATTGTAAGTCACTTTTTACTTAATTCTTTCAATTCCTAACATCATTAATCAAGTTTTTCATAAGAAATCAAAGATTTTCATGGTAAAATTCTTGTTTTTGTTAGAAAATAGATTTTTCATAAATTGGGGAATTGGACCTCGAATTGAGGTCCGATTTTGAAACAAATTATATACATGAACTCGTGGGGGGATGGGTAACCGGATTTTGGTCCTAACCCCGAGTTCCGACCATGTGGGCCCGGGGTTGAAATTCACTATTCCGGGCCGAATGTTGTAAAAGTTGTATTTGGTCTTAAGAATTAGTTTGTTGAGTAGAATTGATGATATTAAATCAATTGTGTATAGATACGGTTGGATTGGAGCCAAATTGAAAGAAAAGACATTTCCACGGATTGAATTGTTCATAAGTATTCGAGGTAAGTGTTTGTTCTATCCTAGCTTGTGGGAATAGGATTATGTGTTATGTGTTATGTGATCGAGTGCGGTGTATGGGCTATGGTGACAAGCATCCATACACCGGCGTCTAGTATGACCGTGAGTCGTTGGAAAATGATTATTTTGAGATATATTACGGATGAATTGTTATTGTTCTCCTTGTCGGGACTTGCTGTGAAGATAATTATCGATTGCCCTCGATGGGACGGGCTTATGAATTACCGTTTCTTTCTTTGCCCTTAACTTGTGATTGTTATTTGGGTGAAGAAGAGTGATAATGCACGGAGGGGTGATGCCGTGCCATGTTTATTTATTGATTATGTACGAAGGATCATGCCGTGCCTCGTTATTGAACCTTGCACGAAGGATCATGCCATATCATGGATGTGAGGATGAGAGTAAAAGCACGAAGGGTGATGCCGTGTACTTTATTTGCTTATTTGAGTGAGGATGAGAGTAAAAGCACGAAGGGTGATGCCGTGCAACCGCTTGCTATTTCTTGAATTGATATTACTTGTGTTTACATTATACTTTGTTTTTCCTTGTGAATTTATTAACCTGTTGTTAATTGTTGAATTCTTTAAGATATTCCTTATTGTGTTTATACTTGATTATTTCTTGTTATTTTGTGGTACACATATACATATTGAATTGCACAGGTTTATGTGAGTGTCTGGTCTTAGGCTTGTCACTACTTCGCCGGGATAGGCCAGGCACTTACCAGCACATGGGGTCGGTTGTGCTGATATTACACTTCTGTGCGTTTTTGCACAGGTCCAGGTTACGATCAGGAGCATCAACAACAGTAAATCGATTGCGTGGGAGTTGATCATATTTGAGACCGAGGTAGCTTGCAGACGTCCGCAGGCCCGGCGTCTCTCTCTTTATTTATGTTATTAGCTGTAGTCTCTTTGTTCCGAGACAAACAGAATTATGTTATATTTCCTTCATACTTTTATGTGTAGTATTCCATAGTAGTTCGTGAGTTGGTGACTCCACGTCTTGGGTAGAGGATTTCAGTATGATTTTCACTTTGTAATTAGTTAATTCTATTTCGATAAAGTATTCCGCATTTGTTTAATTAAAGTTGTGTTAAAAACAAGATAGTATGAGTAGAGTGGCTTGCCTAGCTACCACGAGTAGGCGCCATCACGATCCCGATGTTGGGGAAAATCCGGGTCGTGACAAGTTGGTATCATGAGCTCTAGGTTACATAGGTCTCACCACTCACGAACAAGCTTAGTAGAGTTTGAGAGGTAGGCACGGAGACGTCCGTACTTGTCCTCCGGAGTCTATTGAGTTAGGAAAGAGTCTCTCATTTGTTCTTTCTTGTCGTGCGACTTGTTCCTCAACTACCGATTGAATTTCTATTCCGTCCTTTCGCAGGACGGCGAGGACACGCGCTTCTTCGTCCGTCGACCGAGCGGCCCCGAGCCCCGTGCAGGCTCCCGCGAGGGCAGGGCGGCAAGGCCGTATCGAGGACGAGGTAGGGCGGTAGCTCAGCCCCGGCAGCTACTCCGGAGGCGGAGCCTCATATTGAGATCGACGAGGAGGTTCCGGTTCCGGCAGCTCCAGTGGGCCCAGCTCAAGTCCCGGGAGAGGCTTTATTTACCCCGGATCTCCGGGATGCCTTGGTCGAATAGCGGGATTCATGGACGACGCATTGCCGGAGCGGGTTTATTATCGGTTGCCCCAGCCACTTCTCGGCCGGAGGAGGGCCCGGACTCCTATCGCTCATACTCCGGAGCCGTAGCTCCTCACCTCGAGCACCGGTGACTCGGCCCACCGTGGCCACTCGGCTAGGTACCACACTCATGCGGTGATGGAGCGGCCATGACTTCGATTCGTTATGGAGGCTTGATCGGTTCTCCAAGCTATTTACCACTACATTCGGTGGAGCCGCATCAGAGGATCCTCAGGGACTTCTTATTCAGTTGCCATGAGATTCTCAAGACTACGGGGATCGTGGAGACAAACGGAGTTGACTTCTGTACCTTCAGACTTGCAGGATCCGCCAAGACTTGGTGGAGAGATTATTGCTTGACTCGACCAGCAGGGTCCCCAGCTTTGTCATGGGACCAATTTGCGGAACTATTTATGGAGAAGTTTCTCGCTGCTACTCAGCGGGATGTACTTCGGAGGAAGTTTGAGCGCCTCCATTAGGGCACTATGACAGTTACACAGATGAGACGAGATTTATCGACTTGGCTCGTCATGCAGCAGGTGATACTTCCCACGGAGCGGGAGAGGGTCCGCAGATTGATAGACGGGCTTAATCAGCCGATTAGACTCCGGATGGCTGTGGGCGTGGGAGTGACATATCATTTCGAGAGGCGACCAATGCAGCACGTAGAGTCGAGATGGCTCTTGCTGGGGAGGCGGTTATTCTTCGGATAAGAGGCCTCGTCATTCAGCAGGTTTAGTGGTCCTTCCTCCGGTAGCAGAGAATCTTTCGATAGAGGCCAATCCTCCGGGCCTTTTCATTCCGCCCTTCGAGCTTCGCAGGGTGGACCGGGTGATCGTGGTTTTCGGGGCATTATTCAGACCAGCCTCCTATTAATGCTCGGCCTCTTCAGGAGTGTTCGTGGAGGCCATTCGGGTCGTCGGGGCCAGCAGCCCTATCAGTCTAAGAGTTGCTACGGTTGTGGTGACCCAGGTCATTTTATCAAGAATTGCCCTCTAGCAGCGGGCAACTCTCAGCAGCGGGGTCCTCGTCCTATGATTCGAGGCCCCAGCTGACCCTCAGCCTGCCCAGCCAGCCGCAGGCGGGGGTAGAGATTATAGAGGTGGAGGTCGAGACCGTCCGGCCAGAGGTAGAGGTCGGCCGGTTGATGGTCGTCCTAGAGACGCAGACTCGCAGGGAGGTGCGGATCCTCGATTCTATGCTTTACCGGCCAGGCGAGGCAGAGGCATCGATGCCGTGATTACGGTACTATTCTTGTGTGTGGCGGAGGTGCTTCGTATTATTTGACCCCGGATCTACATATTCCTATGTGTCTTCCTACTTCGCACCGTATTTGGTCGTGCTCAGCTATGCTCTGGATATTCCAGTTTATGTGGCTACACCAGTAGGTGACTCTATTGTAGTCGATCGGGTGCATCGTTCGTGCGTAGTTATATTTGGGGTCTTGAGACCCGTGTTGATCCGTTGCTCTTGGATATGGTAGATTTTGATGTCATATTGGGGATGGACTGGTTGTCCCCATATCATGCTATTCTTGATTGTCATGCTAAGACGGTGACCTTAGCCTTGCTCGAATCACCCCGACTAGAGTGGAAAGGTACCTCAAGCCACTCCGTTCGCACCTGTTATTTCCTATGTTAAGGCTCGACGTATGGTCGAGAAGGGGTGTCTAGCTTATCTAGCTTATGTTCGTGATTCCAGCGCAGAAGTTCCTTCCATTGATTCAGTCCCTATTGCACGGGAGTTTCCTGAGGTTTTTCCTTCAGACCTGCCGGGCATGCCACCCGACAGGGATATTGATTTCTGTATTGATTTGGCACCGGGCACTCAGCCCATCTCTATTCCACCCTATCGTATGGCCCCGCCGGAACTAAAAGAGTTGAAAGATCGGTTGCAGGACCTTCTTGAGAAGGGCTTTATCAGGCCCAGTGTTTCCCCCTGGGGAGCACCTGTATTATTTGTAAAGAAGAAGGATGGCTCAATGCGGATGTGTATTGATTACCGGCAGTTAAACAAGGTGACTATCAAAAATAAATATCCACTGCCGAGGATTGATGATTTGTTTGACCAGCTCCAGGGAGCGAGGGTATTCTCTAAGATAGACTTGAGGTCGGGCTACCATCAGCTGAAGATCAGGGCGGCTGACATTCCTAAAACAGCCTTTCGCTCTAGATATGGGCATTATGAGTTCTTGGTCATGTCCTTCGGGTTGACCAATGCCCCAGCAGCATTCATGGAGTTGATGAATCGGGTATTCGGGCCTTACTTAGATCTGTTCGTGATAGTCTTCATAGATGACATCCTGGTGTACTCCCGCAGCCGGGAAGAGCACGAGCAGCACCTCAGAGTGGTTCTTCAGACTCTGAAAGATAACCAGCTATATGCCAAATTTTCTAAATGTGAGTTCTGGCTGAGTTCGGTAGCATTTCTGGGTCACATTGTATCAGTGAAAGGTATTCAGGTAGACCCAAAGAAGATTGAGGCAGTCCAGAATTGGCCTCGACCAGCTTCAGTGATCGAGATCCGGAGTTTCTTGGGATTAGCAGGTTACTACCGTCGTTTTGTAGAGGGGTTTTCTTCTATTGCAGCCCCGATGACCAAGTTGACCCAGAAGGGTGTCCAGTTTCAGTGGTCAGAGGAGTGTGAGGCGAGCTTTCAGAAGCTCAAGACAGCCTTGACCACCGCACCGGTGTTGGTACTACCTACGGGTGCAGGGCCTTATACAGTTTATTGTGACGCATCTCGTACAGGGCTTGGAGCGGTATTGATGCAGGATGGTAAGGTTATCGCTTATGCTTCGAGGCAGTTAAAGATACATGAGAAGAATTATCCAGTTCATGATCTCGAGTTGGCAGCAGTGGTTCATGCCTTAAAGATCTGGAGGCATTATCTATATGGTGTGACATGTGAGGTGTACACCGATCACAAAAGCCTACAGTACTTGTTCAAACAGAAGGAGTTGAATCTACGACAGCGGAGATGGTTAGAGTTGCTAAAAGACTATGATGTTACTATATTATATCACCCAGGTAAGGCCAATGTGGTGGCCGATGCATTGAGTAGAAAGTATGCCAGCATGGGTAGTCTTGCATATATTCCGGTCAATCGGAGACCATTAGCTCTAGATGTCCAGGCCTTAGCCAACCGGTTCGTGAGATTAGACATTTCTGAGCCTAGCAGAGTGTTAGCCTGCACGGTCGCTCGTTCTTCCTTATTTGAGCGTATCCGTGAGAGGCAATTTGATGATCCTCATTTGCGTGAGTTGAGAGATACGGTACAACGGGGAGGTGCCACACAGGTAAATCTAGATGATGATGGGGTATTGAAATTGCAGGGTCGAGTTTGTGTGCCCAATGTCGAAGGAATTCGAGAGTTGATCTTAGCGAGGGCCCACAGTTCGCGGTATTCTATTCACCCAGGCGCCGCGAAGATGTACCAGGACTTACGGCAGCACTATTGGTGGCGCAGAATGAAGAAAGATATCGTTGCGTATGTCGCTCGGTGTCTAAATTGTCAGCAGGTGAAATATGAGCACCGGAGACCTGGTGGTGTGTTCCAGAGGATTGAAATTCCCGAGTGGAAATGGGAGCGGATCACTATGGACTTCGTTACTGGACTTCCTTTGACTCGGAGGAAATTTGATGCTATTTGGGTCATTGTTGATAGACTGACCAAATCAGCACACTTTATTCCAGTATCCGTCTCCTACTCGTCGGAGAGGTTAGCGGAGATTTACATTAGGGAGATTGTTCGTCTCCATGGGGTGCCAGTATCTATTATCTCTGATCGGGGTACACAGTTTACCTCGCGGTTCTGGAGAGCGGTCCAGCAGGAGTTAGGCACCCAGGTTCAGTTGAGTACAGCATTTCATCCTCAGACGGATGGCCAGTCCGAGAGGACTATTCAGATTCTTGAGGACATGCTTCGAGCCTGTGTTATTGATTTCGGAGGCTCGTGGGATCGGTTTCTACCATTAGCAGAGTTCGCCTACAATAACAGTTACCAATCTAGCATCCAGATGGCTCCGTATGAGGCGTTGTATGGTAGGCGATGTCGATCTCCAGTCGGATGGTTTGAGCTGGAGAGGCTCGGTTGTTGGGTACAGACTTAGTTCGAGAGGCCTTGGATAAGGTCAAGACTATCCAGGAGAGATTGCGTTCAGCTCAGTCCAGACAGAAGACTTATGCGGATCGTAAGGTTCGAGATGTAGATTTCATGGTTGGTGAGCGAGTGTTGCTCTGAGTGTCGCCTATGAAGGGCGTGATGAGGTTCGGGAAGAAGGGCAAGCTCAGCCCTAGGTATATTAGTCCATTTGAGATTCTAGACAGAGTGGGAGGGGCGGCTTACAGATTAGCTTTGCCGCCTAGCTTATTAGCCGTGCATCCAGTTTTTCACGTATCTATGCTTCGGAGATACCACGACGATCCCACACATGAGTTAGACTTCAGTACTGTCCAATTGGACAATGATCTATCTTACGAGGAGGAGCCGGTGGCTATTCCAGACCGGCAGGTTCGACAGTTGAGGTCGAAGAGTTATCCTTCTGTGCGTGTTCAGTGGAGAGGTCAGCCTCCTGAGGCATCGACCCGGGTGTCCGATTCTGATATGCGGAGCCGCTACCCACACTTGTTTCCTGACTCAGGTACTTCTTTCTTTTGTCCGTTCGAGGACGAACGGTTGTTTTAGAGGTGGCTATTGTGACGACCCAAAGGGTCATCACTTATTTTATTAATCATTTCGAGCTTCTGAGGCCTTGAAAACCTCATTCCATGTTGCCTCGATTTACGTGCACAATCCGAGCATGTAGCCCGAAAGATTTTGTGATAGAAAATATGAATTCTATGAGAAATTTGGATAAAAATGATATTAATATTGATATGGTTGACTTCGGTCAACATTTTTGGTAAACGGATCCGGACCCGAGATTGGATGGTCCCGAGAGGTCCGTAGGAAAATATGGGACTTGGACGTGCGTCCGAAGTCGAATTCTGAGGCCTAGAGCCCAAGTTATGAATTTTTATGTGAAATTGTTTTTGATGTAATTATTAAAGGAAATAAATTAATTGACCTTGGTATCGGGCTCGTATTTTGGTTCCGACGCCCAGTACAAGTCTTAAATATTATATATGTGATTTCCGTAAAGTTTGGTGACATTTGGATGTCGTTTGAGATGTTTTGGACCTTGAGTTCCAAGTTAAGAAGTTTTGAAAATCAAAAGTATGAAAATCATGAGTTTGAGGCTTGATTTGATTAAAACGAAGTGATATTGGCGATATGACCGCACGAACAAGTCCATAATGTGTTTTTGAGGTTATGTACATGTTTGGTTTGGAGCCCGGGGGGCTCGGGTAAAGATTTGATAGGCCGTCGGATGAAATTCTGAATTTTTGAACTGCTGGTTTTTCACCCAGCTGTTGGCTTCGCAATTGCGAAGTATTTCTCGCAATTGCGAAGGGGACGGTGTAAGGCAAGGCTCGCAAATGCGAACCATTATCGCAAATGCGAAGCCCCCTTTGACCCAGCCTGCGAACAATTGTTCGCATTTGCGAAGGTCCCCAGAGTCTGCCTATGTTCGCAAATGCGAACAAATGTTCGCAAATGCGAACATTCCCCATACTATCCTGGTTCGCAAATGCGAACCATTGTTCGCAAATGCGAACAATGCCTTATTCAACCTGTGTTCGCAAATGCGAACCTTGGTTCGCAAATGCGAACACCCCTTTGCCTGCCAGTGATCGCAAATGCGAACAAATGTTCGCAAATGCGAACTTCCCAGCCTTAGCTTATTTTTCAAACTCCAGAAATTGGTCGGGGTTCGCAATTGTGAACCCATGTTCGCATATGCGAATACAGAGACCTGAAAAACACGAATTTCAGTCATTTCTTCACTTTTTACAAAACCAAAACACCCATTTGCGATTCTTCAAGGATTTCTTCTTCATCAAAACGATTGTAAGTCACTTTTTACTTAATTCTTTCAATTCCTAACATCATTAATCATGTTTTTCATAAGAAATCAAAGATTTTCATGGTAAAATTCTTGTTTTTGTTAGAAAATAGGTTTTTCATAAATTAGGGAATTGGACCTCGAATTGAGGTCCGATTTTGAAACAAATTATATACATGAACTCGTGGGGGGATGGGTAACCGGATTTTGGTCCTAACCCCGAGTTCGACCATGTGGGCCGGGGGTTGAAATTCACTATTCCGGGCAGAATGTTGTAAAAGTTGTATTTGGTCTTAAGAATTAGTTGGTTGAGTAGAATTGATGATATTAAATCAATTGTGTATAGATACGGTTGGATTGGAGCCAAATTGAAAGAAAAGACATTTCCACGGATTGAATTGTTCATAAGCATTCGAGGTAAGTATTTGTTCTATCCTAGCTTGAGGGAATAGGATTATGTGTTATGTGTTATGTGATCGAGTGCGGTGTATGGGCCGTGGTGACGAGCATCCATACACTGGCGTCTAGTATGACCGTGAGTCGTTGGAAAATGATATTTTGAGATATTTTACAGGTGAATTGTTATTGTTCTCCCTTGTTGGGACTTGTTGTGAAGATAATTATTGATTGCCCTTGATGGGACGGTTTATGAATTACTGTTTCTTTCTTTGCCCTTAACCGTGATTGTTATTTGGGTGAGGAAGAGTGATAATGCACGAAGGGTGATGCCGTGCCATGTTTATTTATTTATGCACGAAGGTTAATGCCGTGCCATGTTTATTTATTGATTATGCACGAAGGATCATGCCGTGCCCTCTGTTATTGAACCATGTACGAAGGATCATGCCGTACTATGGATGTGAGGATGAGAGTAAAAGCACGAAGGGTGATGCCGTGTACTTTATTTGCTTATTTGATGAAGATGAGAGTAAAAGCACGAAGGGTGATGCCGTGCAACTGCTTGCTATTTCTTGAATTGATATTACTTGTGTTTACATTATACTTTGTTTTTCCTTGTGAATTTATTAACTGTTGTTAATTGTTGAATTCTTTAAGATATTCCTTATTGTGTTTATACTTGATTATTTCTTGTTATTTTGTGGTACACATATACATATTGAATTGCACAGGTTTATGTGAGTGTATGGTCCTAGGCTTGTCATTACTTCGCCGGGATAGGCCAGGCACTTACCAGCACATGGGGTCGGTTGTGCTGATATTACACTTCTGTAAGTTTTTGCACATGTCCAGGTTACGATCAGGAGCAGCAACAAAAGTAAATCGATTGCGTGGGAGTTGATCATATTTGAGACCGAGGTAGCTTGCAGACGTCCGCAGGCCCGGCGTCTCTCTCTTTATTTATGTTATTAGTTGTAGTCTCTTTGTTCCGAGACAAACAGAATTATGTTATATTTCCTTCAGACTTTTATGTGTAGTATTCCATAGTAGTTCGTGAGTTGGTGACTCCACGTCTTGGGTAGAGGATTTCAGTATGATTTTCACTTTGTAATTAGTTAATTCTATTTCGATAAAGTATTCCACATTTGTTTAATTAAAATTGTGTTAAAAACAGGATAGTATGAGTACAGTGGCTTGCCTAGCTACCACGAGTAGGCGCCATCACGATCCCGATGTTGGGGAAAATCCGGGTCGTGACATTTTAGCATCAAACAAAGCAAAAAGTAAGTGTGATTTGCTACCGAAATTTGTGTTCGCTGAAACACTAGGGTTTGAAGTACCACTATACTAGTGTGTAATTCGTTCTATCCTGGGAGGAAATAATCCATAACCTTGGGTACTAGGAGGGGATTAAATTCTGTAAGGAAACAATGTGAATTCAGAGGGCTCAAATTGATTTCTTCATTTCTGTTTATGCATATTATTGTTTATATTTATTTATATTTCCAGAATTATTTTACAAATACAGTGTAACAACATATATATATTAAGATATTTATTAATTTTTTTTAAATATTTACTATGCACTTAGTGTTGCCTTTTTATCAAGGGATGTGAATGAGAAATAGAAGAGACACCTTTTAAATTGCACCTCTTCATATCACACTTCTTTTGTCTATAAATTTAAAGGCTTGGCGTTATTTTTTAGACACGAAATTAGACATGGAAAATCTGAAATCTTCACCCCTCTTTTATACATTATTGCATTATTTTCTAAATAAACATAAGTGTCAATTGTGACTTGCTCCGTTTGTTGAGTTCGCTGAAGTTCTGTGATTTGAAGTGCCGTCATCACATAATAGTTATTTTGTTCTATCCTGGGAGGAATTAATCCGTATACCTTGGGCAACAATGATGAGATTAAATTTCTTAAGGACACATTGTGCATTAAGTGGGCTCAAAATTATTTTATAATTTGTTATTGAAGTAACGTTTGTTTGCTTCTATAATTTTCTGATTTTGAACACAGTAATATCAACAATCTTAAGAAATTTAATAGAATTATTTCAGATGGCTAATGGAGGAAAAAGTAGACAGAAACGGTGGACATACCTTTTTACGAGCAAGTGCAATATTTTGGATTTGCATAATAACAAAACTACAACGACTTGATGTCATGGTTGTTCGGATAAGTTTCATCCAATGAATTTGTTTTTGTCGTTCTATTAGCATGGAGGAAATTAATCTTACATGACAGTGATGGTGTTAAGGTCAGATATATTAAATGAAATGGTTTGTCATGGCACTCCCTTGGTTCATGGCAATTAAGATTTCTCTAGTGAATTATAAATTGTTAACAATCGGGCTCTACTCTCTTTACTCTATGCATTTTTATGTAATTTTTTATCCAATGTGATTTGTGAAATTCAATCTCTACAAAGCATAGAATAGAACCTTATTATATGGTGATGTCAAAATATATGTTACTTGCATGTTGTGATGATTATGAATAATATGTGGCTAGAGAACAAGTTCATTTTCTTTTTACCAAATGGCAACTGGGTATTTGATATACAACTTGGTAAAATGAATGAAAATATATGAAAGATTATTTTCAAGGTTGTAACATACGAATTAGGATTGACTTGATACTTGAAAGTATCCTTGAGAATATAATATAAATATTACATATATTAGTTTTATAAGATTAAAAGGATCAAACTGGTTAACATGGTATAATGGTTTAGTTGGAAACCAATTTAGAGTTTAGTTGGAAACCAATTTAGAAAGGGAATTAAATTCTTGTGATTTTATACCCTAGTTTTGGAGACTAAAATCTTCGTGATTTTCTACTCTAGCCTAGAAATTAAAAGCTGCATGATGTTTTATTCGTTCATTGAAATTAAAGTCTTAGTGACTTTCTACTCGTTTTGAAGATTAAATCTTAGTGATTTTCTACTCCAATTTATTATTCGATTTGAAGATTAAAAGCTTCACTGTTTATTAAAGTTTATTAAATTGGATTGTGTCACATATTAATTGGTTTGAAGATTAAAAACTTCATCGTTCATTAGATCTAGTTATATCAGATGTTACTCAATTTGAAGATTAAAAATTTTACCGTTTATTAATTTGAATATGTCAGATTGGTTTGAAGATTAAAAACTTCACTCTTTATTAATTCTGGCTATGTAACAAACAATAATTCTTGTAGTTGGCTCTACAAAGTAATAGAGGCAACGTTTTATGTTTGGAATACGATATTTTTCACCAAACGATTGCCCCTTACTTAGCGCAATCTAATGAAATTGCGGAAAGAAAAAATAGAACGTTAAAAGAGATGATGAATGCTTAGTTGATAAGTTCCCGGTTTACCTAAAACTTATGGGGGAAAGCTATGCTTAAAGCTAACTGAATACTCATTCATGTTTCTCATAGCGAGACACAATCCATTCCATATAAAAATGAAAAGAAGAAAATCCAACTTGAAATATTTCCAAGTGTGTGAGGATATTTGGGCAAAGTGCAAGCTCTTAAAAGGATTAAAATCGGATCGAAAACCGTTGATTCTATTTTCATAAGATATGCAACAAATAGAAAGGAATATCGTTTTTCTGATTCATAAATAAAAAAATCCTGACATTCATATTAATACAATAGTCGAATAAGATAATGTTGAATTTTTTTAGAATATTTATCCGTATAAAAAGGAATGTGAGCTGTCTAGTGAAAATCTAAGCGAACACATGAAGAAGCAAAGGAAAGTACACCTATTGAGGTGAATCCAAAACGTAGTAAACATCATAGGAGAACTACTTCCTTTGGACTAGATTTTCTGACATTCTTGTTCAAAAGTGAGCCTCAAACATTTAAAAAAGCAATGTCTTGCTCGAAAGCACAATGTTAGAAAGAGGTAGTCAATAGTGAGATAGAGCCCATATTAAGTAATCGATAATAGGTGAATTTGACTATATATATGCCCTAAATAATCACGCTTTATTGTGTTTTGATATTGTTTATGATGACAAAATGTTGTTATTAGTGTGTTTTGGTGTGTTATAGGTACACATGATCCATTGAAGACTAAAGGAGCAGTTTTGGAGTCATAAGATGGTGAAAATGCCAAGTGTAGAGCAAGATTTAAGTTTATGATGAAAAAAGGAAGAAGAATCCGCTGCACTGTTCTGCCGCGATCCAACCGCGAACACGGACGGACCGTGGTAGAAAGGGCTCGCGGAATCTTTGAAGATTCAGAGAGGTGATTTTTTTGCGGTCCGTCCGCGAACGCGGATGGACTGCGGGCGAAGCCGGAAATTTTAGGGACAAACTTGTCAAGATGCAATTTATGTAACCTAAACCCTATATATAATGATAGGATTCGTCCAAGAGAGGCAAGTATTGTATTATTCATTACATTTGCAAGAAAACTAGTAAGAGAGAACTCTCTCAACATCTTTCTTTCTTTTACATTGAATCTTTGATTATGAATTCAATTATATATTTTGTTTCTTTGATTATGAGTAGCTAAATCTTTATCTAAGGTTTTGATGGAACCTATTGAGTGATGAACTTCTGGGTTATGTGATTACAAATTGTTAGCTGGATTTCTATTTGTTCAACTTCGTTTTTGTTGTAGTTAATTGGTAGGATCCCCAATTAGCTGTGCCTATTTAGTGTGCATAACTTGGAAAACAGTGCATATTTAGGTAATTGTTGAACAACACCACACCTAGATTATTGGAGGAATCTATAATTGTAGGCGTAAAGGTGGGGTTACGAATAACGAAACCTTGGGTGCAATCTAAAGTGAACCGTTGAAATTAAAGCTAGCTAGGGTATCTCGGAATAGTGCAATAGTATATTATTGTAGTCGCTCGGGAGATAATTACGGTAAAAATAACGTTCATGATTGGTAGAATAATATTGACAATTTGTATGAGCATAAATAGAAGGGATTCCATCAATAGGGGAAATCAATACCTTAGTCTTTCTCTTCATTATTTACACACCACATTCAATTCTTTGTTTCAAGTCTTGTAAAAGTTAGTTAGTAGAAAATATTCCATAAAAATATATTCAAAAGTTTGGGAAGCTATTTCAGGAGTATTCTTGGGTCGTGGAAGTTCCAGTTGATAGGTTAGTTCCCCGTGGGATCGAGTCTGGACTTAATTGACTGGATTATATTGACTACGGCCGTTGTTTGGGCGTGAATCAATTTTTGGCTCTGTTGCCGGGGAATTAAGGGAATTATCAATTGCTATTGATAGAACTACAAGATTCTTGTGTAGTCAGGTTCTTTCTACACACTTTGCATTGAAAATTTTTACGGTTGTTGAATTGGGTACTTAGGTGTATGTCTAGGAAATCTGCAAGGACTGGAGAACTAATTGAAGGACTCTCAGACCCAGAGCAAACTTTCCGGGCATGTAACAGGGCAATCAAACAACTTCAGCAATCTCAACAACCAATTAAACTAGATTTCGACATGGGAGACGTGAACGACCCAAACCAGCAAGCTGGGTTGAACACACAGGAGGCACAAGAGGCGCATGAAGGTGCATTATTTGACTGGGCACAACCAACCGCTGATACTTTGGCAACTGCCATTATTAGGCCAACCATTCAAGCTGAGTCTTTCCAGATTACCAACAACATTCTACACTTATTGCAAAACAAAGGATTATTCTCTGGGACTCAGGTTGAAGATCCACAACAGCAACTGAAGAACTTTCTCTCAATATGCAAGACATAGAGGCAACCAAACGTGACACCGGAAGCCATCAGATTATTACTATTTCCGTTCTCAGTTACAGGGGCTACGCAGGTATGGCTAAACTCACTCCCCATAAACATATTGCAACATGGGATGAGTTAGTCAAGCAATTCCACAACAAGTTTCATCCACCTAACAAGACAACTCAGCAAATTAATAAGATTGTGAGCTTCAAGCAGAAACCAATGGAGACATTACATGAAACTTGGGATAGATTCAAAGGTATGCTTGTTATGTGTCCTCACCATGGGGTTCCTGAGCAGATGTTGGGTCAAAGGTTCTATATGGGGCTTTCAGACAGCATGAAGAATATAGTAGATGCCTCAGCAGGTGGGGCTTCTCTGAGCAAGACCTGGAGAGAAGGCCAGAATTTGCTTGACAAGATGACTCAGAACTCCGGGTGGACGACCAGGAATGCTCCAATCACTCTAGTGGTACACTCTGTAACTCTGAATCCTTCCAACACTATGGAGGAGAACATGACAACTTTACTGACACAAATGAGCATCCTGACGAAGAAGGTAGAAGAATCTTGGGTCAAGCAGCAGGTTCACATTGTAGACACTACCAATGGTGGTTTATGCACATCTTGCATTAGCCAACCCATAGGTAATCCATGGGCTGCAGACCAAGAACATCATCACCAACATGAGGACATGAACTATGTGGCTAATTATAGAGGGGAGCGACAGGGTAACTAGAGTTGGGGTCAGCAGGCTCCACAGTAGTACATGCCTCCACAACCACAATATAATGCAGCAGGTATGAGGCCACCAAACAACATGGCTCCATATCCTAGACCTTAGAATTTCATCAATCAGCAGTAGGGGTATCATCCACCTCCACCACAACATGAGGGTAGACTTGACGATGGGTTCACAGAGATGAAAGCTATGATGCAGCAGGTAATTGGGTCACATGCCAAAACCAATGAGAGGGTAGATGCACATGATGCAACTATCAAGAATATTGAAATACAGGTGGGCCAGATTGCTATGTCACTTAACAATCGTCCTCAAGGGACATTGCCTGCAGATATACAAACAAACCCAAAGGATCTAATCCCAAAGCAGCTGATGGCAGTTAATCTAAGAAGTGGAAGAGATCTTGATGACGAGCAGGAAAGAGAGAGAAGTAATTTGCAGGCTAAGACACTCACTCCAGTACCCATTGAACTAGAGGAGTCCACCGGGTTAACAGAAGTTACAGTCTAGCCAGTAGCTGAAAATAATGATATGCAATAGGGAATAGAGAAAGTTGCTGAACCGGTAGAGCAGCCAGTTATGGAGCAGGTGATAGAGAAAGAAAAGTCCCAAGTGATTGGGAAGAAGAGGCCTCCAGCCCCATTCCCCCAAAGGTTGGCCAAGCACTAGAAAGAGGAGCAATACAAAAGGTTTTTCGATATGCTCAAGCAAATCCAAGTAAACATTCCCTTAATTGAAGCTTTGAAAGAAATGCCTGGGTATGCTAAGATGATGAAAGATTTGATGTCGCGGAAATTTGATTTCCAAGACTTGGTCACCGTGACTCTTACACAGACTTGTAGTGCAGTGGTCTGTAGACCCATTGCTGAGAAGCTATCTGACCCAGGTAGCTTCACCATTCCATGCACTATAGGAAACTTTGCCTTTGCGAAGGCATTGCGTGATTTGGGGGCAAGCATAAATCTTATGCCCTTGGTGATTTATAAGAGGCTGGGCATCGGGAGAGCCCGACCTACTTCCATGTTATTACAGCTTGCTGACAATACGGTTAAACGTCCACTCGGTATACTGGATAATGTGCTCATCCAGGTGGGGAAGTTTGTGTTTCCCACCTATTTTGTTATTCTTGACTGCAAGGTGGACGACGAAATTCCTATAATCTTAGGAAGACCATTCCTAGCCACAGGGAGAGCATTGATTGATTGTGAGATCGGGGAACTCAAGATGAGGTTGAATGATGAGGAGATCATATTCAATGTGCAAAAATCCATGAGGCGTCCTAGTGAGTTCGCGAATTGCTCTCTCATTGATGCAGTAGATGTGATACTGGAGACAGATGATGTAGAACTGACAACTGAAGATCCACTTCAGGCATGCCTGATGAATTTAGAAGAGGTAAATGGTGAAAGCCTGGCAGAGTAAGTACTATATTTGGAAGGTAAGGGGTTTTGGGATAGAGAGTTGGAGTTTGAACCTCTACACTTAGAGAAGAGAGAGACCCCTCCAGCAAAACCATCCATTGAAGAGCTACCAAACCTGGAGATTAAACCACTACCAGCTCATCTTAGGTATGAATTTCTAGGCCCTAACTCCACTTTACTTGTTATTATCTCATCTGGTTTGCTAGATGTGCATGCTCACAAACTTATACAAGTACTTAAAGAATGCAAAACTGCCATTGGGTAAACCATGTCAGACATAAGGGGGATCAGCCCTGCATACTGCATGCACAAGATTCTCCTGGAAGAGGGGCACAAACCTTCCAAGGAACATCAAAGAAGGCTGAACCCAAACATGAAGGAAGTGGTGAAGAAAGAGGTAATAAAGTGGCTAGACGCGGGAATTATTTTCCCAATCTCTGATAGTAGCTGGGTTAGCCCAATTCAATGTGTGCCAAAGAAAGGTGGCATGACGGTGGTGAAAAACGAGAACAAAGACTTGATCTCAACAAGAACCGTCACCGGATGGAGAATATGCATAGACTACAGAAAGCTTAATCTAGCCACTCGCAATGACCACTTTCCATTTCCCTTCATTGATCAGATGCTTGACAGGTTGGTAGGGAGGTCACATTTTTGCTTCCTGGATGGGTACTCGGGGTATAATCAAATATCCATTGCCCCCGAGGATAGAGAGAAGACCTCTTTCACATGCCCATATGGCATTTTTTCCTTTAGGAGGTGCCATTCGGACTATGCAATGCACCTGCCACATTCCAAAGGTGCATGATGTCTATATTCACCGACATGGTGGAAGATATTATGGAGGTGTTCATGGATGATTTCTCAGTGGTAGGGAATTCATTCGATGAATGCCTTGTCAATCTGACAAGAGTGCTGAAGCGGTGCATGGAGACAAACTTGGTGCTAAACTGGGAGAAGTTCCATTTTATGGTGCAAGAAGGTATAGTTTTGGGCACCGGGTTTCGAGCAAAGGTATTAAGGTAGACCGAGCTAAAGTGGATGTCATTGCAAAGTTGCCTCCACCAACATCCGTCAAGGCTATTAGAAGCTTTCTTGGACATGCCAGTTTTTACCGGAGGTTCATTAAATACTTCTCCAAAATCTCAAACCCTCTCTATAAGTTGCTTGAAAAAGATCATTCCTTTTTATTTTCTGATGAGTGCAGGATTGAATTTGAAGAGCTGAAGAAGAGGTTGGTCACAACACCCATCATTATTGCCCCCAACTGGGAGCAACCTTTTCAGATGATGTGTGATGCAAGTGATTACGCAGTGGGAGCAGTGATTGGCCAAAGGAAAGACAAGCTGATACATCCAATCTACTATGCTAGTAGAACATTGAGTGGACCACAACTGAACTACACAGTGACAGAAAAGGAGATGCTGGCGGTAGTGTTCGCGTTTGACAAATTCAGGTCCTATCTTATAGGATCCAAGGTAATAGTATACACTGACCATGTAGCATTAAGGTATTTATTGATAAGAAGGACTCTAAGCTACACCTAATTCGTTGAGTGCTGCTTCTACAAGAGTTCGACCTTGAAATTCGTGACCGGAAGGACACCAAAAATCAAGTTGCTGATCATTTATCACGACTTGAAGGAGCTGAAATTGTCAAAGAGAGTGGAGAAATTCTGGAAACCTTTCTAGTCGAGCAGTTGCTCACTACCACTCTCCTTGAAGCACCATGATATGCAGATTATGCAAATTACCTGGCCAGTGGTATTGTTCCTCATGACCTATCATCGGTCCAGAGGAAAAGCTTTTTTCGTGAAAGCCGGCTGTATTATTGGGATGAACCCTATCTATTTAGGATATTCCTCGAGAATATGATCCGGAGATGCATCCCCGAGATCGAACAATCATCTGTTTTGTAGGCGTGTCATGCTTCCGCATATGGTGGCCACTTTGGAGGAGTGCGAACAGCTGCCAAGATACTTGAGGCTGGTTTCTACTGGCCAACGGTGTTTAAAGATGCACACTTGTGGGTGAAAGGTTGCAATGAATGTCAATGCACCGGGAACATTTCCCGGTGTCATGAGATGCCGATGAACCCAATTCAACAAGTGGAAGTATTTGACGTCTGGGGAATAGACTTCATGGGTCCCCTCGTCAGCTCCTACGACAATAAGTACATCCTTTTTGTTGTAGACTATGTATCCAAATGGGTGGAAGCGGTAGCATTACCCACCAATGTTGCTAAGGTTGTGGTTGGATTTCTGAAGAAGAACATTTTCACCCGTTTTGGGACTCCAAGGGCAATTATTAGCGATGGGGGAACTCATTTTTGCAATCGGGCATTTGAGAAATTATTGGCCAAATATGATGTGAAACACCGGGTGGCTACTCCATATCACCCGCAGACCAGCGGGCAAGTTGAGGTCTCCAACAGGGAGATAAAGAGTGTATTGACAAAAATAGTGAACGCCACGAGGACAGACTGGTCCAGGAAGCTCGATGATGCATTATGGGCGTATAGGACAACGTTCAAGACACCAATCGGCATGTCACCATACAAATTGGTATTTGGGAAAGCTTGTCATCTACCCGTGGAACTAGAGCACAAAGCATGGTGGGCACTAAAGCAATTAAATCTCAGCTGGGATAAAGCGGGTCAATCTTGAGTCACCGGGTTGCATGAGATGGAAGAATTCTGGTATCTGGCCTTCGAAAGCACAAGACTATACAAAGAGAGGATGGAGCGGCTTTATGACCAGAATATTATAGAGCGTGAATTCAAAACTGGGGACAAGGTACTTTTATATAACTCAAGGATACAGTTGTTCCCGGGCAAATTAAAATCAAGGTGGTCAGGCCCCTTCCGGGTGATTGAGGCATTACAGTCGGGCGCTGTGGAAATACATGAGTAAATGGACATTCAAAGTAAATGGACAGCGGTTGAAAATATATGTTGGCATGGATGACATCGATGAAAAACCTCAAAGGTCTAGCGAGCCTTGAAATGCGCTAAGTTGAGTCGTGCCACGACGTTAAATCAGGCGCTACGTGGGAGGCAACCCACGAAATTGTGTAAGTGTAAATCATTATAGTTAGTCTATAAAAAAAAATTTGCTGCTGCCTAGGCGAAAAATTCAGAGGAGCGGACGGACCGCGTTCGCAGTTGGACCGCGGAAAAACAGCCTTTCTGAGCCTTTTGCTTCGCGGTCCATCCGCGAACGCGAACTGACCGCGGTTCACCACGGTGAGACCTGACAGCACGGAAAAAAATGTTAAAATGTTTAAAATTCCCCCCCCCCCCTTTTTTTTTAATTAACCTAACACTTCACTCCTTCATATTTCACACACACAGCCGCCCCCTTCCCCCTTCCCCTTTCTCTCTCTAATTTTCTATTTTCCTCCTCCTTCTTTCTAAATTTTCTTCTTCAACCTCACCCACCTTCCTCCACCACTCCCCCAACTCCTTCATCTTCATCTTCCCCATCCTCCCACCTTCTACAAGTAAGTTTTTCTTATATTTTTCTTTTTAGTTTTTCTCTTTAATTTTTGTAGAATTAATTAGTTTAGAAAATTTTGGTTTAACACACTTTAATTGTAGGATTTGTGTAATACCATGCTAGACTTAGTAGAATATGTTGATATAATTTTTGTTTTAGTATGAATATTGTATATTAAGTTGTGGGATTTTGGTGTATTTGAAATTGTTGGGTCTTCATTGTATTGAATTGTGATACTTATGATGTGTTTGGAGACCCAATTTGGTGGTTGAATTATTTGGTATTGTTGTGGCCAAGGTTGGCAAAAATATTTAGTAGTATTTGGGTGTTGTATTTTTAGGGGAGATAATGCCTAAGTTTTGGGTTGTTTATTGTTGTATATAATTGTAGATGGTGTATGTATAATTGGGTAATGTTGGAATGTCAAAAGAAGTAAGTCTGGGGTGCACTAGGTAGATTTGTTGAAGTTGTTGGAAATACGGTCAAAAGTAGGAGTTATGGTATGATAGAGCTAAAGGAAGTATAATTGTAGTCCACAGATGGTGAAGTCTGAGTAGCCAACCAATGTACTAATGTGATGGAAATTTTTGGTTGTTTCGTTTGTGCATGATTATGGCTCCTAAAAGATCCAGGAATGTGGCAAGCTCGTCTAGGAAACCAACCTATGACGAGTCTCGGTTCTCGGGCGAAGAAGCTGAAGCGGACTTTCATGCCAAGGCTACTAAAGCTTGGCTACAGGATATTGCAATCGACAGGATGGCTCTTCGGGTTGAAAAGCCCGATATGTACGAGGAGATCCTACGCCGGGAGATGGAGTTCCTATTCGATGAACCGACCCTCGTCAACAAAATGCTAGTTAGGGAGTTCTACGCGAACGCACCCTACGGTATGTCCAGAGAAGTCTTCGTCAGAGGTAAGTATGTCTAGGCTAAAGTAACTACTATTAGGCAGGCTCTTAGACTGCCCACTTTTCTAGTGATGTGGACTTTTACCACGATAGGCCTGGTGTCACTTGGGACACCTTTATTGAGGCCTCGTGTGTCAATGGTCGTCCCATCTGGATAAGAGACCAAAGTACTCTGCATTATAGCAGCTTCACCCATACTGCCAAGTGCTGGTTCTCGAATATTTGTAACCGTTTTCTGCCCTCAAGCAACACAACAGATATAAACTTTAATAGGGCATTGTTGACATGGTGCTTTGTCACCCAGTGGGACGTTGACATTGCCCGCGTGATAGGTGACGAGATGGTTCTGAGGGGACCCCTCAAATCTAAGGGATTTTACTTCCCGTCTCTTGTCACTTCTCTGTTCCACTCCCACCGGACTCCGGTACTACCTACGGATGGTGAGCTTCCTCAAAAAGCTCCATTCAAGGCCTCTTACATCCGGGTGGGTAGAGGCACCGACCCGATTGATATAGATGATGAGGATGACCCTGTGCCGGTTGTCCAGTCCCGACATTCCACTAACTCCGTCGGCCCTTCTAGGCACGCTCATTATGGAGCTGGCCTACCTAGTTCTGAGTCCACTAGACCTTTTCTTAGGTCTATGGAGGAGGAGGTCGTGGATTTACGCACCTCAGTGGACGGTTTACACACGCGCATGGACGCGATGTCCCAAAGGCAAGCTAGGACCGAGAACAGGTTCATGGCATGGTTTTGAGCTCTGGGTCGCGCTTGCAATGTCGACCCCGCCACCGTCTCCGACTCTGAGTGAGTCACAGGTAAGTTTTCTCGCCCTTCTGAGCTATACATGTATTATTATTCCATGAGGACATGACATAATTTTAAGTGTGGGGTGGGAAACTTATATTGTATATGTTGTACATAGTAGTTGTAATTGTAAATTATGTTAGCTGGCTTGGCCCGATGATGGATACTTGGCGACGGGTTTCTTAAGGGTCTAAGTCGGAATAAAAACACAAAAAATTAAAAAATTTGAAAAATCCAAAAATATGAGTGGATGACTCTTCCTGATGACGGACTATATGGACAAGTACTCTTGAGGGAAGTAGTCCACGTAGGAATTTTTCTTTCTTTTCTTTTATTTTTCTAGGTAGTGTATCACCTCCCCCTTGTTTTTTCTTTTGACCACGATTCTTTTCCAAGGTTTTTTTTCTTGAACCGGGTTAGGTAGATTTTTCTTTTTCTAGGATTAGAGGGCAAATGTTAAACATGTAACCCCAAGTATGCACATTAGCAAAACTAAAATGAACCTGAGAATGTATTATCTAAGCTTGACTGTAGATTCTAGGATATGCCTTAAATTACACAATACAGCTTACTTGAACATTGATAGGACTCTATAGATGAACCTGATTCTAAATGAGTTGCATGCTAAGTGTGTGTGAGATTTTACCTACATTATATGTTTTACATGATACCTAGAACTTGCCCTGTGTATTTGTAAAGTGAAATAGAAGTTGTTTGGTTATAGAGATGATAAAGGCATTTCTTTGTGTAAACCGATAAATCAATAAACTGTGAATTCACATGTACATAGTATCCTAGTTAACCCCTTTGAGCCTACAGCCTATTCTTTGATAACCCTTGAATGTTCATAAAAATCGAAATCTTGTATTGTTCTACTTTACCTCCTAGAAGAACTTGTGTTGTAACGAATATACAAAAGTCTAAGTGTGGCGTGAAGGGAAGTTGAAAAAGGAAAAATCAAGAATGAATGGTAGAAAATGGTGAACTGGCAAAATAACGTAAATGCGTTACAAAGCAATGATAAAAAAACAACAATAATAATATCAATGTATATATGTAAAATAGAAAGGCCAGTTACACCAACAGAAAATTGGGGATCAAAAGTGAATAAAAGGTTAAGGAATGTTTAGGAAAGCATAATGAAAAAGTCTAAAGGGATGTTGTGAAAAAGAAAGAAAGTGCTTAGGGAAGTTAGCCACTATAACCAAAAGTATCCTACCCGTCCCATAGCCAACATTACAACCCTTAAAGACCTCTGATCTATGATTGAATAATTCGATTAGTGGAGTATTACATTAGGGGCAAGCCTATGGCGTATCTGTATGCATATGAATGTTCTTTGTTGAGAGCTAGTGAATTTTTCCTATATCTATAAGTTCCATATTTCAAATTGTTTATGTGTGTGAACTTTACTCAATAAATTGTGTAAGGGCATGTAACTCAGGAAGAAAAAGGTAAATTTGCAAGTCTGTGAAAATAACTAAAGTAAGCAATAATGTGCTGACATTTGAGTTTACGGTTAGGTAAGGATTGTACATGTCTTAGGTTAATCATAAAAGATAGCTTTTCTGACATATTTTGGGGGAGACATTAATAAAATTATCCTAAAGTGTAATTAAGATTGCTCGAGGATAAGCAAAGGTTTAAGTGTGGGGTATTGACAATAGATGAATTTGACTATATTTATGCCCTAAAAAATCATGCTTTATTATGTTTTGTTATTTTTTATGATGATAAAATGATGTTATTAGTGTGTTTTGGTGTGTTATAGGTACAGATGAGCCATTGAAGACTAAAGGAGCAGTTTTGGAGTCACAAGATAGTGAAAAGGCCAAGTGTAGAGAAAGATTAAGTTTATGCTAAAAAATAGGAAGAAGAATTCGCGGCACTGTTCTGCCGCGGTCCAACCACGAACGCTGACGGACCGCGATAGAAAGGGCTCGTGGAATCTTTGAAGATTCAGAGAGGTGATTTTTCTGTGGTCCGTCCGCGAACGCGGATGGACCACGGGCGAAGCCGGAAATTTTAGGGACAACTTGTCAAGATGCAATTTATGTAACCTAAACCCTATATATAATGATAGGATTCGCCCAAGAGAGGCAAGTATTGTATTATTCATTACATTTGCAAGAAAACTAGTAAGAGAGAACTCTCTCAACATCTTTCTTTCTTTACATTGAATTTTTGATTATGAATTCAATTATCTATTTTGTTTCTTTGATTATGAGTAGCTAAATCTTTATCTAAGGTTTTGGTGGAACCTATTGAGTGATGAACTTCTGGGTTATGTGATTACAAATTGTTAGCTAGATTTCTATTTGTTCAACTTCGTTCTTGTTGTAGTTAATTGGTAGGATCCCCAATTAGCCGTCCCTATTTAGTGTGCATAACTTGGAAAAGAGTGCATATTTAGGTAATTATTGAACAACACCACACCTAGATTATTGGAGGAATTTATAATTATAGGCGTAAAGGTGGGGTTAGGAATAACGAAACCTTGGGTGCAATCTAAAGTGAACCGTTCAAATTAAAGATAACTAGGGTAGCTCGCAAGAGTGCAATTGTATATTATTGTAGTTGCTCGGGAGAGAATTACAGTAAAAATAGCGTTCATGATTGATAGAATAATATTGACAATTTGTATGAGCATAAACAGAAGGGATTCCATCAATAGGAGAAATCAATACCTTAGTTTTTCTTTTCATTCTTTACACCACATTAAATTATTTCTTTCAAGTCTTTAAATTCTTGCAAAAGTTAGTTAGTAGAAAATATTCCACAAAATATATTCAAAAGTTTGGGAAGCTGCTTCAGGGGTATTCTTGGGTTGCGGAAGTTCCAGTTGATAGGTTAATTCCATGTGGGATCGACTCTGGACTTAATTGATCGGATTATATTGACTATGACTGTTGTTTGGGCGTGAATCAGTAATCACACTTGAAAATTGATTGATATTCCTTCAGGAAATAAACCTTTGGGTTCTAAGTGGATTTTCAGAAGAAAAATAAAAGATGATGGTACTATTGACAAATATAAGGCAAGATTGATTGCCAAAGAGAAGGTCTTGATTGCTTTGACACATACTTACCGTAACGAGAATTACTTAATTCGGATGGTAATAGCTTTAGACACCGTGTATGGTTTTGAAATCCATCAGATAGACGTAAAAGATAACCTTCTTAAATAGAGATTTGGAGTAAGAAATTTATATGGAACAACCTGAAGGGTTCGTGGTTCCTGAAAAAGAAAAGAATGTGTTTCGACTTTTTAAGTCACTTTATAGACTAAGACAAGCACCCAAATAATGATATGCGAGATTTGACCAAATAATATTATCAAATATCAAAAATTAATGAGTGTAAATTAATATATTTACATTAAGAATAATTCAAATCGTATAGTCATTATTTGATTATATGCAGAGGATATGTTGATAAAATATTTAAAATGTGGGGGCTTTTAGCTTATGCATGACAAAAGCCAATGTTAGACGTAATGTCTAAATTATATAATTTTTGAACTCTATTGATATAGTAGTTGGTAAATTAATCAGTTGTTTAGTCTTTATGAATACTAGTTGATGAAACTACTAATTCGGAAGTTGGTCATGTGCCTTTCTCGAAAGATCATTTTCTTTATTGAAAATTTATATTGTTTAGTTCTTTTATGAAATGATGTCACTTTGAAGGTTGTGACTTTTCATAGTAGGATATGCCTGTACGTTTTTGTATGGACATGACCGTTCATGAGCGAATGTATTAATACGTTGGTCTATAATGAGGTGAACCAACCGATGAACATGACCAAAATCCATTGCAAGTTGGATTTATTTCATAAATGAAGGTGCTATAATTTGCATATCATATAGACGTATGAATAAATAGCATATAAATGTTTGGAAATGGCAGAGTGATTGCGAAATGTGTTATATATTAAAAGGTTGTGGTTACAACTAATACCAATCATTCCAGGTATTGTAATAATATACTATTACTACATAAAGTGTAGTCAATAATATGATATGCAATCGAAAGTCGGGACGTATTATTCTACGACATAAGAAAGCATTGAATTTTCATGACAATGAAACGAGTTTTGAAGTATTCGAAATATACTCTAAATTATGCGTTGCACTACAATAAGTATCCCACGATAATAAGAGGGTATAGTGATGCAAATTAGATCACCGGTTCAACCGATTCTAAACCATTGGTGGCGGAGCAATGTATTGAAAATCGTACAAGCAAATATGCATTGACCGCTCTACAGTGGAGGCTGAGTTTATAGCCTTAGACAAGGCCGGTGAAGAAGCTGAATTGCTTGGGAATTTCTTGAAAGATATTTCATTTTGGCCCAAACCTTTGGCGTTTATATGTTTACATTGTGATAGTCAAGCGGTAATAGGCAGGGAAATGAGCTTTATGTATAACGGAAAATCTTGTCACATTCGATGGAGATACAATAGCGTTATACAACTACTCTCTAGTGGTGTTATCATGATTGACTACGTAACGTCAAGAGAAAACGTATCGGACCCACTTACAATAGGCCTATCTAGAGAGGTAGTTAAAAGATCATCAAAGGGAATGGGTGTAAGGCCTCGGACAAGTCATCATGGCGGTAACTCAACCTAGAAGACTAGAGATCCCAAGAACTAGGTTCAAAGAGATCAAACAAAGTTATGAATGGCGGTTCAACATTGTCAAATAGCTCAACCCATTCTCAAGATGAAGACAATGTCAGAAATCAAGGTAAAGCATTAAGGCTTTTTGATGAGGCAATAAAGCTTAAAGCTTTTTCATGATTTTCTAAGTCTGGCAGGATATGGCCAGATAATGTGTCTATAGGAGTACACATTTAAAATTCACCTATGTGAGTATTAAGTGTAAGCCGCTTTAAGGGAAATAAAAGTAAAGGTCCATTCTCTAAGCACTCATGAAACCAGGCGGTGTTCATGGGTGAAACAAACACAACCGTGAGAACCAAAAATGATTAAGAATTGATTGTGTGACTTATGGTTGTCTAGGTATACAAAAAAGCTCGACGGTTCAAAGATATCAAATCTACCGATTGACCGATTGACCGAGTATATCCGACATAAGTTCACTATGGAAAGTTCAAAGGAAAACATACTTATCCAGATGCGATTAATCCTTATTTGTGAATCACACCGTATTTTCATGCATGTTTTTCCTCTTATGACCATTCCCCATTCATGTGGGGGATTGTTGCATCTTTATTAAGGGGTGTGAAAGGGTATGGAAGAGACACCTTTTAAATTGTACCTCTTCATATCACCCTTACTTTGTCTATAAATTTAGAGGCTTGGCCTTATTTTTCAGACATGAAATCAGACATGGAAAATCTGAAATCTTTTCCCCTCTTTTATACATTGTTGCATTATTTTCTAAATAAAAATTAGTGTCAAGTGTGATTTGCTCCGTTTGTTGAGTTCGCTGAAGTTCTGTGATTTGAAGTGCCGCATCACAGAATAGTTATTCCGTTCTATCCTGGAAGGAATTAATCCGTATACCTTGGGCAACAATGAGAGGAATAAATTCCTTAAGGACACATTGTGCATTCAGTGGGCTCGAAATAGATTACGATTTGTTTATTGAACTAACATTTGTTTGCTTATATAGTTTTCTGATTTTGAACACAGTAATACTAACACTTAGTTATTATTCTAATATTAACTTGATATCATTATAAAAATTCATAAAATTCAAATCATGCATTCGTCTCTTCCCATATAAAATATTTTTTTACTTAATTACTATAGGGAGAAATCTCATGACATAATCTCGTGCTCAATCAAACGCCCAACATAAGTTAAAATAGAAAGGTTATAGAAGTATATATTAATTAATCGTTTCATAAGGCATATATATTGTTTTTCTTTACTTATTTATTTTAGATATAATAACCGTCTTCAAACCAATTTAGGCATGTCTCAATTTATTTCATTGGATATCTATTACCTCCTACTAATACATATTCCAAATAACTTTGTTCACTAAAATTTTCTTTTACTTAATTATTATAGGTCTATCGAGATTATTGTGGCACATGCTGACACCATGATTCTTGTCCAGCATTAAATTAAAACAGATGTGAAAGGGTTTATAATACAGGTTATAAACCCCTTATTATTTTCTTCTTTTTATCCACGAAACGTCTTTTCAAACTAACTTCCTCGTCAAGTCCATATAAGTGGGAAGAAGATGCCAACGAGAACTAATCAAATGACTCTAGCACAAAGCCTAGCTCCATGTGACCACACATATATATTTGGTTATCATCTTTTTTTCTTTTTCTTTCGTCCGGTTTATCTAATATTTATGTTGGGACCTGATTAAATTCATGTTCATTACTATGTTGAAGATAAAGCGTGCTCTCTAACTAAAGAGATTATATACCCAGAATTCAAACTCAAAATCTCTAGTTAAAGATGAAAGAATACATATCACTCTATCATAATTCTTGTTAGTTATATCTGGTCAGAGAGGCGGAGCCGGGATTTAAAGCTTATGGGTGCAGGATTCTAGTTCTTTAATTTAGTTACTGGATTCTAAAATAATAATTTATATATATTCTATGAATTACACGAGACAAATACAAGATCTGCACAAAAGTTACTCGGTTCGGCCGAACCCGTAAGCAGAGGGCTAGCTCCGCCCTTGTCTGGTCATCATCACCATTAGTTTCGGGGCGAAGCTATGCGTGACCAATGGCGGTCAACTGTGGGCCGAAAATTATATTAAAGTATAAAATATTACTACTTATTATTGCTTAAAAAAATAGAATTGAACATCTAAAAGTATTCTGGCTTCGCCATATAGTGGCACCATTCAAAATTATCATGTGCATTTTTTTTTAAAAAAGAAAGAAGAATAGGAGTACGCCAATAATTCATGACACCAATTATGAAAGAGGTGATTGTACCAAATAGTGCAAGATATATTACAACACCCCATATGCTAACCTAATGTGTGCTGCTTATAATTACCTCTTCTATCTAATTTCTTTGTTTACCTTTTTCATTTTGACTGGCTGATGAGTTTGTTTTGGGAAATAAACTTGTCTTTCCTATATGTCATTGATTTTCGTATATATTCACCAATCATGGTTCGAATAATATTCAAACAAATAATGTATTAAAAGAATTTTGCCAAAAATTGTTACGAGGGAAGGAAAAAAGACTCCTAATAAAAATAAATTTCTTTCATATGTCTTATATTTTTCTTGGAGGAGAATATATTTTACCTCTATACATTGACGTTTTCTCACACAAGAACAAGTGAATAGCGGCCACCACAATGTAGTTCTTACAAGAATCATATTTAGGAGAGATCATTTATAAGTTGATTAACCAAAATATATTAAATTATTATGCCTAGTTTAGTAAATTTTTTTTATACTCTAATTTATTATCCATCAAATTTTATATTGTTAACTTCAGCATGTACCATGTTATTTCGATATCAACATAATAAAATATATCATTTTAGAAGGTTACTAATAATTCTGAAAAAGGACCAATTATTCTACATAACATATGAAGTATATATAAATTGTGTTCCAGCAAATATATACCCAATAATCATGTGATAGTTTTAGGGGCCAAAAGAAAAAAGAACAAAAGGAGAAAAGAAATGTCCAGCCGTAGTAGGAAAAACGAGTTGACCATTTAGTGGTTAGGGCTAGCTCATGAATGGAGGCAGCTGTTTTTTTTTCTTTTTTCTTTATTATTATTATTATTATTATTGTTATTATTATTATTGTTCTTATTATTATTGTTTTTATTATTATTATTGTTATTATTATTATTATTATTATTATCATTATCATTATCATTATTATCATCATTGTCGTCATCTCAGCATGCTCAGCTAGCTCTCCTAGAACAATGGTAGCTCTGCCCGCATAACAATTTTTGCTATTTGATTGGTCTATACATAATTATAACAATTATCTCCTCCTCATTTATTAATTTCTTGTATTAATCATGTTATATCCGGATTTCCAACCCTCGGAAGTCGTGACGGCGCCTACTAATAGGAGCTAGGGAAGCGAATTATCAATTACCTCTTTTAGCGAACAACGACAATATTAGAAATAATGAAGCATTTAATAATAACGTGGAAGTCTCAAATATAATTAACTGAAAGAAATGTGGAAGTTTAACAAAATCCTCTACCCAAGACTGGTGTCACAATACTCACGAACGTCTAGAGAATACTAAATATAAGGTTTGAATGAAGCATAAACTGTTTGTTTCGGTACAAAGATAACAAACTAAAATAGAGATAGAGAGACTCTGGGCCTGCAGACGTCAACAAGGCTGCCTCGGGGTCTCTGGACTGAAGTCAACTTCCGAATTCTCTACTGCTATCCAAAATTTGCTGCTCCGCCGCTGTGATTTGTGCAAAAAGATGCACAGAGTGTAGCATCAGCACAACTGACCCCATGTGTTGGTAAGTACCTAACCTAACCTCGGCGAAGTAGTGACAGGCTAGACCAGACTACCAGGTAAACCCGTGCGTATATATATATATATATATATATATATATATATATATATATATAAAAGTACAACAAAATAATAGTGAAAATTAAACAATTAAAATTGAGAGGGGAACATGCTTATGGGGTAGCAGATAAAATAGAATATCAGGAATAATAAAAGAAACTATATCTGATTTCTTCTAACACAAAATAAGGGAAAACAAGCCATTTTCACTTGTTCAATGTCCTCTCGTTGCAGGTGTGCAACACGATCCCATTTTCTCTTATCACGTGGTAGGCGTACCCCTCGATCTCATTTTATAATATCACGTGGTAGGCGTACCACTCCCCTCATTTTATAATATCATGTGGTAGGCGTACCACTCGCCCCTATTTCATAATATCACGTGGTAGGCGTACTACTCGATCCCATTTCATAATATCACGTGGTAGGCATACCACTCGCTCCCATTTCATAATATCTTATAGTCGGCGTGCCACACGATCCTATTTCTTTCAACACAATACACAAAATAATCCCAGCAAGGGAGAAAGATATTATAATAAACTATCCCGGCAAGGGAACAAGATAATATAGTAAACTATCCCGACAAGGAGACCTAGCTATAACACACAATTAAATCAATACTCAGTCTCAACAATTACTGGCTCAGTGTTAAAGATTTTTAACCAAGTCCTCATAAACAACAATTTAGAATTCGATAATTTAGCAATTTAGGACTCACGGTGATGCTCGACACCAGTGTATAGATACTCGTCACCATACCTATACACCATACTCAACAATTAACAATTAGCAAATAAGACTCTACTCCTATTCCCTTAAGCCAAAGTTACACCAAAACTTACCTCAACTTCAATGGCTAAATCAATCCACAACGACCGCTTTCCCTTTTGAATCCCGCTCCAACTCAATCAAATCTATGAAATAACGACTTTATATAATATTAATAATAGCTAAACAAATCAAACGCAATGCCTAAATATAGATTCCCAACCTTTCTTCCAAAAATTCCAAAATTGAACCCAGGCGCGCTTGGTCAAAATACGAGGTTTGAACCAATTCCATATCACCCATTCCCCCATGGACCCGAATATATAATTTATTTTCAAATTCGACCCCAAAACGAGGTCTAAATCGAAGAAAATGGAAAATCCCTAACTCTACCCAATTCCCCCAATTTCAACCCTAGATTACATGTTTTAGGCCTAGGATTTCAATAGATGATGATAGAAAATGAAGAAAATGAGTTAGATAATACTTACCCAAGAATATTTGGTGAAGAATCTCTCTATAAGTCGCCTAGGGGCTATGGAGAAGAAGAACTCGTGTGTTTTGTGGAATTTTTCCCGTCACTGTTCTGTTTTTGGTATTTAAAATCACTGGGCGAAATTGCCCTATGCGATCGCAGAAGAGGGGATGCGATCGCATAGGGTCAGGTTGGATGAGTTCTGCGATCGCACAAGTACGGTTGCAAACACATAGAAGCAAATAAAGGTGGGATGAGCTTTGTACAATGCGATTGCGAAGACTATAATGCGATCGTATAGAAGGATTTCTGAACCTTAGCAATTTTATCTATGCGATCGCGGCCTATCCTATGCGATTGCATAGAAGAAAAAACTGGACAACTGACAGCAGCAATTCTGATGTATTTCCTAAGTTCAAAACACACCGAACCACCTCTGAATCACTCCTGAACCCTCGAGGCTCCTAATCAAACACACACACTAACTCAACAACATCCTACGAACTTACCCGAGCGATCGAATCGACAAAATAACATCATAAACGAGGAATCAAATCTCAAAATCAACATTTTTCATCAAACTTCTTAAATTTTCATTTTTAGATATTTAGGTCCGAAACACGTCAAATGACGTCCGATTTAAACAAAATTTCACAGGAAGCACTTAAACCACATATAAGGCATATACCGGGCACAGAACCAAAATACGGGCCCGATACCAATACTTTCTAATCCATTTTCATTTCAAAGTTCCATACAAATTTCAAAAAGACAATTTCTCTTAAAAATTTATTTCTCGGACTCGGGACCTCGGATTTTGATTTCGGGCATATGTCCGAGTCTCATATTATTCTACGGACACCCGGGACCGTTAAATCACGGGTCCGAGTCCATTTACTTAAAATCTTGACCAAAGTCAACTTTAATCATATTAATATTAAAATTCATCAATTTTTACACAGAATTCATATTTAAGCTTTCCGCCTATGTGGTCGGACTGTGCATGTAAATTGAGGCAAGTAAAAATGAGGTTTTCAAGGCCTCGAAAGCGCGGAAAAGAGAGAAAACAGGTGATGACCCTTTGAGTCATCATATTCTCCACCTCTAAAATAACCGTTCGTCCTCGAATGGACAAAAGAAAGAAGTACCTGAGTCGGGAAAAAGATGAGGATAATGGCTCAACATATCGGACTCGGACTCCGAGGTTGATGCCTTAGGAGGCTGACCTCTCCACTGAACACGCACTAAAGGAAAACTCTTCGACCTCAACAGTCGAACATGCCGGTCTAGAATAGCTACCGACTCCTCCTCATAAGACAGATCCTTGTCGAACTGGACAATGTTGAAATCTAACACACGGGATGGATCGCCGTGATACCTGCGAAGTATGGACACATGAAACAGTGGATGCACAGCTGACAAGCTAGGTGGCAAGGCAAGTCTATAAGCCACCTCTCCCACTTGATAAAGGATCTCAAAAGGACCAATGAACCTAGGGCTAAGATTGCCCTTCTTCCCAGATCTCATCACACCTTCAGAGGCGACACTTGAAGCGAGACTCGATCACCAACCATGAAAGCTACATCCCGAACCTTTTGATCTGCATAACTATTTTCTGCGACTAAGCCAAATGAAACCTGTCCTGAATGATCTTGACCTTATTCAAGGCTTCCTGAACTAAATCTGTACACAATAATCGAGCCTCTCCCGGCTCAAACCATCCTATTGGAGACCGACATCGCCTACCATACAACGCTTCATATGGAGCCATATAGATGCTGGACTGGTAGCTGTTGTTCTAGGCGAACTCTACCAGAGGCAAAAATTGGTCCCACGAACCTCCAAAGTCAATGACACAAGCCCGAAACATATCCTCCAAAATCTGAATTAGCCGCTCGGACTGACCGTCCGTCTGAGGATGAAATGCTATGCTCAACTCAACCCGTGTGCCCAACTCTCGCTGAACTGCACCCCATAAATGCGAGGTAAAGTGCGTACCACGGTCTAAAATGATAGATAGCGGCACACTATGAAGGCAAACAATCTCCCAGATATAAATCTCAACTAACCTCTCAGATGCATAGGAGGATGCCACAGGAATGAAATATGCTGAATTGGCCAGCCTATCAATAATAACCCATGTCGCATCAAACTTCATCCGAGTCAACGGACGTTCGGTAACGAAATCCATGGTAATCCTCTCCCACTTCCACTCGGGAAGCTCAATCCTCTAAAACAAACCACCAAGCCTCTGATGCTCATACTTAACCTGCTGAATTCAAACATCGAGCCACATATGCAACAATATCATTTTTAATCCTATGCCACCAATAGTGTTGCCTCAGATCCTAATACATCTTTGCGGCGCCCGGGTGAATGGAATACCGAGAACTATGGGCCTCCGCTAAGATCAACTCTCGAATCCCATCGACATTGGGCATACAAACTTGCCCCTGCAATCTCAAAACACCATCATCATCTAAGGTTACTTTCGTGGAACCTCCACGCTGCACCGTGTCTCTAAGGACACACAAATGGGGATCATCAAACTGCCGATCACAGATACGCTTCAATAATGAAGAACGAGTGACCGTGCAGGCTAACACTCTTCTAGGCTCAGAAATATCCAACCACACAAATCAATTGGCCAAGGCCTCAATATCCAAAGCAGCGGTCTCTGGCTGCCCGAAATATAAGCAAGACTACCCATGCTGGCGGACTTCCTACTCAATGCATTGACGACCACATTGGCCCTCCCCGGGTGATACAAAATAGTAACATCATAATCTTTCAATAACTCCAACCACCTCCTCTACCTCAAGTTTAACTCCTTCTGCTTGAACATGTACTGAGACTCTTATGATCAGTGTACACCTCACACGTCACACCATACAGGTAATGCCTTCAAATCTTCAAAGCATGAACAATGGCTTCCAACTCTAGATCATGAACCAGATAATTCGTCTCGTTGATATTTGACTTCCTCGAAGCATAAGCAATGACTCTGCCATCCTACATAATTACTGCACCAAGCCCAATACGGGAAGCATGACAATAATCTGTATAAGGACCTGAACTTGTGGGCAAAACCAATACCAGTGTCGTAGTCAGAGCTGTCTTGAGCTTTTGAAAGTTTACCTCATACTCATCTGACCGTTTGAACTGGGCACCCTTCTGGGTCAATCTAGTTGGGGCGCACTAGATGAAAACCCTTCCACGAGCCATAGCCTGCTAACCCCAAGAAACTCCGAATCTCGGTAGCTGATGCCGGTCGAGGCCAGTTCTTGAGTGCCTCAATCTTTTTTGGGTCCACCTGAATACCCTCTGCTGATACGAAGTGACCTATAAATGCAACCGAACTCAACCAGAGAACTTAGCATATAACTGACTATCCTTCAGAGTCTGAAGAACCACTCTGAGGTACTGCTCGTGCTCCTCCTGGCTGTGCGAGTACACCAGAATATCATCAATGAATACTATCACGAACAAATCCAAATAAGGCCTGAACACTCGGTTCGTCAACACCATAAATGTTGCTGGGGCATTGGTCAACCCAAATGACATGACCAAAAACTCATAGTGCCCATACCGATTGCGGAATGCTGTCTTTAGGACATCAGACACCCTAATCCTCAGATGATGGTAGCCAGATCTCAAATCTATCTTTGAAAATACCTTTGCACCCTAAATCTGGTCGAACAAATTGTCAATCCTCAGTAGTGGATACTTGTTCTTTATCGTCACTTTGTTCAATTGCGGGTAATCAATGCAAATCCTCTTCGAACCATCCTTTTTCTTCACAAATAACACTGTCGCATCCCAAGGAGAAACACTAGGTCTGATAAAACCCTTCTCTAGCAAATCCTGCAACTGGTCCTTTAACTCCTTCAACTCTGGTGAGGACATGCGATACGACGAAATATAAATAGGCTGAGTGCCCGGAGCCAGATCAATACAAAAATTAATATCCCTGTCGGGCGGCATACCTGGTAGGTCTGAAGGAAAAACCTCGGGGAACTCCCGAACAATAGGAACGAAATCAATAGAAGGGACCTCTACTGGAATCGCGAACATACGCCACATAAGCTAAACACCCCTTCTCGACCATGCGTCGAGCTTTCACATATGAAATAACACTGCGGGTGTATACCCTGGGGTCCCTCTCCACTCCAAACGGGGCAAATATGGAAAAGCCAAGGTCACGGTCTTGGCGTGACAATCCAAGATAGCATGATACGGGGACAACCAATCCATCCCTAATAGAACGTCTAAATCCACCATGTCTAAGAGCAATAAATCAACACGGGTTTCAAGACCCTCAAACACTACCACACATGAATGATGAACTAAGACAACCAGTATAGAATCACCTACCAGTGTAGATACATAAATAGGAATACCCAAAGCATTACTAGGCACACCAGATAGGGTGCAAAATAGGACAACACATATGAATACGTCGACCCAGGGTCAAATAACATTGAATTATTCTTATCACAGACCAGAATAGTAATTGTAATGACTGTATCTGAAGACTCGGCCTCTGGCCTGGCTGGAAGAGCATAACACCGGGGCTGGGCCCCACCTCCCTAAATCGTATCTCTAGGACGATCGGCTGCTGGCTGGCCTCTACCTCTGGCGGTCCGAGCTCTACCTCTATGATCTCTACCTTCACCTCTATAGCCTCTACCCCCGCTTCTAGCAGGCTGGACAGGCTATGGAACCTCCGGTGCCTGAATCATAGCATGAGAACTTTGATGCTGAGAGCTGTCAGAAACTCAAGGGAAATACCTAGCAATGTGCCTCGTGTCGCCACACATGAAACAAACCTTCAGCTACTGAGAATAACAGAGTGGTTGTGCACTGATAAGTGTTGATGGTGAACTAAAAAGTTGCTGGTCAAAATACTGCGGCTGAAATCCACGACCACCTGAAGTACCATGTAAAACCGATAGGGTTGACTGAAAGGGCCTCGGAGGATGGCCTCTACCATAAGAATTCCTACCTCTAGACGAGGTACCACTGAATCTACCTGCATGACGGGGCCTCTTATCAGACCCATGACCACCTCCCTGTGCAAGAGCCATCTCTACCCTGTGGGCCGCATTGGCCGCCTCCTGAAACGAAATCTCACTCCCTCCCCTTATAGCCATCTAGAGACGGATCAACTAAATCAACCCATCAATAAACCTCCGCTCCCTCTCCCTCGGTGGGGAGTATAACAGTAGCATGTCGTGCTAGATTAATGAACGGGTCTCATACTGAGTGACTATCAAAGAGCCGTATTAGAGGCACCCGAACGGCTTGTGAAGAGTCTCCCGCTGAGTACTTGGGAGAAACTTCTCCAAAAACAACTCTGCAAACTGGGCCCAAGTCAATGATGGTGACCCTGCTGGTCTGGATAAACAATAGTCCCTCTACCAAGTCTTGGTGGATCCTGCTAGTCGAAAGGTGCCGAAGTCGACCCCATTGTCTCCAAAATACCCATAGTCCGAAAAACCTCATGGAAGCTATATAAGAAATCCTGGGGTCCTCAATAGAAGCACCGCTGAATTTGGTGGTGAAGAGCTTGGTGAACCTATCCAGTCTCCACAAAGCATCTGTGGAAATAGCCGCTCCATCGCTGATCTGAGTCACAATACTCGGCTGAACTGTCACAGCTGGCTGAACCACTAGAACCTGAGCCTGGAGGGCTACCTGCTCCAGAGTACGTGTAGCATGAGTCTGAATCCCTCCTCCAACCTGAGAAGTGGATAGTGCTACTAGAAGCAAACCTGCACGAGAGATGCTCTCCATAAAGCATACCAACCTGACCAAAGTGTCTTAAAGATTTGGGGTGGCTATAAACCCATATAGGACCTGACATGCACCCATCGGAGCTGCTGGGGCTAGAACTTCCTCATCATAATCAACATGAGGCTCCACCCATGGGGATGCTGCTCAGGGCTAAGCTCTGCCCCTGCCTTGGCCTCTAGAACGGCTTCGGCCTCGCCCTCTGCCCCTTGTAGGAGTTGCTGCTGGGGTCTTGGGCTGCTGCAGGTAGAATAGGAAGCACGTGTTCTCCCCATCTGCGAAAGAACAGAGTAGAAAGACAATCAGTATTGAGAAACAGAATCACACAACAAGAAAGAACAAAAGTGAAATTTTCCTAACTCCGTAGCCTCTGGGGGATAAATACATACGTCTCTGTACCGATCCCTCAGACTTTACTAAGTCTGTCCATGAGTCGTGAGACCTATGTAACCTAGTGCTCTGATACCAACTTGTCACAATCTGGATATCCCACCTTCGGGAGTCGTGATGGCACCTACTAATAGGAGCTAGGCGAGCCAATTATCAATTACCTCTTTTAGCGAACATCGACAATATTAGAAACAACAAAGTATTTAATAATAAAGCATGAGTCTCAAATATAATTAACTGAAAGAAATGCGAAAGTTTAACAAAATCCTCTACTCAAGACTGGTGTCACAATACTCACGAACGTCTAGAGAATACTAAATACAAGGTTTTAATGAAGCATAAAACTGTTTGTTTCAGTACAAAGATAACAAACCAAAATAGAGATAGAGAGACTCCGGGCTTGCGGATTTCAGCAAGGCTACCTCGGTGTCTCTGGACTGAAGTCAGTTCCCGAATCCTCTACTTACGTTGCTGCTCCAGCGTTGTGATCTGTGAAAAAAAATGCACTGAGTTTAGTATCATTACAACCGACTCCATGTGCTGGTAAGTACTTAGCCTAACCCGACGAAATAGTGACGAGGCTAGACCAGACTACTAGGTAAACCTGTGCGGATATATATATATATATATATATATATATATATACAAGTACAACAGAATATTATCAGAAAGTAAACAATTAAAACTGGAAGGGGAACATGATTATGGGTACAAGTACAACAGAATATTATCAGAAAGTAAACAATTAAAACTGGAAGGGGAACATGATTATGGGGTAGTATATAAAACAGAATATCAATAATAACAAAAGAAACTACATCTGATTTCTTCAAACACAGAATAAGGGAAACCAAGCCACTTTCACTTGCTTAATGCCCTATCGTTGCAGGCGTACAACACGATCCTATTTCTTCATATCATGTTGTATGCTTACCACTCGATCCCATTTCATAATATCACGTGGTAGGCGTACCACTTGTCCCCATTTTATAATATCACATGGTAGACGTACCACTCGATCCCATTTCATAATATCATGTGGTAGGTGTACCACTCGTGCCCATTTCATATATCTCGTAGTTGGCGTGCCACACGATCCCATTTCTTTCAACACAATACACAAAATAGTCCCGGCAAGGGAAGAAGATTATAATAAACTATCCCCGCAAGGGAACAAGATAATATAATAAACTATCCTGGTAAGGGAACATGATAATATAATAAACTATCTCGGCAAGGAGATCCATCTATAACCAAACTTATTCAATTTCTACTAAACACAATTAAATAAATACTCAATCTCAACAATTATTGGTTGAGTGTTAAAGATTTTTAATCCTCATAAACAATAATTTAGAATTTGATAATTTAGCAATTTAGGACTCACGGTTATGCTCGACACCAGTGTATAAATACTCGTCACCATGCCTATACACCGTACTCAAAAATTAGCAATTAGAAAATAAGACTCTACTCGTATTCCCTTAAGCCAAAGTTAGACCAAACACTTACCTGAACTTCCACGGCTGAATCAATCCACAACGACTGCTTTCCCTTTTGAATTCAGCTCCAACTCAATCAAATATATGAAATAACAACTTTATAGTATTAATAATATCTAAAGAAATCAAACCCAATGCCTAAAAATTCCAAAATCGACCCCGGGCCCGCTTAGTCAAAACATGAGGTTCGAACCAATTACATATCACCCATTCCTCCACGAGCCCGAATATACAATTTGTTTTCAAATTTCCGACCCCAAAATGAGGTCTAAATCGAAGAAAATCGAAAAGCCCTAACTCTACCCAATTCCCATAATTTCAACCATAGATTACATGTTTTAGGCCTGGGATTTCAATGGATGATGATAGAAATGAAGAAAACGAGTTAGGTAATACTTACCCAAGAATATTTGGTGAAGACTCACTCTACAAGTCGCCTAGAGGCTATGGAGAAGAAGAGCTTGTGTGTTTTCTGGAATTTTTCCTGTCACTTTGCTGTATTTGGTATTTAAAATCACTGGGCGAAATTGCCCTATGCGATAACAGAAGAGGGGATGCGATCGCATAGGGTCAGGTTGGATGAGCTTTGCGATCGCAGAAGTATGGTTGTGAATGCATAGAAGAAAATAAAGGTGGGCTGACCTTTGTACAATACGATCGCAGAGACTATAATGCGATCGCATAGAAGGATTTCTGAACCTTTGCAATTTGCCGCGGCCTATCCTATTTGATCGCATAGAAGGAAAAACTGGACAACTGATAGCAGCAATTCTGCTGCATTTCCTAAGTTCAAAACATCCCGAACCACCTCTGCATCACTCCGGAGCCCTCGGGGCTCCTAACAAAATACACACACTAACTCAACAACATCCTACAAACTTACCCGAGCGATCGAATCGACAAAATAACATCATAAATGAGGAATCAAATCTCAAAATCAACACTTTTCATCAAACTTCTTAAATTTTATTTTTAGATATTTAGGTCCGAAACACGTCAAATGACGTCCGATTTTAATCAAATTTCACATGAAGCGCTTAAACCACATATAAGACCTGTACCGGGTGCCAAAACCAAAATACGGGCCCGATACCAATACTTTCTAATCTGTTTTTCAGAAAGATAATTTCTTTTAAAAATGTATTTCTTGGGCTCGGGACCTTGGATTTCGATTCTGGGTATACGCCTGAGTCCCATATTTTTTTACGGACCCTCCGGGACCGTCAAATCACGGGCCCAAGTCTGCTTACCTAAAATGTTAACTAAAGTCAACTTTAATCATATTAATATCAAAATTCATCAATTTTTACACATAATTCATATTTAAGCTTTTCGGCTACGTGTCCGGACTGCGCACGTAAATGGAGGCAAGTAAAAAAGAGATTTTCAAAGCTTTGAAAGTACAAAAAGAAAAAAATAGGTGATAACCCTTTGGATTGTCACAAATCACTTGCTCCCCATTGTCACACCTCTTTTTTCTCCAATACAGCCCTATAAAGAGGTTGAGTTAGAAGAATTTTTTCAATTAAAGTGACATTTTGAAAATGGATTATTTATTATTTAGAGTCGTCATTTGGAAATTGAGTTTTGGTGTTCCAAGTTACCTTTTATTTGAATCCCCTTTCAAAAGGAAAGTTTGATTCTTATTTATAGTCTGCAAAAATAAAAGACTGAGCAAGGAATTCTGTTGACCGAGGGGAAGGTGTAAGGCATCCCTTAAGTCTTGTGGTTCTAACACGGTCGCTTTTATTGATTAATGTAAGGCTTAAATCAAGTTTTAGCTATTCTTGTATTTTGTTGATTATGGATTATTTATTACCGCTTATTTAATTATTATATTTTTATTAATTGTGTTCACCCAGATGCGGTTCGCATACAAGGTATTTCTTTTAATTAATTGTTAAACCAAGGTAGAGAATGTACACATGGCTAAAATATAATTATTTTAAATTTAAAGATATCGAGGCGCTAGAATGCGCACATAATCCTTTTACTATTTAAGCGTATCAATCCAAGGTTCGTGTATGAACACATGGGCTAATATTTAAAGTACATCTAAAGTTTTTCTAGTGTTTTAGAATATATCATTTATTTTGTCTCTTTTAGATTCGAGATACATATATTTGTATTTTTTTTTACTTATTTCTATGAGTATGGAGTTAGTTCGTTACTTATCTCGCTTTCTCACAATTCTTTTTTTACCACTCTTGTTGATTTATATAAAAGACTTCGAATTAACTCGAAACTCAGTTTCTTTACTTATAATATCCTATGGATAGGCATTAAAATATGCATATACCTACTTAGTTATATTCTTCCATAATTCTATTATCGGTAGGAATGTAAAAGATCAACAGATTAGCCTCAAAACATCTAATTCATTTACAAAAGAAGATTGTTGATGCTAACTGAATAAAAATAAAGTTTTTATAACAAAGAGACAGACTCATAAAATTCTACTTTATTCTTGAATGATGACACAAAGAAAAGATTTACATTCTTAGATTAACATAGTTTACGGTAAGTAAAAGCTTGGAGAATTTAATACAACTAATGAGATTTTCTTTAAAATATTCCTTCTAATACTAACGCTCAGAAAAAAAAAAAGGAAAACTTTTAGCTCATGGCCAAATAGTTAAGCATTTGTAGATGTATATTCTAAGAAGAACAAATTTTCTTTACATAAAAGAAATATACTATAATCTTAAGAATTTTTTTTATTATAGTTTATGGTCTATTCACAAGAATGACCTCGAAAAATTAACTCATTTCTAATGAACCTCATAGCATAATTTTACACACAATTAACTGACCATTAAAATACAACTGGGCAAACATAACATTACTATCACCCTATTAACCTTAAACTCTTATGAATCCTTTTTGTTTTTTTAAGTCTTTCACTAAATAAACTACTAAATCATAACAATGTTTCGGAAACGCATGCCCAAAAAGAAAAATAAGAGATTAAGAAAATAAAATACTGCTAAAAGAAACCAAATCCTAATGCTCTGAATTTATTCAAAAACTATTTAAGAAATAATAGTGAAGAGGATAGAATCAAAACCTTAGCAAGAGAGTTCCAGTAATACAAGAAAGAGAACCAGTACAACTCGAATCAAATATCGAAATTCAGGCCGGATAGTAGTAGCACGTCGGACCCCAAAGCCACGAACAGAAACTTGACCCTCGACCTCGCACCAAATTTTTTCTTCCTCAAATCTCGTTTTTTCTCTCTTCCCATTTTTTTTTTCAAATCTTTCTTTCTCTTTATAGAGAACTAGTATTAGAACCCCCGCGATGCGCGGGCACAAATCATATCAAATTGTGATATAGGTTGTTTGAATTATATGCAAATAACCTTAAAATATAAATCTTTCATATAAAAATTATATAACATTAGATATTAATTATGAAGCAGGATATTAAATTATTATTGTACATAATTTTTTTTTATTTATAGCAACATAACCCCTTAATTTTAGTACTTGCATTTCATTCCGGTGTCAATATTAAGATGTACTAAATAAGTGATGTTGTGATATGTCTTGTTTGAGCACATTATATCATGTTATTTTAATAAAATTCTTACTATCACTATATTTTTGACTGAAGGTCAAATATGTCTTATTTATTACATCGTTTTTACGCAAATTCTTTGTAATTTTTATTATTTTCTTGTAGTTATTGTATTATTTATTATTTAGTATTATTATATAATTTTTTATTAGCTTAATAATTAAATTACTATCTTTCTTATTTTACTTTTAATAGTCTTTAATAGATATAAGCATTTTATTCTTGAAATTTGGTACATTTTTATGCTTGTATCCTCTTATTCATATTTTTTAATCATTTAAATTTATCAGTAATGTTTCAAATATAATTTAATAATTTAATTTATTTATTTTCAATTAATATCCTCACACTACCTCTTTTGTTTTATACATCTCTTCCCTATTATGAATTTTAATAGTTTTTATATTAATATTTTACCTACAACCTGTCACGACCCTAGTTCACCAATCGTGAACATGTCGTGATGGCACCCAGTCCCCCACAACTAGGTAAGCCTAACACGTTGCGGAATATACAAGCTATAAACACTTAAATAAGAAACAACTAAATTTTCTTTCATTTTTTAGTTTAAAGATACAAATTTAATTTTTAATTATCATTAGTAAACACCTATAATAGAAATTAATTTTACATTTTTAAAATTTTAATTTAATCATAGAAAAATATTTTTTAAATTATTTGAACACATTATATCTAAATATTGTAGTACTATTTTTACTGTTTGATTTCTTTACATAGTATTTTCAAAAATAAAAATCATTCAAATAAAAAAAATCTCATCTCAAATTCAAATAATTCTTTTTTTGGCAATTAAAATTTTTATTAATCACCTTTCAAAACTTTACAAAACTATAACTAACCATATCACAGTTAGTTATCTCAGAAGAAATCTAAAAAAAACTATATCTCCTCCCTATTACTATATACATTCCTTTGCATCTAAAAATGCAATTCTCTAGTAACTCTTGGCCTCTTTTTCCAGCTCTCACATGGCTAATATATCCAATTTCTCTCGTAACTGCTTCCCATATCCTGGATTTCTTTTCAAATACTCTATTGTTCCTTTCAATCCATATAGCATACACACATTCCGTATATAGCGGCTTGAAGAGTTGAGCTTGAACAGATTTTCCTTTAGCTCTTTTAGTAGCCCATTTAGCATGCTGATTCAACTCAATTGGTACATGTTTCCACTGTAGCGAATTCTGCATTTTCCTCCTTATAGCTTTAGAATAGTCATATTCCACACACAAATGGTTTCTAGATAGCTTGACACAAAGAGCATGTGCTATCGACTATTATACCCCATCGCATTAGCCTATCAGTTGTAGCCAACCTCCCATGTAATACCAACCGCATTGTAAAACTTGCCTTTGGTCCTGCATCATTCTTGAACATAAGGCATTTCCATTCTACTGAATTCAATTCAGGAAGCAATTTGTAGTAGATAATATTTGTCAGACTCCTTGATTTGCAAATGTAGGGACCAGATGCAATTTATTTCTCAGCTCCAAGAGCTTCCTAGTAATCCAGCTACTTGCTTTGGAATTGTTATTTTTAGAAGTTGCTTCCCCTTTATATAGTAAGTATGGATCCATCTTATCCACAACTTATCCTGCTTGTGAGCAATATCCCAGCATGTCTTGATTTGAGCTGCTTTATTCCAAAGCTTCATGTTAGTGAGTCATATGCCTCCCATAGATTTAGGTAGACGTACTCTATCCCAAGCTATCAAGGCTTTCTTAGTGATTGAGTTACTGCCTGACCACTGCAGTAGCCTTCTATCATCTTCAATACTTTAGCAGGAATAGGGAATAGTTGGGACCAATATGCTTGCATTCCAAACAGAACTGATTTCACTAATTGTGTTCTCCCTGCATAAGATAACTTTTTTGCTGTCCGGGAAGTGATTTTAGCTACTATTTTCTCAATTAGAGGGTGTCATTGCATCAAAGTAATCTTCTTAGTAGACATAGGAACTCCCGAATATTTAAAAGACAATTTTCCATAAACAAACCCCAAGTGATTCAAAAACTTTTCATGTTCTTTCTTCTTGACACCTCCAAAATATACATTGCTCTCCCAATGTTTGCTTGATGTCCCGAGGTTGTAGAGAATGTTTTGAAGCAGTCATAGAGTGCAGAAATAGAGCTCAGGTTACCTTTGGCAAATAACACCAAATCATCAGCAAAATTTAGGTGTGTCACACCTAGTTTTGCACATTTATGATGAAATTGATAACTCTTTTCATTCTTCAGATCATTGAGCAATCTACTCAAGTACTCCATGGCTATTGCACATAAGAATGGAGATATTGGATCTCCTTGTCTCAACCCCTTAGCTGCATTAAAGGGTTTACTTTGTTCCCATTGACCACCACTATGTAATTTACAGTTTGCACACATCCATTATCCATAATATAAATTGATCAGGAAATCTAAGCTCAACTAACATCTGTCTCACAAATAGCCATTCAACAGAGTCATATGCTTTTTGTAATTCAAATTATTATCATTCTATGTTGTAAGTGGACCGTATTTTCAAAATATTATGTTATACTTTCAAACTTAAACTAACTGCACTCAATTTAGATATTAATCATAGAAAAATATTTTCTTCATTCTTTGAATACATTATATCTAAATGTTATAGTAATATTTTCATTGTCACTTTATTTATTTACATATTTTTTATTATAATTTTAAGATACAAATTTAATTTTCAATTTTCATTAGTACCTATATTATGTATTTTTAAATTTTATTTATTTATTTTCATAAATGAGACTTCAGTTTCGTGGTGTTCTCCATAGTTTGATCATTCGCATTTTAGTTTTAAAAAATTTCTAATTTCAAATTCAAATAGACTTTCTCTTTCGTTTCTAATAGTAAATTTTTAATAATTTAACATAGTTTTGCAATATTAAACTAATATATAGTTTTATTACGTTTTATGTGGCTTTTTATTAGATGAATATATCATTTTTGTAATCATATAAAGTTAATATTTATTTTATTTTAAAAATATTTCTCGACAATTTTAAACTTTAATAATATTTTTAGGTATTGTATATTTATGTTTACTTTATTTTATAAACTTATGATTTTCAAATTTCCTCACATTATCTTTAATTTATTAATAATATAGATATTTTAATTTTTGATTTTATCTATTAGACTTGAGTTATATGAACTTTTCCATATTATGACTTTTCTTATCATAATATAAAAATCTTTCTCATCTCAAATTTAAATAAGTTTTAGCCTCTTCCCTATGATAAAAAATTATGAATTTTTATTTTTCTCTATTTATTCTTTATTTTTAATATTATAGTCGTGACACTAATATTATTATATGTGGATTTTTATTAGTTTTTTTGAATTTAATATCTATTTTTACCACACTCATTTTAATATAATATAGATAAAAATTTAAAAACTTTCTCATCTCAAATTCAAATAACTTTTATCATTCTATTTTTTAATTTGGACAGCATTTTCAAAACAATATGTTATGCTTTCAAATTTAAATTAACCGCACTCAATTCAAATATTAATCATAAAAAAACATTTTCTTAATTATTTTAAATATTATATCTAAATGTCGTACTCTTATTTTAATATAATATAGATTTACTTGATTTATCAATATTAATATGACTTTATTATTCTTGTTATTAAAATATTTTACTGATATTTAATTTGTTTACCTTATAAATAATTTGTATACGTTATGTAAAAATCTCAATTTATGTCTTTCTATATTTTTATTATTTTTTATTTTATTTTATTAATTTTTTACCTCCATATTTCTATAAATATAAAAGAAAATCTATGGTGGATCAATATATATATATAACTATTAATTTGCCTAAGATCAATTTAGATTATGTATAAGATTCATTAAACTACTACCATTAATTAAATTTCTATATATAATTTTTAATTATTAATGTTGTCCCAAAATTGCCAAGTGGCTTCATTTTAACTTGCGACTTACTTAACCACAATGCATATTATACTCCTTTTAATATAATATAGATATAGATTCTAGCCGTAATTTTGGTTCCTCCCTATTAGAGTGGGGGAACATGGTTAAAGTATTAGGGACACGGGGAAGTTAGGAGACTTTTTGAATGAAGTGGGGGAAGTGGGGGTTGGGACATTAGGGACGTGATGGGAATTGAAGGAAATGGGGTTATGATTTTTTTTTATTTTTTTTATAAAATGTAAAATCAGATTTTTAAATAAAAATTTGATAACAAACTTAAATACTTAAACGTGATCTTATCTTGTTATTGTTTTTTGAAATTAAAATTTGATAACAAACTTAATCGCTTTAACGTGATTTTAGCTCACTTTGAATTATTATTATTTTTATGGTCTTTTATTTTAAAAGATAATTAAATTATGAAGATAAGAAGAATAACCATTATTTCTTAAAATATAGGAAAACTAGATATTTACATGTACTTTAAATGTTACTAAAAAAGATTCTATAGCTTATTTATTAAAAGACGATATATATATATTAGAAATAAAATTTGTACTCTAAGAATAAGAGTATTTTTGTATATTTTTTTTTGAAAAATAAAATCTATTAGGAGTGATGAAAGTTTAAATATTAAGATTAAATATAAGAGAAATATTTACACTAAAATAGTATAAAATTTGGGTGTGGTCAAAAATTAGGTGTTCACACCCATTCATATCATCAAACATATATCAGATATTGATGTCGCTCACAAGGTTTGACTTACTACAAAAATATAAAATAAAAATATTACACCAAGTGGAATCCAAGGCTTGCATTTGTTGTTTAATGTGAGTTTTGCCTTGAATCATAGAATCAAAGTAGCACATGATGACCCTAGTCACTAGTGAAGACAATGACAATATCAACAATGACCCAACCTTAGAGGAAGTCAAGGCTATAGTTTTTTCAATGAATCCCAACAGTGCACCTGGACCTGATGGGTTAAGGGGAAAGTTTTACCAGCATTGTTGAGATATCGTCAAGTTTGACATTTTCAGAGTTGTCCTAGCCTTTTTCAGTGGTTATTCAATGCCAAAATATATGACTCATGCCTGTGTGGTCCTCCTTCCTAAGGTAGATTTTTCCAATTCCTTATCTGATTTTAGGCCTATCAGCTTGAGTAACTTCATCAACAAAATAATCTCCAAACTCCTCTGTAACAGAATATCCCTTGTCTTGCCCAAAATCATCTCCCCTAACCAAACTGGTTTTGTCAAAGGGAGAAGTATTTCTGAGAATATTATGCTTGCCCAGGAGATTGTACAAGGTATCAAGAAACCAAACATTGGCTCTAATGCAGTGATTAAGCTAGATAAGGCCAAAGCATATGACAGGGTTTCTTGGTCTTACACCTGCATCATACTGAGAAGACTGGGATTCAGTGAGTTTTTAATAGATATGGTTTGGAGGACTCTCTCCAACAACTGGTATTCAGTCATAGTTAATGGTGTTAGGTGGAGTTTCTTTCACTCAACAAGAGGTCTAAAGCAAGGAGATCCTCTTGCTCCTGCCTTCTTCATCCTTGGTGCTGAGTTATTATCTAGAATGCTTAAAGATCTTACCAATGACCAATACTTCAATGGTTTCTATATGGAAAAGAGGGGGTCTCAGGTTACTCATCTCAGCTTTGCTGATGACATAATAATCTTCACATCTGGCAGTAGATATTCTTTGCACAAAATATGAACATTATCCATTCCTATGAAAGAACCTCAGGCCAATTGATCAACAAAAGCAAAAGCCATTTCATGACATCCCCATCTGCTTTCCCCTCAACCAATAGAAGAATCCACCAGATCACATGTTTCACTAGAAAATACTCTCCTATCACTTACCTTTGCTGCCCCCTTTACACAGGTAGAAAAAAGACTGGGGGGGGGGGGGAGGTTGGTTTCAAAAGTGTGGCAGATATGTGCAAGTCCCTTGAGTTTAAACAGTGGTGGTGGTTCAGGACCAAGGACCCCTTATGGAGTAATTTTCTGAAAACCAAGTATTGTGAAAGATCCCATCCTATTTCCAAAAAATGGGACTCGTGTCAATATCAATTATGGAAGAAAACGATGACAAACAAAAATGAGTCTGATCCTCACATCTTATGGATCCTGCACTCAGGGTCTACTAGTTTTTGGTGGGACAATTGGCTAGGCATTGGCAATCTGGCCAGTTTTAGACTTCAAAGGGGTAGACCAGGAAACATTAAAGTATCACACTTCTGGGAAAATGGGAACCAGAACATCCATAAGCTTAACAACATAGCCCTCCCCCCCAACATGATCCATAAAGTACTCTATACACCCATCCATTACAACCCTTCCACTCCAGATAAACCAATATGGTCTCCTACAGTCAGTGGAAACTTCTCTTGTGCCTCAGCTTGGTAGATCATAAGGCAGAAACAACCAAAACACCTCACCAATACCCTCACCTGGCATAAAAAATCCCTTTTAAGTGGTCATTTTGCCTTTGGAGGGCTCTAAGAAACAAGCTCCCCACAGATGTTAGGGTAACTAAGTTCAGCTCTCTAACTGTCACCAAATGTTCATGTTGCATCAAACCTGGGTTTGAAACTGTTGATCATCTCTTCAGAAGTGGGCACTTTTCCAATGTTGTGTGAAAATATTATGCAGTAGCTATAAGCCTTAAAAACCACCCCATGTCCCTTAGAATGACCATTGTCCAATGGGGCCTCATCAAAAGAACTAACTCTGTACATAAGCTGATCCTCGACACTCTACCTATCATTATCACTTGGAACCTATGAAAGAATAGATGTAGCTCTAGATATGGTGGCAGGAACTCATCCATCTCCAGAACCTGCCATAATATTGACTCAAACATCAATTTCCTCCTTAGAGTATCTCGTGGGAACATAAATTGGCCTATGAAATGGCCAGTCACCTATAACATCATTGAGAACCTCAACCATCTTACCAAAATCTGGCAGGTTAAGTGGGAAAAACCTCCTGTTGGCTTTGTTAAAGTCAATAGTGATGGTAATGTCTTAAGTAATCCAGGTAAGATTGGGGCTGGGGTTGTCATAAGGGACCACAATAGTAACTTCATTCATGCTATATCCTCCCCCTTGGGAGAAGGAACCAACAATCTTGCTGAAACCCAAGCTGCCCATATTGGAATCTCTTAGTGTATCAACCATGGCTATACTAAGATTCACTTAGAAGCTGACTCAAACCTCCTCATCCTATGGCTATCTCAGAACATTACACCTCCATGGAACCTCCTCATGCACATTCAACAGCTAAAACATCTGTGCAACTTATGTGAAGAAATCAGATACCACCATGTCTATAGAGAATCCAACTACCCTGCTGACTCTGTGTCCAAACTGAGCTATTCCCTCTCAAATACCAATCACTTCACCAACCTACAAAGCCTCCATCCACAAATCCAAGGTCAGATACTCTTTGACAGAAACAACACCCTTGCTTTCAGACACAAAAAGACCAACAAAGTTGAACTTCCATCACACCTTTCTCATCTATACAATGCAGATTATGGATAGTTACAATTTCAGAAAACAACTGCCATCCCTTAATCCAAAGATCAACCCTCAGAAAAATGCCCTCCTCTTCTTTACCCATCCATTTCTTCTGCTCTCTCAACAACAGGGCAGTAATGCCCTCTTCTCACTAACTTTATTCTTTTTTTGTAGGTCTATTGCTATATAAGCTAACACCCCATCATGGGAGTGGCCAGTACAACACATCACCCACTATACCTACCTTACAGCCCTTCAACCACCCCAATCAAACACAAACCAATAGCCCATTATACCAGAAAATGAAGGTCTTCATACCTACAGAACCCCAACTTCCCATCTATTCACCTCAGGCACCTATAACCACACCAATCCTCTTACCTAAAACATACAAACACACCACAGTTTCATCTCACTTTGAATACCAAAAGTATCCAAAATCCCCACATCAGCTAACCAATCCCACACACACCCCTACCTATACATCAATCCCATATTTCTATTCTTTGACCATCTATACAGTTGAGAGTAGTGATCACATAACTATACACTCAACAAATAGCTCAGGGACCATAAATACCCTCTTCCCCCCTCTTCCTCACACCACTACCTCTCCCTCAGCCTTAAGAGTAGCTATACAACTGACTGCAGTATACACAAGAACCTGCAGTCAGTTCAGTCAAGCACAAGGATCATCAAAGCTCCCCTTTCCCAGACTCAACTCCAGAAAATACAAAAACCTGGAGTTTGGGCCCCCCTTTCACTCACATGTTTGTTTTTTGCAGGTGATTGGAGTATAGTTGTCACGACCCCAAATCCGGTCGTGATGGCGCCCAGCACATTGCTAAGCAAGCCTGACCAATCAATATCAACAACGGAGCTAGAAGCTCTCTTTAACCCATTTAAGCATTTCAAAATATGAAACAATAGTAATACTTATACCAACAGCGGGGAGACCAAGTCCCAAAATATACTAACTCCCATAGACCAAGGGTCAAGAGTCATGAGCCTCTACTGAACGTAAGTGTGTAAAGGTTTTCAAAAATACCAAGTGCGGAAAGAAATGTCAATACAAAATCAAAAGACAGTAGGAAGGAATATCGGGTCATGCGGACTCTGCAGCTACCTCGTATATCCCACAGATGTCGCCTCACACAGCTACTGGATCACTGCTGAGAGGTACCTGGATCTGCACACAAGGTGCAGGGAGTAAAATGAGTACTGCCAGACTCAGTGGTAATAAACAAGGGTAAGACAACGCAGATAAGAATTCCACGATAAAGCACTATGTAAAACTATAATCAGCTACCCTGTCATAGATTCAATATTCACAATACCTGTACCAACAAATACCAATAAATAGCATAACAGCTAGCAGATATAGCTAAATGCAATGCAATGCATGATATGACCGCTACGGCGCGTAGCCCGACTCCGATTTTGGGTACCCGTGCTCATTGTGGGGGTTCAGACTCCGGAGGGGCTTCTACAGCCCAAGCACATCTCATAGAGATTTACTGTGGCGTGCAGTCCAATCCAACATATATCTCGCTGCGGCGCGCAGCCCGACCCACTACTAGTCAGCTAATATGCAGATACAGCCTCGCAGGCTCAAAAGTAGTTTTTGAAAACTCTTTTATCATTTTTCAGTTGGAAAACAGTAATATCAAGTTCCGGAGATTGGAATTAGCATAATAACAGAAATAGCTGCGGACTAGTAGTAAACTAGCATGTCTATATGATAAGACAATGATAACGATCCTCGCGGGATCCAATAACTGGCTCACGGCCCACAAGTATACTCAACCGCCCAAGAAGGGGGTTCAACGGCTCGAGAATAGCCAATAATACAGTATCGACAGGTCGGACTAATATATAGTCTCCAGTTCATGATCGACCCCGCACTCTCAAGAGTGTGCGTGTCTCGCCGCTATACGGCGTCACAAAGTGGTATACCGGGGTTTCGAACCCGCTGGTCATCACCCACATCTATTACTCACCTCAATACGGCGCGACGACTACTCCGCAAAGCCCTTGCCACGAGAATAAAGCTCCGCACGCGTAGAATCTGATCAAATACTGTAGAAATACAACAAATTAGGCCAATGGGACGACACCCAATCAATACAACTCGATTTACATCAAAATTCCCAAAGTTGTCAAAACCCGACTTTCGGTACGCTTGTCGAAAAATTACAAAAGTTACATATTCGGAATCCCCATCTCGATACGAGTCTAGGCATATAAAATTTACCAAAATCGGACTCCATTTGGCCACTCAAATCGGTGTTTTTCTTCAATTTAGGCCTAGGGCTCAAACCCACCTTTAATCTTCCATTTACAGAAATTTAACCAATGATTTCATGTTAAAATGATGTAATTAAGCCAAAAAACTTACCTCCAACGAATCCTCGATGAATTCCCAGCAATTCCCGTCAATTTCTTCTCTTGGAACTCAAAAATGGCGTTTTGGGGTATGAAACCCGCGACTGGTTCTGTTCTGAACTTAAACTCACTGCCAGGCCAATTAACCCTACGCGATCGCAGCCTTTGGCACGCGATCGCGATGCACAAATCCCTGGGGCCTGATTTTTCCTCTACGCGATCGCAGCCTTTGGCACGCGATCGCAGTGAACAACAGAAGATCCCTACGCGATCGCAACTCCAGCCACGCGATCGCATTGCATCCGGACTTGACCTTACGCGATCGCGTGAACCCAATCGCGATCGCACTGCATTCCGCCATTGACCTATGCGATCGCAGACATCACCACACGATCGCGATGCACAACCCGTCGACCTTACGCGATCGCATCACACCTCCCACGATCGCGATGAACAAAAATTCTCTGCAATTATTGCAGCAGAACAGCAGTGCCTTTTGGCACAAATTGGTCCGTTTGGACCCCCGAATTCATCCCGAGGCCCCCCGGACCCCAACGAAAACTACCAACATACTCCAAAACACGATACGAACTTGTTCCAATCATAAAAACACCACCCTAAACATCAAAATCACCAATTACACACGGATTCAAGCCTAAATTTCTTAAAACTTTCCGAATTACACATTCGATCAAAAACCCGACCAAACGACGTCCGAATGACCTGAAATTTTGCAGGCACATCCAAAATCACCTAACGAAGCTACTGCAACTGTTGGAAATTCCATTCCAAACCCCGGATCAAAATATCACCTACCGTTCGGATTTCGCCAAAATTCAACCTTAGCCAATTCAAGCCTATTTCTACACCGGGACTCCAAATTCAATTCCGATCGCTCCCCTAAGTCACAAATCACCTCCCGGAACTAACCGAATCATCGGAATCCGATTCCGAGCCCTCTAACCAAATAGTCAACTCCGGGTTGACTTTCCTTATTCAAGTTTCCTTCACAAAGGCTATATGCCTCATTTTCAATCCAATTTACTCCTAACTCACCCGAAAGACTTTAACATTGATATAAAAGCATAAAACATACAATTTCAACATAACGGGGTGGTAATTCCTGTGACGACGGGCCGGGTCGTCACATTCTCCCCCTCTTAAGCAAACGCTCGTCCTCGAGCGGGTTAAGAAACATACCTGAAGTCTCAAATAAGTGAGGATATCTGCTCCGCATCTCCCGTTCGATCTCCCAAGTGGCCTCCTCCACGGGTCGACCTCTCCACTGAACCTTAACTGATTTAATCTCCTTAGACCTCAATTTTCTCACCTGACGTCCCAAAATGGCAATAGGCTCCACATCATAGGATAAATCACCATCAAGCTGAATGGTACTGAAGTCTAATACATGAGACGGATCTCCAATGTACTTCCGGAGCATAGACACATGGAATCCTGGATGAACGCTAGATAAGCTGGGCGGCAAGGCTAACTCGTATGCCACCTCTCCAACCCTCCTAAGTATCTCAAAAGGTCCAATGTACCTAGGACTCAACTTTCCTTTCATAGGTGAAACCTTCAACAATACTCTGTCACCAACCATGAAAGACAACTCTCGAACTCTACGGTCCGCATAACTCTTCTGACGAGACTATGCCGTACGAAGCCTCTCCTGGATCAACTTTGCTCTATCTAGAGCATCCTGGACTAACTCGGTCCCTATCAATCTAACCTCACCAGGCTCAAACCATCCCACGGGGGATCTACACCGCCTGCCATACAATGCCTCATACGGGGCCATCCGAATACTCGACTGATAACTGTTGTTGTAGGCAAACTCAGCAAGTGGTAGGAACTCATCCCACGAACCACCAAAATCAATCACACAAGCTCGCAACATATCCTCCAAGATCCGAATAGTGCGCTCAGACTGTCCGTCTGTCTGGGGGTGAAATGCTGTACTCAACTCAACCCGCGTACCCATCTCTCGATGAAATGCTCTCCAAAACTGAGAAGTGAACTGAGTACCCCTGTCGGATATGATATACACTGGAACTCCATGCAACCGAACAATCTCTCGAATAAAGATCGCTGCCAACCGCTCCGATGAGTAGGTAGTACTAACTGGAATGAAGTGAGCTGACTTGGTCAATCTATCCACAATCACCCATACAGAATCAAACTTCCTCGCCGTCCGAGGGAGTCCAGTAACAAAGTCCATAGTGATCCTCTCCCATTTCCACTCAGGAATAGCAATGCGCTGAAATACACCACCGGGCCTCTGATGCTCGTACTTAACCTGCTGACAGTTGAGGCACCGTGCTACATGTCTGACAATGTCCATTTTCATCTTTCTCCACCAATAGCGTTGTTTCAAATCTTGATACATCTTAGCGGCTCCTGGATGGATAGAATACCGCGAGCTATGGGCCTCTTCCAGAATCAACTCACGAAGGCCATCAACATTGGGCACACATATCCGGCCCTGCATCCTCAATATGCCGTCACTATCAATGGTGACATCTCTAGCATCATCATGCTGAACTCTGTCCCTCAGGACAGCCAAATGTGGATCATCATACTGGTGCTCACGAATACGATCATATAGAGATGACCGAGATACAACACAAGCCAATACCCTGCTGGGCTCCGAAATATCTAACCTCACTAGCCGATTGGCTAGCACTTGAACATCATGGGCAAATGGCCTCTCCTCAGCTGGAATATATGCCAAGCTCCCCATACTGACCGCCTTCCGGCTCAAAGCATCGGCCACCACATTGGCCTTCCCCGGGTGATATAATATAGTAATGTCATAATCCTTCAGCAACTCCAGCCATCTCCGCTGTCTCAAATTAAGGTCTTTCTGTTTGAACAAGTGCTGGAGACTACGATGGTCGGTATACACCTCACAAGACACACCGTACAAATAGTGTCTCCAAATCTTCTATGCATGAACAATGGTGGCTAGCTCCAAGTCATGAACGGGATAGTTCTTCTCATGTGGCTTCAACTGCCGAGAAGCATAAGCAATCACCTTACCTTCCTCGCATCAACACACAACCTATCCCCACTCTCGAGGCATCACAATAAACAGGATATGAACCTGAAGTCGATGGCAATACTAACACTGGAGCTGTGGTCAAAAGTTGTCTTGAGCTTTCGAAAGCTCTCCTCGCACTCATCCGACCACACGAATGGTGCACCCTTCTGGGTCAATTTAGTCAATGAAGAAGCAATGGATGAAAATCCCTGAACAAACCGGCGATAATACCCCGCCAAGCCAAGAAAACTCCTGATCTCTGTAGCTGAGGACGGTCTAGGCCAACTCTGCACCGCCTCTATCTTTTTCTGATCAACCTGAATACCATCACGAGACACCACATGTCCCATAAATGCTACGGACTCGAGCCAAAACTCGCACTTGGAGAATTTAGCATATAGCTTCTCCTCCCTCAATCTCTGCAACACAATACTCAAATGCTGAGCATGCTCCTCCCGACTACGGGAGTAGACTAGAATGTCATCAATGAACACAATCACAAATGAATCCAAATAGGGCCTGAACACACTGTTCATCAGATGCATAAATGCTGCTGGGGCGTTGGTCAACCCAAACGACATCACAAGAAACTCATAATGACCATATCGGGTCCTGAATGCAGTCTTCATAATATCCGAGTCCCTGATCTTCAGCTGATGATAGCCTGAACGAAGATCGATCTTAGAAAATACCCTCGCACCCTGTAACCGATCAAACAAATCATCTATGCGCGGTAGAGGGTACTTGTTCTTCACTGTCACTTTGTTCAATTGCCTATAATCAATACACATTCGCATGGAACCATCTTTCTTTTTAACAAATAATACCGGCGCACCCCACGGAGACACACTAGGACGGATGAAACCCTTATCCAGAAGTTCTTGAAGCTGCTCTTTTAGTTCTTTCAACTCGGCTGGTGCTATCCGATAAGGAGGAATGGAAATGGGCTGAGTGGCCGGCACCAAGTCAATGCCAAAATCAATATCCCTGTCCGGCGGCATGCCCGGCAGGTCCGAGGGAAACACATCTGAAAAGTCCCTCACAACAGGTACAGAATCAATGCTAGGAGACTCAGCTCCCACATCTCTCACAAAAGCTAAGTACGATAAACACCCTTTTTCAACCATCTTCCGAGCTTTTAGGAACGAAATAACACGGCTAGGGACGAAATCGGTCGAACCCCGCCACTCAATCTGAGAAATACCAGGAATGGCCAACGTAACTGTCTTAGCATGACAGTCCAATATCGCATGATACGGAGACAACCAGTCCATACCCAATATAACATCAAAGTCCACCATCCCCAATAAAAACAAATCTGCCTGGGTCTCCAGACCCCCAATAGATATAACACAGGATCTATAGACATGAGCCACAACAATCGTATCACCCACGGGGGTGGATACATGAACAGGTAAATCAAGACTACTACGAGTCACACCCAAGTGATGTGCAAAATAAGAGGACACGTAAGAATATGTGGACCCTGGATCAAATAGAACAGAGGCATCTCTGTGACAGACAGAAATGATACCTGTAATCACAGCATCGGAGGCAACTGCATCACGCCTGTCAGGAAGTGCATAGAACCGTGCCTGGCCTCCACCGGATCTCTCCTCGCCCCTGGGGCGACCACGAGAAGACTGACCTCCACCTCTACTAGACTGAGATGGTGCTGAAGAGGAGGGCTGATCCCTCTGCTGAGTCCCGCCCCTACGTAGTCGAGGGCACTGTCTCCTCATGTGGCCAAACTCACCACACTCATAACATGCACCTGGTGCTGGATAAGTAGGTGTTGCACTCTGGGCTGGGAGGGCACTAAGTGATGACTGACCCTGCTGAAACCCCTGTCGACCACGACCATAAGAACCTCCGCTCTGCTCTGGGCGGCCTGAATGAGAAGGTCTAGATGAGCGACCTCTGCTCTGCTGGGAATGCTCTCTGGACGGAGCACCACTGAAACTACCAGAACCACGAGGCCTCTTGGCCTCCCGCTCCTCTCTCTCTCGGCGACGATCCGCCTCAATGGAGCGTGCCATATCAGGCAACCTGCTCAAACGATGATGACAGAACTCGCTCGCCGGTCATAAGAATACGGATAGAGTAGTTGAGGCCATCAATGAACCTCCCGATCCTCTCCCTATCAGTGGGGATCATCCATGTGGCATGCCTAGCCAACCGAGTGAATCTAAGCTCATACTGGGTCACAGACATGTCGCCCTGAATCAACCACTCGAACTGGCGACGTAGCTCCTCGCGACGAGACTGAGGTACATATTTCTCTAGAAAGAGAGTAGAGAACTGCTGCCATGTGAGAGGTGTTGCTCTTGCAGGCCTACGCCTCTCAAACTCCTCCCACCAATCAAATGCGGGACCGGTAAACTGAAATGTAGTAAATGAAACTCCGCTGGACTCAAGAATACCAGCCGTACGCGACATCTTCTGACACTTATCCTAGAAACCCTGGGCATCCTCGCCCTCAACGCCACTGAAATGGGGTGGCTGAAGTCTACTAAATCTCTTAAGACGACGCTGCTCGTCATCGGGCATAACCTGAACCATATGCTCTGGAGCTGGAGCTGGTGCAGCTGGAGGAATAACCGGTGCAACCACCTGAGCGGGGACCGCCTGTGGCGTCTGAAGTCCCTGAACAACCGGGTCAGGTGTGCGAGCTGCAGGGGTCTGCTGACCACCCCCTGACTGAGATGTCGCTACAGTAGCGGTAGCTGAAACTACCTGAGTCAAACCGGAACACACTGATAATATCTGAGCAAGAGTCTCCTGAAGACCAGGAATAGCAATAGATACAGTCTGGCCCTGAACTGGGGCTGTTGGAGCATCAACCACTGGGGGCTGCTCCTGAACTGGTACAACGGGCGGGTCAGCTGGCACTGCCTCAGCCTCCCTACCTCTACCTCTAGCACGACCGCGCCCACGGCCTCTAACAGGTAGCAATGGAGGTCGTCCACCTCGTCCTGATGCTCGCGTTCTCGCCATCTGCGAGAGAATAGAATATAGAAGTTCAGTTCTCAGAACAACAAGATCGCACGACAGAGTTCAAGAAAAGTGAAGTTTTTCCTAAAGGTTCGCAGCCTCCCGAGGATAAGTACAGGCGTCCCCATACCGATCCACAAGACTCTACTAACCGGCTCAAGACTCACGAGGCCTAGTAAACCTAGGCTCTGATACCAACTTGTCACGACCCCAAATCCGGTCGTGATGGCGCCCAGAGCACATTGCTAAGCCAGCCTGACCAATCAATATCAACAAAGGAGCTAGAAGCTCTCTTTAACCCATTTAAGCATTTCAAAATATGAAACAATAGTAATACTTATACCAACAGCGGGGAGACCAAGTCCCAAAATATACTAACTCCCATAGACGAAGGGTCAAGAGTCATGAGCCTCTACTGAACGTAAGTGTGTAAAGGTTTACAAAAATACCAAGTGCGGAAAGAAATGTCAATACAAAATCAAAAGACAGTAGGAAGGAATATCGGGTCCTGCGGACTCTGCAGCTACCTCGTATATCCCACAGATGTCGCCTCGCCCAGCTACTGGATCACTGCTGAGAGGTACCTGGATCTGCACACAAGGTGCAGGGAGTAAAATGAGTACTGCCAGACTCAGTGGTAATAAACAAGGGTAAGACAGCGCAGATAAGAATTCCACGATAAAGCACTATGTAAAACTATAATCAGCTACCCTGTCATAAAATCAATATTCACTATACCTGTACCAACAAATACCAATAAATAGCATAACAGCTAGCAGATGTAGCTAAATGCAATGCAATGCATGATATGACCGCTACGGCGCGTAGCCCGACTCCAATTTTGGGTACCCGTGCTCACTCTGGGGGTTCAGACTCCGGAGGGGCTCCTACAGCCCAAGCACATCTCATAGAGATATTCCTGCGGCGTGCGGTCCGATCCAACATATATCTCGCTGCGGCGCGCAGCCCGATCCACTACTAGTCAGCTAATATGCAGATACAGCCTCGCAGGCTCAAAAGTAGTTTTTGAAAACTCTTTTATCATTTTTTTCAGTTGGAAAACGGTAATATCAAGTTCCAGAGATTGGAATTAGCATAATAACAAAATAGCTGCGGACTAGTAGTAAACTAGCATGTCTATATGATAAGACAATTATAACGATCCTCGCGGGATCCAATAACCGGCTCACGGCCCACAAGTATACTCAACCGCCCAAGAAGGGGGTTCAACGGCTCGAGAATAGCCAATAATACAGTATCAACAGGTTGGACTAAGCCATAGTCCCCAATCACAATCGACCCCGCACTCACAAGAGAGTACGTGTCTCGCCGCTATACAGCGTCACAAAGTGGTATACCGGGGTTTCGAACCCGTCGGTCATCACCCACATCTATTACTCACCTCAATACGGCGCGACGATTACTCCGAAATGCCCTTGCCACGAGAATCAAGCTCCGCACGCGTAGAATCTGATCAAATACGGTAGAAATACAACAAATTAGGCCAATGGGACGACACCCAATCAATACAACTCGATTTACATCAAAATTCCCAAAGTTGTCAAAACCCGACTTTCGGTACGCTTGTCGAAAAATTACAAAAGTTACATATTCAGAATCCTCATCTCGATACGAGTCTAGGCATATAAAATTTACCAAAATCGGACTCCATTTGGCCACTCAAATCAGTGTTTTTCTTCAATTTAGGCCTAGGGCTCAAACCCACCTTTAATCTTCCATTTACAGAAATTTAACCAATGATTTCATGTTAAAATGATGTAATTAAGCCACAAAACTTACCTCCAATGAATCCCCGATGAATTCCCAGCAATTCCCGTCAATTTCTTCTCTTGGAACTCAAAAATGGCGTTTTGGGGTATGAAACCCGCGATTGGTTCTGTTCTGAACTTAAACTCACTGCCAGGCCAATTAACCCTACGCGATCGCAGCCTTTGGCACGCGATCGCGATGCATAAATCCCGGGGCCTGATTTTTCCTCTACGCGATCGCAGCCTTTGGCACGCGATCGCAGTGAACAACAGAAGATCCCTACGCGATCGCAACTCCAGCCACGCGATCGCATTGCATCCGGACTTGACCTTACGTGGTCGTGTGAACCCAATCGCGATCGCACTGCATTCCGCCATTGACCTACGCGATCGCAGACATCACCACGCGATCGTGATGCACAACCCGTCGACCTTACGCGATCGCATCACACCTCCCGCGATCGCGATGAACAAAAATTCTCTGCAATTATTGCAGCAGAACAGCAGTGCCTTTTGGCACAAATTGGTCCGTTTGGATCCCTGAATTCATCCCGAGGCCCCCGGGACCCCAACGAAAACCACCAACATACTCCAAAAGACGATACGAACTTGTTCCAATCATAAAAACACCACCCTAAACATCAAAATCACCAATTACACACGGATTCAAGCCTAAATTTCTTAAAACTTTCCGAATTACACATTCGATCAAAAACCCGACCAAACGACGTCCGAATGACCTGAAATTTTGCGGACATATCCAAAATCACCTAACGAAGCTACTGCAACTGTCGGAAATTCCATTCCGACCCCCGGATCAAAATCTCACCTACCGTTCGGATTTCGCCAAAATTCAACCTTAGCCAATTCAAGCCTATTTCTACACCGGGACTCCAAATTCAATTCCGATCGCTCCCCTAAGTCACAAATCACCTCCCGGAACTAACCGAATCATCGAATCCGATTCCGAGCCCTCTAACCAAATAGTCAACTCCGGGTTGACTTTCCTTATTCAAGTTTCCTTCACAAAGGCTATATGCCTCATTTTCAATCCAATTTACTCCTAACTCACCCGATAGACTTTAACATTGATATAAAAGCATAAAACATACAATTTCAACATAACGGGGTGGTAATTCCTGTGACGACGGGCCGGGTCGTCACATTCTCCCCCTCTTAAGCAAACGCTCGTCCTCGAGCGGGTTAAGAAACATACCTGAAGTCTCAAACAAGTGAGGATATCTGCTCCGCATCTCCCGCTCGATCTCCCAAGTGGCCTCCTCCACGGGTCGACCTCTCCACTGAACCTTAACTGATGCAATCTCCTTAGACCTCAATTTTCTCACCTGACGTCCCAAAATGGCAATAGACTCCACATCATAGGATAGATCACCATCAAGCTGAATGGTACTGAAGTCTAATACATGAGACGGATCTCCAATGTACTTCCGGAGCATAGACACATGGAATACCGGATGAACGCTAGATAAGCTGGGCGGCAAGGCTAACTCATATGCCACCTCTCCAACTCTCCTGAGTATCTCAAAAGGACCAATGTACCCGGGACTCAACTTTCCTTTCTTCCCAAACCTCATAACACCCTTCATGGGTGAAACCTTCAGCAATACTCTGTCACCAACCATGAAAGACAACTCTCGAACTCTACGGTCCGCATAACTCTTCCGACGAGACTGTGTTGTACGAAGCCTCTCCTGGATCAACTTTGCTCTATCCAGAGCATCCTGGACTAGCTCAGTCCCTATCAATCTAACCTCACCAGGCTCAAACCATCCCACGGGGGATATACACCGCCTGCCATACAATGCCTCATACGGGGCCATCTGAATACTCGACTGATAACTGTTGTTGTAGGCAAACTCGGCAAGTGGTAGGAACTCATCCCACGAACCACCAAAATCAATCACACAAGCTCGCAACATATCCTCCAAGATCTGAATAGTACGCTCAGACTGTCCGTCTGTCTGGGGGTGAAATGCCGTACTCAACTCAACCCGCGTACCCATCTCTCGCTGAAATGCTCTCCAAAACTGAGAAGTGAACTGAGTACCCCTGTCGGATATGATAGACACCGGAACTCCATGCAACCGAACAATCTCTCGAATAAAGATCGCTGCCAACCGCTCCGATGAGTAGGTAGTACTAACTGGAATGAAGTGAGCTGACTTGGTCAGTCTATCCACAATCACCCATACAGAATCAAACTTCCTCGCCGTCCGAGGGAGTCCAGTAACAAAGTCCATAGTTGTGCAAGAATTACAGTTTCATTCAGTGGTATCAGCACTTCAAATGCTCATTATGATGAAACTATACTACTTGCTCCAACTAACTCTAATCTTACAGTCACCCCCAACACATCTGTGACCCAGTACAGCTTCACCTTGCTCACAACAATCATCAACAAAGAAGCCATCAAACCATATACACCACTGCTTTGCAACTGTTCCCCACTTGAAAAGCAGCCTCCTCACAGGGACCACAAGAACATTCAGAAGCACCCACCATAAATGGCTCTACACCAGGCACTTTCACCAGGAGCTGCAGATTCAAGACAAGTAACCAGGAGCTTCTTGCTCAATCTCTTCTGTCACAGGCCATTGCCTTCACTAACCTTCACACTGTCTTGGCTTGTTTTTTGAAGACTATCTTCTCTTTTGCTTTACTTTGCTATGTTAAAGCAAAAGGGAAGATAGATTATACCACCCTTCAGATTCTCTCAACATTAGTGTTTAAGCCTTTATACACTTATGTTAGATGTAGGATTTGTTGTATATTCAAGGGTAACTCTTTTGGCATTTCACACTCCTTTTGTTGTACTTTCATTTACTTAGGTCTTTGCCTTTGTATATTGGACCTACAATCTAACTCAGGTTTTTTGTAAAGCTCATACACTATTCTCTTTGGATAGACAATGAGCTCCTTTTTATAGGTCTAACCGATCATAGTTCTCAAATGTTATTTGGGTGTCATTTAGAGGCAACCAAGTGCATTTTCATCTTGTATGTGAAGGTAAGGTCTATGCCCTCCTCCACCTTGTTGTACTTTATTTCTATCTATAAAATCCAACCTAGGCACAATGCCTAGTTTACTTAAAAAAAAAAAAGTAACACATGATGCGGTGTTCTTTAACGAGGTGATCAGTCAATTTTTTTGTTTTTTATTTTAGAAATATTACTGAGTACGACGCCAACTAACAAAATAAAGGGAACCTTTTTGCTAGAATTAGTAAAATAATGACGTAAAAAAAATATGATAAGATGGTAATAAAACTATTTACGTAGAAACAAGGGGCTTGACTAGATGATTGATAACCTAGATTAAAATAATAACTAATTACCTATTGTATATAATCGGTTAAATTAAATTGATGAAGAGATTCACTATCTTATTCGTATGCATGTTAAGTCCTTCTCGTAAATATGTCAATATATGTAAAGATAAGGTGTAGTATAAATGAAGATTGGGATTATAAGAAGAGAAATATAATCAATAGCACGTATGTGTTACGGGGTTTGTTTTGGTTACGCTTGCACATCACATAATATATTAACCAGCGGCGAAATAAGAAATTTTTTTCGGTGTGTTCAAACCTGAAGTAAAAACAAAAAATTCGATAAAGGTTGTTTAATATATGTTATATACTTTTCAAAGCTAATATTTTATCTATATATACAATGTATTTTTTCTATGAAGAATGGTTAATTGATCGCTCTTACCAGAGTATAGCTTCAACACCGACGATATTAATTATTTAAAACATTAAAATTAATTGTCTTTTGATTTAACTTTATATGATTATAGTTCGGAGAGTCAAATAATTTTAACCACAACCTTTTCACAAATAATGTCCAAATTGAGAAATAATTAGTGTATACGAGTGAAATTCGGGATAATGCACACCCTGATTTTTTGGTGAACAAAACGGAGTGAGGATACGAATGTACGAGATCGAAATCGAAGATGAGACTTTGTATCAAGGCCCATGAATAGTGAATGAAGTGCCCGCATCGGGCTAGATGAAACGATGCACCCCAGACTAGGGATGGGTTCTAAGAACTCGGAAAGCACAATGAACGATTATACATGATGGATAGAGGATCGTGACATTCGCAACCAACCGGATATATATCACGACCCGAATTTTCTACCATCGGGAGTCGTGATAGCGCCTAGTGTCGGAGCTGGGCAAGCCAAGCACTTAAATATTTTCTGATAACATCCCAACAATAATAATAATAATATGAGTCATTTAAACAAAAGCGGAAGTCTTTAAAATATAAATTTATAATTGAAATATAAAATGCGGAGGTTTAATATTTCTCTACCCAAGACTGATGTCGATAACTCATGAACTACAAAAGAGTGCTAAAAACAAGTCTGAATAGAAGTACATCAATATTTGTCTCGGTACAAGGAAAATAAACAATAACAAAGAAGGGAATCCGGCCTGCGAACGTCAACTAAGATACCTCAAATGTCCCTGGACTGAAGTCAGCTCCCGATCAATGTCCTACTGCTGTGGTCCAAAAGCTTCTCCGGTACCATGATCTGTGCAAAGAGCACAGAAGTGTAACATCAGTACAACCGACCCCATATGCTGGTAAGTGCCTGGCCTACGAGGCTAGAAGGACTACCAAGTCAACCTGTGCAATTCGATATATACATTATGCAATAAAAGGAAAGAATACAAAAATTTAACAGTTAAAAGGGAGGGGAACATACTATGGGGGAAGTACAGTCCGGATAAAAGGTAAACAATTTAAGTAAGAACATGGCAATAACAATGATTAATGAGAACAGAAAAACTAAAAGTTGCACGGCATCAACCTTCGTGCTTTTACTCTCATTCCCACCAAAAGCAATCAAGTAAAGTGCACGACATCAACCTTCATTCTTTCCCCACATAACTCTCAAATCATGGCACAAAATGAACCTTCGTGCAATTGTAATCAAATTAGAGCACAGAATGACACTTTGTTCAAATATAATCAAAACATGGCACGGGACCTTTCGTGCAAATATAATTAAAACATGGCCCGGAATGACCCTTCATGCATTTTCACTCTTTCTCACCCAAACAGAAATCACAACCAAACGGAAAAAGGGGATAAACAAATGACAAGAAATGTCCCAGCAAGGAAAAAAACATAATTAAACAGCTAAATCCCGACAAGGGAGCAACAACAATAACTTTCACATCCGGACAATGGAGATAATCAATATAATCAAACCATCGCGGCAAGGGATTAATCATATATCTTTCTTTTTCCTTCATTTCTTACCCAGTGGTCATTTTATTGTTCGAGCAACGCTCTAAAGAATTCAAAATTCATAATCAATCCTCATACTCTTCACATTACATATGATTCATCAATTAACATGGAAGAGTCATAACAATATCAGAATAAGTGCAAACAAGGACCCATGGTCATACTAGACACCGGTGTATAGATACTCATCACCATGCTATACACCGTACTAAACATTTAGCATTTAGCAAACAACACTCTAATCCTATTCCCTCAAGCCAAAGTTAGATCAAACACTTACCCCGGTCCAAAGAATAGCAATAGATCCTCAAATATCACCTTTCCTCTATAATCTGACTCCAAAACAATGATATCTTGGCATAATTAATTCAATAATATCAATAAAGACTCAATGGCAACATCCCATAGCCTAGATATAAATTTTCTACCATTCTTCCAAAAATACCAAAATTTGACACCGGGCCCACCTGATCCAAACATGAGGCTCACACCAAAATCCAATCACCCATAATCCCACGAGTTCAAATATGCAATTCGTTTTAAGATTCAATCCCAAATTGAGGTTGAATCACCCAAAATTCTCAAAAATCTAACTGTACCCAAAACCCCTAATTTCTACTTTGATTTCATATTTTAGGCTCAGAATTTAGTGATTGATTGAAGAAATTAAGAGAAGACGAGGTTCGGAACACTTACCTATGAAGTTATGGAGGAAGAGCTCTTTAAAATTCGTCTATATGGTGTGAGGAAGAAGGGTTCGTGCGTTCGTGTGAAAAAATGGAGTGAATCCCATAACTATTCTATTTTTAAACTTCAAAAATCACGGAAGGGTTTTACTCTACGTGTCCTCGACACAAAGATCGTGTTCACAATGAAGGGGGACTGGAGTCATCGCATTCGTGATTAGGGGAATGCGATCGTGAAATGGAAAGCTGTGGGGTCTGGGAATTGTTATACGCGAATGCATGATGATCCACGCAGACGCGAAGGGGAAGTTGGTGAAGTTATGCCTTCGCAAATTATGGAATGCGAACGCGAAGAAGAAATTTATGGGGGTCCTGAAATTGGCTTACGTGATCGTGAGAGTTGTGATGCAAACGCGAAGAATGGAACCTGGAAAGCATCGCGAACACGTGCTGAAGGACGCAAATGCGAAGAAGGGAATGCCTGTGCAAAAATTGCAGAAATTATGATATCATTCTAAGTCCGAAACCACCCTGAACACCTCCGAAGCCACTCCCGAGCTCTCGGGGCTCCTCACCAACAACATCCTACAAAATTAACCGAGCGATCAAATTGCCAAAACAACATCAAAGTCAATAAATCAAACCTCAACATCATAAATTTTCATTCTAACTTCATAAACCTCAAATTTAGATATTTAGGTCCGAAACACGTCAAATGATGTCCGATTTTGACCAAATTTCATAGAAAGTGCTAAAACCATATATAAAATTTGTACCATTCGTCAGAACCAAAATAAGAGCCCGATACCACATTATTTTAATCAATTTTCATTTTTTTCCTTAATAATTTTAAGAAAAATTCTTTTCTCGTGTTCTAGATGTTGGAATTTGACTACGGGCACATGCCCGAGTCCCATATATTTCTACGGACCCTCAGGGAGCGTCAAATTACGGGTTCAGGTTCGTTTACCAAAAATATTGACCAAAATCAACTTTAATCATTTTAAAGCCACATTTTGAAAACTTTCACAAAATTTAACATATAATCTTACCGGCTACGCTCCCGGACTGCGCACGCAAATCGAGGAAAGTAAGAATGAGGTTTTCAAGGCCTCAAAGTGCAGAAATGAAAGAGAAAACAGGTGTTGACCCTTTGGGTCGTCACATTCTCCACCTCTAAAACAACCTTTCTTTCTTGAACGGACAAAAGAAAGATGTACCTGAGTAGGGAAATAGATGAGGATATCGGCTCCGCATATCAGACATAGACTCCTAGGTCGATGCCTCAAGAGGCTCACCTCTCCACTGGACCCACACCGAAGCAAACTCTTCGACTTCAACTGTCGAACCTATCAGTCTAAACTGAATATTGCCTCCTCCTCACAGTACAGATCCCTGTCCAACTGGATAGTGCTGAAATCTAACACGTGGGCTGGATTGTCGTGATACCTCCGAAGCATAGACATATGAAACAATGGATGCACGACTGACAAGCTGGGCGGCGAGGCAAGTTTATAATCCACCCCTCCCACACGATCGAGGATCTTAAAGGGGCCAATGAATCTTGGGCTAAGCTTGCCCTTCTTCCCAAATCCCATCATGCCCTTCATAAGCGACACCCGGAGCAAGACCCGCTCACCAACCATGAAAGCTACATCTCGAACCATACAATTTGCATAACTCTTTTTCTGCGACTGAGCCGAATGAAGCATGTCCTGAATGATCTTGACCTTATCCAAGGCCTCCTGAACTAAATCTATACCCAATAATCGAGTCTCTCCCAGCTCAAACCACCCGACTGGAGACCAACACCGCCTACCATACAACGCCTCATATGGAGCTATCTGAATGCTAGACTAGTAGTTGTTGTTGTAGGCAAACTTTGTTAAAGGCAAAAATTGGTCCCACGAGCCTCCAAAATCAATGACACAGGCTCGGAGCATATCCTTCAATATTTGAATTGTCCTCTCGGACTGGCCGTTCGTCTGAGGATGGAACACTGTGCTCAACTGAATCTGGGTGTCCAACTCCTGCTGAACTGCTCTCCAGAAGCACGAGGTAAACTGTGTACCCCGGTCCAAAATTATAGATGTCGGCACCCCATGAATGCATACAGTCTATCGGATATAGATCTCAGTTAATCTCTCCGACGAATAAGTGGCTGCAATAGGAATAAAATGCGCTGACTTGGTCAGCCTATCAACAATGACCTAAATAGTATCAAACTTCTTCTGAGTCATCGGATGTCCAGTAACAAAATCTATGGTAATCTTCTCCCACTTCCACTCAGGAAGCTCAATCCTCTGAAACAACCCACCAGGCCTCTGATACTCATACTTGACCTAGTGACAATTCAAACATCGAGCCACATATGCAACAATTTCTTTCTTCATCCTACGCTACTAATAATGCTGCCACAAGTTGTGGTACATCTTCGCGACGCCCGAGTGAATAAAATACCGAGAACTACGGGCCTCCACTAAGATCAACTGTTGAATCCCATCGACATTGGGAACCAAACTCGCCCCTGCAACCTCAAAACACCATCATCATCTAAGGCCACCTTCGTGGCACCTCCACGCTGCACCGTATCTCTCAGGACACACAAATAGGGATCATCAAACTGTGGATCACGGATACGCTCCAATAATGAAGAATGAGGGACCGTGCAAGCTAACACTCTGCTAGGCTCAGAAATGTCCAACCTCACAAACGGATTGGCCAAGGCCTGAATATCCAAAGCAAGCGATCTCTGGCTGACTGGAACATAAGCAAGACGACCCATGTTGGCGGACTTCCTGCTCAATGTATCGTCCACCACATTGGCTCTTCTCGGGGGGGGGGGGGGTACAAAATACTAACATCATAATCTTTCAATAGCTCCAACCACCACCTCTGCCTCAATTTCAACTCTTTCTGCTTGAACAAGTATTGCAGACTTTTGTGATCAGTGTACACCTCACACATCGCACCATATAGGTAATGCCTCCAAATCTTCAAAGCATGAATAATGGCTGCTAACTCTAGATCGTGAACTGGATAATTATTCTCGTGGATCTTCAATGGTATCGAATCATAAGCAATGACTCAGCCATCGTGCATCAATACCGCACCAATCCCAATACAGAAAGTATCACAATAAACTATATAAGGCCCTAAGCTTGTGGGCAAAACAAATACCGGTGTCGTAGTCTGAGCTATCTTGAGCTTCTAAAAGCTTACCTCACACTTATCTGACCATCTGAAATGGGCACCCTTCTGGGTCAATCTTGTCATCGTGGCTGCTATGGATAAAAATCCCTGCACGAACTGACGGTAATAACTTGCAAACCCTAAGAAACTTTGAATCTCAGTAGCTGATGCTGGTCGAGGTCAGTTCTTTGCTGAGTCAATCTTTTTCGAGTCCACTTGAATACCCTCTACTGATACGACATGATTCAAAAATGCAACCGAACTCAACTAGAACTTTCATTTCGAGAACTTAGCATATAACTTACTACCCTTCAGTGTTTGAAGAAGCACTCTAAGGTTCTGCTCGTGCTCCTCCTGACTGCGAGATTACACCAGAATATCATCAATAGAGACTATCACGAACAGATCTAAGTAAGTTATGAACATTCGGTCATCAACTCCATAATGTTTTTGGGGCATTGGTCAACCCAAATAACATGACCAAAAACCCGTAATACCCGTACCGAGTTTGGAATACTGTCTTAGGGACATCAAGTGCCCTAATCCTTAGCTGATGGTAGCCAAATCTCAAGTCTATCTCTGAAAAAACTTATGCACCCTGAAGCTGGTCAAATAAATCATCAATCCTCGGCAGTGGATACTTGTTCTTAGTCGCCCCTTTGTTCAATTGTCGGAAATCAATGCACAACCTCATCGATCCATCCTTTTTATTCACAAATAACATTAACGCACTCCAAGGAAAAACACTAGGCCTGATAAAACCCTCTCTAGCAAATCTTTCAACCGGTCCTTTAACTTCTTCAACTGTAGCGGGGCCATGGTATACGACGAAATAGAAATGGGCTACGTGCCTGGGGCCATATCAATAGAAATCAACATCCCTATCAGGCAGCATACCCGATAGGTCTGAAGGGATAACCTCGCGGAACTCCCGAACAATAGGAATAGAGTCAATAAAAGGAACCTCAATTCTCGAATCACGAACATATGCCAGGTAAGCTAAACACCCTTCTCGACCATACATCGAGCCTTCACATATGAAATAACACTGTGGGTGGCATGTACTAGGGTCCCCCTTCACTCCAATCTAGGTAAATCTGGCAAAGCCAAGGTCACGGTCTTAGCGTGACAATCCAAGATAGCATGATACGGGTATAAAAAATCCATCCCTAATATAACATCAAAATCCACCATGTTCAAGAGCAATAAATCAATACGAGTCTCAAGACCCTCAAACACAACCACACAGGAACGATGGACTTGATTGGCCACTATAGAATCACCCACTGGTGTAGATACATAAACAGGAATACCTAAAGCATCACTTGGTATAACCAGGTAGGGTGAAAAATAGGATGACACTTATGAATACGTAGACCCAGGGTCAAATAACATTGATGCATCCCTATCATAAACCAGAATAGTACATGTAATAACCGTGTCTGAAGACTCAGCCTCTGTCCTGGCTGGCAAACATAACATCAGGGCTGGGCACCACCTTCCTAAACCATGTCTCTAGGACGATCGGCTACTGGTTGAACTCTATCTCTGCCAGTCGGAGCTCCACCTCTACGGTCTCCACCTCCACCTCTATGATCCTTACCCTCGCTTCTATATAACTTGGAAAGTTGTGGATCACCCGGTGCCTAAATCATGGGGCAAGGACCTTGCTGCTTAGAACTACCCGAGGCTCGAGGGAAAAATCTAACAATGTGACTTGGGTCACCACAACCATAACAATCCCTCGGCTACTAAGACTGCTGGCCCTAATGACTGTATGTCCTCCCCGAAAACTTTGAAGTAGCGGTGCACTAATGGGATATTGATCAGAATAATGCTGCTGAGAACCACCACCGCTCAGAGTACCATGACAAACCTGGAGTGCTAACTGAAAGAGTCTCGGTGAATGGCTTCTACCATAAGAATCCCTACATCCAGACGAGGTACCACTGAACCTACTAGAATGACGATGCCTCTTATCCGACACATGACCACGTCCTTGTGCAAGAGCCATCTCAACTCTACGGGCCGCATTGGCCACCTCCTAAAAAGAAATCTCACTACCAGCTCTTATAGCCATCTGGAGAAGGATTGGCTAAATCAATCCATCAATAAACCTCCGCACCTTCTCTCGCTCTGTGGGGAGTATAATAATAGCATAGCGTGCCAAATTAATGAACCGAGTCTCATACTGTGTGACTGTCATAGAACCCTACTGGAGGCGCCTGAACTGCCTATGAAGTGCCTCCCATTGAGTGACTGGGAGAAAATTCTCCAACAATAACTCTGCAAATTGATCCCATGTCAACGATGGTGACCCTGCTGGTCTGGATAAACAATAGTCCCTCCACCAAGTCTTGGCAGATCCTGCAACCCGAAAGGTGGCAAAGTCGACCCCATTGGTCTCTACAATACCCATAGTCTGAAGGATCTCAAGGCAACTAAATAAGAAATCGTGTGGATCCTCTAATGAAGCACAACTGAATTTGATGGTAAAGAGTTTGGAGAATTGATCAAGTCTCCACAAAGCATCCGAAGACATAGCCGCTCCATCGCCGGCCTAGGTCACAATACCTGGCTGAGCTGTCGCAGCTGGTTGAACCACTGGACATGAGCTTGGGGAGTTACCTACTCTGGAGTACGTGTAGCAGGAGTCTAAACTCCTCCTCCAGCCTGAGAAGAGGCTGGTGCTACTGGAAGCAAACCCGTCCTAGTGACACTCTCCATAAAGTCTGCCAATCTGAGTAAAGCATCCTGAAGATCTAGGCTGACCATGACCCCGCCTGGGACATGAACTGGGCTCACCGGAGCTTCTAGGGCTGGAACCTTCTCATCGTACTCAATATGAGGCTCCACCTTTGGGACTACTGCCCGGGGCTAAGCTCTGCCCCTACCTTGGCCTCTGGCACGGCCTCGGCCTCTACCCCTCGCAGAAGCTGCTACTGGGGGTTCGGGCTGCTGCACGGTAGAAGAGGAAGCACGTGTTCTCGCTATCTGCGAAAGAATAAAGCATAAAGACAATCAATATTTGAGAAACAGAATCGCACGACAAGAAAGAACAAAAGTGAAACTTTTCCTAACTTCGTAGCCTCTGGAAGATAAATACAGACATCTCCGTACCGATCCCTCAGACTCTACCTAGTTTTTTGTGAGTAGCGAGACCTATGTAACCTAGAGCTCTCATACCAACTTGACACCACCCGGATTTTCTATCATCGAGAGTCGTGATGGCACCTACTGCCCGAGCTAGGCAAGCCAAGCACTTGAATATTTTTTGATAACATCCTAACAATAATAATAATATGAGTCATTTAAACAAAAGCAGAAGTCTTTAAAACATAAATAACTGAAAACCGAAAAATGGAAGTTTAACATTTCTCTATCCAAGACTGATATCGCTAACTCACAAACTACTAAAGAGTGCTAAAAACAAGTTTGAATAGAAGTACATCAATGTTTGTCTCGGTACAAGGAAAATAAACTAAAACAAAGAAGGGACTCCAGCCTGCGAATGTCAGCTAAGATACCTCAAAAGTCCCAGGACTGAAGTCAGATCCTGATTAATGTCCTGTTGATATGGTATAAAGGATGCTCTAGTACCGTGATCTGTGCAAAGAGAACATAAGTGTAACATCAACACAACCGACCCCATGTGATGGTAAGTGCCTGGCCTAACCTCGACGAAGTAGTGACGAGGCTAGAAAGGACTACCAAGCCACCTGTGCAGTTTGATATATACATATGCAATAAAAGGAAAGAATATAGAAATTTAACAGTTAAAAGGTAGGGGAACATACTATGGGGGAAGTACACTCCGGATATAAGGTCAACAATTTAAGTAAGAACATGCAAATAACAATGATTAATGAGAATTTGAAAACTAAAAGTTGCACGGTGTGAACCTTCATACTTTTACTCCCATTCTCACCAAAAGTAATCAAGTAAAGTGCACAACATCAACCTTCGTTCTTTCCCTCACATATCTCTCAAATCATGGCAGAGAATGATCATTCGTGCAATTGTAATCAAATCAGAGCACAAGAACAGCCAATTGGAAAGAAAGAGTCATGTTTTTAATCCTCTAAGCTACCAACAAATGAACTATATACCATTTGATCCCTCTATCAGCCAAAAAATATTAATATTGATAAAATATGTCATCGAGGGATTTTACTTTTTCATGAATCCATTGATTCTATATGACTTATTACTACTCCCCCTTTCGCACTTTATTCGTACATGATGACCTTTTGTGCAAATATAACCAAAACATGGCATGGAATGACCCTTCGTGCAAATATAATCAAAACATGGCACGGAATGACCCTTCGTGCATTATCACTCTTTCTCACATAAATAGAAATCACAACCAAATGGGGCGACGGGATAAACAAATAATAAAAAATGTACTAGCAAGGGAAAAACATAATTGAACAACTAAATCCCCGCAAGGGAGTAACAATAATAACTTTCACACCCCGGCAAGGGAGATAATCAATATACTCAAACCATCCCGGCAAGGGATTATTCATATCTCTTTTTTTCCCTTCATTTCTTACCCAGTGGTCTTTTTATTGTTCGTGCCAACGCTCCAAAGAATTTACAATTCACAATCAATCCTCGTACTCTTCACATTACATAGGATTCATCTATTTAACATGGAAGAGTCGTAACAATATCAGAATAAGTGCAAACAAGGACCCACAGTCATGATAGACACCAGTGTATAGATACTCGTCACCATACCAATACACCATACTCAACATATAGCAATTAGCAAACAACACTCTAATTCTATTCCCTCAAGCAAAAGTTAGATCAAACACTTACTTCGGTCCAAAGAATAGCAATCAATCCTCAAATATCGCCTTTCCTCTACAATCCGACTCTGAAACAGTGATATCTAGGTATAATTAATTTAATAATATCAATAAAGACTCAATGGCAATATCCCATAGCCTAGATATGAATTACATAGCATTCTTCCAATAATACCAAAATTTGACACCGGGCCCATATGGTCCAAACACGAGGCTCGGACCAAAATCCAATCACTCATAACCCCACGAGTTCAAATATACAATTTGTTTTAAGATTCGACCCCAAATTGAGGTTGAATCACCCAAAATTCTCAAAAATCTAATTGTACCCAAAACCCCTAATTTCTACTTTGATTTCATATTTTTAGGCTCAGAATTTGGTGATTGATTGAAGAAATTAAGAGAAGACGAGGTTGGGAATTTCAAAATTCATTTATAGGGTGTGAGGAAGAAGGGTTCGTGTGGAAAAATGGAGTGAATCCTGTAACTATTCTGTTTTTAAACTTCAAAAATCAATGAAGGGTTTTAGTCTATGCGTTCGCGACACAGAGGTCGCGTTCGCGGTGAAGGGGGACTGGAGGCATCACTTTCGCGATTGAGGGGTCCAGGAATTGTTATACCCGAACGCGTGATGATCCACACAGACGCGAAGAGGAAGTTCTTGAACTTACGCCTTCGCGAACTGTGGAATGCGAACGCGAATAAAGAATTTTTGGGGGTCCTAAAATTGGTTTACGTGATCGCGAGAGTTCTGATGCAAATGCGAAGAATGGAACCCGGAAAGCATCGCGAGCGCGTGCTGAAGGACGCGAACGCGAAGAAGGGAATGCATGTGCAAAAATTGCAGAAAATATGATATCATCCTAAGTCTAAAACCACCCCGAACACCTCCGAAAACACTCTCGAGCCGTCGGGGCTCCTAACCAATCACACACACTAACTCAACAACATCCTACGAACTTAACCGAGCGATCAAATCGCCAAAACAACATCAAAGTCAATGAATCAAACCTCAAAATCATCATTTTTCATTCTAAATTCATAAACCTCAAATTTTAGATATTTAGGTTCAAAACAAGTCAAATAACGTTCGATTTCGACCAAATGTCACAAAAAGTGCTTAAACCATATATAAAACTTATACCGGGCATCAGAACCAAAATACGAGCTCGATACCACCTTTTTAATCAATTTGTATTTCCGTTTTCCTTAATAATTTAACAGAATTTTTTTTCTTGGGTTCTAGACCTCGAATTTTGACTTTGGGCACATGCCCAAGTCCCATATTTTTCTATGGACCATCCGGGATAGTCAAATTATCGGTCCGGGTCCGTTTATCAAAAATATTGACCGAAGTCAACTTTAATTATTTTAAAGTCACATTTTGAAAAATTCACAGAATTTAATATATAATCTTTCCGGCTACGCACCCGGACTGCGCAGACAAATTGAGGCAAGTAAGAATGAGGTTTCCAAGGCCTCGAAGTGTAGAAATAAAAGAGAAAGCAGGTAATGACCCTTTGGATCGTCACAACATCACGACGCGTGTTTCGCTCGATGGCGGTTACAGATCAGTAATTGATGAGAAATAAATTTTTTTACCGTTTTTAGATTTTTATTTGGATGAAACTCTCCTATGGGGAAGTTTTTTTTTTTTAATAAGACACGTTGTAACACGTAAATCAAGGGAATACAAATATAGTTTTGCTTTCTAGCTACTTCACAAGTTCTTTTTTAACTGTTTGTTCTTCATCCATAATTGATTTCAAATTAAAGATCCGATCTTGGGCAAAATCATTGTTCAAACTAGGTTCAGGCTAGGCTGTGATATCGCCACTAGTTTAATCATTCATTTTGTCTTTAACTCGTTTACTTGATATTTTTGATTATTTGTGTTGAATCAATCCATATATCATTAAAACCACATATAAATTTAATTGTTATCTAATTTAGGGTAACAATTAGAAATATTAAAGGATTTTCCTTTATATTCCGAACCTTCATTATTTTTAAATCACAAAGAGAAATACTCCCTCCGGTTCAGAATAAATAATTTTTTGGCTTTTTTCTTGTGGTCCAAAATAAGTAATCTTTTTAAATTACAAGAATCAATTGATTTTTTTTTTACATTGTCCATGGAGTAAATAATGTTGAAATATATGTTAGGAGTGTTTATGTGAGATAGTTGAGGTTAATATGATCAATTCTATTGCTAATAAAAGATGAATTTCTTAATTCGTTGAAAACATCCAAACAAAAAATCACTTACATTAATTGATTAGGAATTAAGTAGAATTAATTAGTAGCGGTATAAATAACTACTATAATAAATTATGAAGGGGTTGTTAGTTGTAAGCTTCCATTTTCTAGACATGTTGGACTCCAAGGATGCATAATTATTCGTTCGATGCGTATGCTCCAAAAGATTCTCTTATCAAATGAGTATTGATTAAGCCTTATAATACAGTATTAATTATAATCCTAATTAGCATTATCGTCATCATTATTATTTTATTATATCTTTAATTCTGCCTACTGACTCTTGTAATTCTGCAGAGATCATAACTATTGCTTAAATTATTGCCCTCTGCTCTGCGTAGCTTTTCATTAAGAAAATTTAACCAATGAGATAAATGTCTAATCTGATTTCTGAGAGGAGTGCACGTGCTTTCACGTGGAAGGAAGGATGGCCAAAAAGAAAAAAAGAAAAGTAAAAAGATATATATATATATATTGATAGGTAATTTGTCTTATTTTTAAAATTAAAAATTTTATATTATAAGAAAGGTTACGTGTAAATATCTATTGGTTGATCTGTAATATTAAAAAAAATACATTATATTGACAATAAAATAGAAATTTTATGTTTGTTTAAAAATAGATAATTTTTCAAGTTGCTAGTGGATTATGTAGAAAAACTGAAATATTTTATGTCAATCTAAGGGATGGATCGAAGGGGGATTTGTTATTTTGTTTCTCGTGATCCAATGGATCATAGTATAAAAGTTGATTTTTTTTTTTATGTTCTAGTAATTTTCATGCAAAAATTCACAATTTTTTAATTATAATTTCGTCTGATGGAAAAGGGGTTATTTTTATGATTCTCGTGATCCAATTAATAGATCAACCATGAGCCCGTGATCATTATATTGAAAAAAATTAAAATTCTCAATATTTTTTCACATGGAAGCCGTACGGTAGCCGTTGCATGCATGTAGGAGGATTCAATAGCTTTGAGCGCAAGAAACTATTACTATTAAATCATCATGTGCCACTCCATTATATTATAATCCAAAATATATTTAACTTATGTACAGTAGGATTATTGAAAATTTATAGAATTCAACTTTAATCCAAATGCCAAAAAAGAGAAAACTTGCTCTCCACACTTTTTGGCAAAAATCAAAGCCAAATATTTTACTGGCATACGATTGTGTTTTTCACCAAATTTTTCGTTACTCATATCAGTTTTCTCACTTACAATATTTTCAGGTCGTATCACAAAAAACCTTCCTCGATCGACAAAATATTTCACTACTAACCCTTAATGCAGTAGCTTTCAAAATCTCGTTGTTTGCAACAAATTTATGCAGAAAAATTTGTTTGCAACAAATTTAAAAATAAAACTGCAATCATAAATAACTATAAAGAAAAAAAGATTTTATACGTTATAGGTTACAACTCTGTTTATCCCTCGATTCTTCCCTCCGGTTTACTTTACGTGATTCGAGAGCCTTAGATGTGTATTTCTTGAACGTAGGATTTTAGGCAAGACATATTTGATATGTCTTTGATCTCTTAATGAATATTCCAAGAGTTTCATAAAAGTTTAGAGATCTCATATTTGATCTCTTTGTGCATATTGCAAGAGTTTAGAAAATTGCTGAAATAGCCTTATTTATAGGTATGAATAGAAAGCCACCCAGACTCCTAATATTTCAAAGTTATTTTAAATTTAAAATCTACCTTGATCTGTTCAGTGTCAGCCCTCGCCACTTCGACGAATCACCTGAGATACATTTGTTAATTTTCTCTCTATTACATGACCATTTAAAATTTTCAAGTTGAAAACTATTGAGCCCACAATGGTGGTATAGTTATGAAAATTGAAAATGGAATCTTGGATTATATATCCATACCGAATTAAGTTATAAACATTATAAAAAATTAGACATTAATGTAATTTAACACACAATTATTTTATTTTTATTTTTAGAGTTATCATAATATGGTATTTGTTATAAACAGTTAGCAATATTGCTCTTAATTCTTTCTTTAAATATTTTATGGGAGAAATTTAAACACTGTTAACTATTTCTATATTAGCTATTGGTGTAATTTAACATGCACTAATGTTTCTATGTTTTTCCCAGAGTTATCAGATCGGATTTATTCTAAACCGTTAGGAGTATCTGTTATTGCAGGTACTTGTGATATAACTGTTTGACACAAAATGTTAATAAGCATTTATGAATTCAAAACAATCAATGTAAATAAAGGGTCAATCACAGCAAGTCGTAACATATCCAAAAATTAATAAGGGAAAAGATAATGGAAATACTTGTATTGGTAACAGAAAATAACGGTGATCTTTATTCATGATGATAGAGTAATCTGCCTTTCCATGAAGAGGTTCAGATCTTTACAATCATGTTTAATTCGATCTACCTTCATTCTGTTTTTTGTCTAGGGTTCTCAATCTGTATTTTACTCTGTATTTCTTAGAGCCCCCATGGTGAGAGAGTGAAACCCCTTTTCTGGTTCCTCCTCTTGTATTTATAGACATTGTTGTACGAGTTGACCTTTTTGGAGATCAGGCCCACATTAGGAGGTTATTTCGGACATATCCAAAGAGTTGTGACCCCGGCAAAGGTTTTAGGGGGATACGGATAGTATTCTCAATTGAAATGGTCTCAACGCCTATTACGTTTGTGTTAGTCGAAAGGGACGGTCGATCTTATTGATTATCGTGCAATCGAATTATGATCCATACAGTTAGTCCCTCCGCTTATCATAGTCGCCTCGAGGTCGAACCTAATGAGCGGATATTAATGGTCAAAGAATGACCCCTTTTTGGGCGAAAGGGGGAATGATAACCGCTCATAACGAGATCATGGCGTCTTCTCACTATTTTTTCTCGTATAATGAGGGCCCGACCTCGCATACGAATACTGTTGGCGAAGGGGAACGGTCGGTATGCCGTAATCATAAATTAGGATACGTTTTGTCCATATGGACTTTGAAGACGTAGGGTCTAATCGCCCCGGGCGGTGAGTCATTCATTTTCTCGTAGTAACTGAGGCAGCGACCGTGACTTTGACGCGTGCGCTATGGCCTTAATCGTGGTGGCGGCCGTTTCGGTAGAATTGAACCATTTTTTATTTGTTGGATTATGCATTTAATGGCGCCTGTCGGTTTCCCCGAGAGTTGATTTTGTTGCCTATAAGATGGTTGGGGATACTTGATTCTTAACATTTCCTGGTTCATTTGCAGCTCTCATTTCTAGCGAACTTCAAAGATTCTTTCTTCTATGCGAAACATTCTTACTCGTTCTTAGTTGAATCCAACACTCTTATTTTAATCTTCAAGCAACTTTGATCAATGGCTGGTTCTTCCTCTGGTAATGTTCTTCCGACGGTGGCACCGGTTAACCCTCTGGTGATTGAAGGATTGTCCCTGGTGCTCGGGGATCGCGGGCAAAATGAAACTGACAGGGCTCCACCGGTGGATGAAATTCTTCCTGCAGCCAGGAGCTTGGTAGTGGATTTTACCGTCAACGGTGGAGATGACCCAGTGGATGAAGCCCCGTTAATGGGGGAAGTAGGTGTGACCTAGTTACGGGAGCAAGGGCTCTTACCCTCCCATGCTGACATCATGCTAGCCCGGCCGGAGGAGAGGGTCCATACCGCCCATGCTGGGTACTGTGTATTTTATTCGTATCCTCTCAGACTGGGGTTCAGGATCCCACTTTCCAATTTGGTAGTCGACCTTTGTCGATATTACAATGTGTGTTCGGGGCAGCTCACCCTGTCTCTGTACAAACTTCTAGCAATGTTGCTAAAGTTTGCAGAGTTATCTGGCCGGACTGCTATGCTGCAGCACGTGCTTGCTCTATACACCCCTAACGAGTTTAGGGGAGTATGCTCTGGATGGTTCCGCACGGTTCGCATGGTTTGACGGTTGCTCTGGACGATGAAGTCGAGCCTCGTCAGTTTGAACAATTTTTCTATATTCGGACTGGGCATTTGGCGGCGCCCTCTCCAAGATTCCAAGAGACTTGGAATTACAGACGTAAGTTGAACTTTCCATTTTTTTGCGATAGGATTGACTCTTTCCATTTTTTCATTTTCGGATAGTCACTATTTTTGTTATCATTTATGTAGCTGACAGGTCACCTCCATCTCTATTCACCGGTCTGCGCGGGTTGCTCAATGTAGTCATCCCACATACTGAGGGGGTTCGTTCGTGGCCGTCTTTTTGGAGGAGATATGGCCGGGGGCCGACTGTAGGTAGGAGGTTTGCACTCATTGTGTATGATTTATTCCAATCTTCGCTATAACCTGGGACTGACCCAGTCCTTTATCTGCAAGGAGGTGTACCGAGGTAGGGCTCCTCAATTGGCGTTTACGCGGCCTGGTGCGAGCGCCAGGTTTTTTGCTGCGCTAGTGCCGAGCCAGGTGCCCAGGGCCGCATCGGTCGAATCTTCTGCGGTGCCGTCTCCTGCGCGTCTTTTAATCTGCGGTGGAGGTCTGTCGGGGACTGTTCGCCTACGAGACGGCTCGTCTTCTTGTGATGAGGAGGATATGCCTTTGGTCAGGCGCAAGATTATTTCCCCTCCGGCCCCGTCAGCGGCTCGACCCGCTCCTATCGATGTGATAACGTGGATTCCCCACCTTCGAGGGTGAGGGAGGATCCGGACGGGGCACATGCTCTAAAAGACGGGCAAGGAGGAGATGAGGCTCAGGCTCGAGAGGATCGAGAAGGAACTGTTGCCCCTACCGCTCGATCTTCCACTCATATGGTCGACGTGGGGGAGCCTTCTCGGGTGGTTGTAGACATTGGCGGTTCGAGCACTCCTTTGACGGAAGTGGTGGCGGTGGGAGAGGGTTCTACGTCCGACTCTGATTAGGACTCTGAAGACGTCTGCATGTTTCGTGACGGGATCACGATTGTGGCAGTCCATCCGGACGGGAGGCCAATTGAGATTCCTATGAATGAGAAATTGTTGTTGCGAGACTCTGCTTTGGTGCCGTAGCTTGGTCAGTTTTGTTTAGCGGTTGATAACGAGTCGCTGAGGAGGGTGCCAGACGTTGGTTTGATGAATGAGGGTATGTATTCCGGGGCAACTACTTGCTTGTTTGCACTTTATTTCCCTTTCTTTACAAGCTTCTGTATCCCTGTCTGACCCCTCATTTTTTGTTTTGCAGGCATTTGTGTTGCCGGTGGAGAGCCTTCATCGGGCCAATGTTCGGTCCGGGGTGCTTCTACGCATACTTGATAGGTGTCGTCGGTACCGGAACAGGTATACGGAGCTTAGCAAGCGCATAAGGACTGATCTCCATAATCGGGCACTAGTTCAAGAGTTGGCGAGGAAGGAGCTACAGACGAGTCATGCGCTTGGTCGTATATGGGACTTGGAGGATCAGTTACGTCGGATGAGCGACGAACTTGAGGCTGGACGGAGGGCGTTGTTAGAGAGTGAGCGCTTGTGTTTGACCAAGGTGATGGAGGTTACCTCGGAATGGAACGGGAAGGTCGCTGCGCTAGAAGAAGAAGTGGCCGCTTTGAAGCATAGGCTGGCCTTTGCCTCCGCCCGGGCGGACGAACTTCAGGGAGTTATCCGTGCCAATGATTCCTAGTTGTCGTTGGTGAGAGTTGATGCCGCCTTTAGGGAGAGCAGCCTTGAGGAGCGGATTAGGGTCCAGGAGCAGAGCACTCAGGATGCAGCGGGGCAAATCACGCTCCTAGAGGAAGAGAATAGGCGCATTCAAGAACAATCTGCCTTTATGGGTAGCTCCCGTGAGGCTTGGGTTTATGTTGAGGCCTAACGAGATATACACTAGCACCTATTCGAAGCCGGCATCATTTCCGAAGCGATTTTTGAAGGGGCGCGCTATAGGGCGCGGGAAGCTCGTGAGGAATGCGGTTTTGATGCTGCGATGCCTGGTATTGACGAAGGCGCTGGCGGGAGTTTGGCGTGAGCTGGCAATGATATAGGAACTGCGAGCGATGGCAAAGGCAGAACAGGCGGTGAGGCGGCGAGGACAAGAGACGGTGCGACTGGCGCAGGCGACGGTGCCGATGGTCCTTGTGAGCACGTGATTTTTGCACTAAGCAATAAAATTCCAAAATTAAAACAAATAAATATTTCTGAGTGCAATTGCATGTCTTGGTTGAAACAAGAAAATTGAAAAAAAGGGGTTAAATACATGTATTTTTGAATTAATTATTTAAAAAGAAAAATCAACAAAAAGAGCATTAATAGCGGAAATTATGGGAAAAATAGTAGAAAATTGCCAAAAAATATCAGAAAATTAGTGAAAGTAGGAAATTGAATAATTTAAATAATACAAAAAGAAAAAAATGAAATACAAAAGAAAATTACCACAAAAATAATTGAAATACCAAGAAAATACCAAAAATATAATAAATTTGGGCTAAAGAATCTGAAATATTGGCTCAAACACATTGGCCCAGAGAGCCGGTCCATTTGATCCAAATCGAAGCAATCTCAGCCGTTTATCCATTTAAATCCAACGACTGAGACATTAGCTGGTGATTAATTAATTAATTAGATCCGAGAATGAATCCCAGCCATCCAAACCTAAATATCTAACAGAGGAGAGCAGGTCTCTCATTTAAACTGAGACGACGTTGCTTGGGAAAGATCAATCCTGGCCATTGATCTCACTTGATCTAACGGCCAGGAACTCATCAGTATCCTCAAGTATTTAAGGATTTGGTCTCTTAGAGACCAGCCATTTTGCATAATGCCCTAACCCTAGCCGCCCTTCTTCTTCTTTCCTCTTCGTCTCCTTCTCCAGACCTCGCCGACCATGGAGACTGTCCACCTCCACGGTAGTCTCCAGCCAAGATATCAACCCCAAAACCCTTCTTTCCTTCTTCTTCACCCAAACCCCACAAAACTCCCATAAAACCTCGAAACCCCTCATCTTCTTGAAACTCCGGTCATCGGAGTTCACCGCCGATGACCAAACCTATGAGAACCACCACCAAATTAACACCAAAGGACCCCCTTTCCTTGATCTATCACCCCATCTAAACCACTAGCCTCGAATCTAACCCCCTCTTCTCGAATATCCAAAAAGAAGGTCGCCAGAAACCTAACTCCGGCGACTCAGAACAAACCACCCCAAAAGATCCCGCCTTTTCTACCTCTAACACTTATCCCTTAGCCAAAAAGACTTTGAAACTAAAGTCTTGTGTGAGAAAAAGAAAAACCAGAAAAGAAAATAAGGAAAAAGAAAAGAGAAAACTGGAAAAAAGAAAAAAGAAGAAAAGAAAAAAAAGTGGGGAAAGCTCAGGAGTGATATATTGCGAGCTAAGTCTCCCCTTCCCTTCTTGTTTGCTTTTTTTTTTAATTCCTGTTATCTCTATTTTATTCTGTGTTTTAGCATGTTTCTTTTAGTATGTTAATCATATAAACAACTGCATGTTTAGATTGGGGTTTTGTCTTTGAGAAATTTTGTTTGTTTATTCTGTTTCTCTGCTTAAGTTCTGTTCTTTCTTGTCTATTGTCATGTGTAATACTTAGATCTTCTGCATATTCATATTAGTTCGTATCTTTGGAAAATTTATGTTGATTCTGTTTCCCTGTTTAAGATTTGTTTTCTTTGTTTAATCCATCTTCATGTCTTTCACTTAGATGTCTTGCATGCTTAGATTAAGGTTTTTGTCTTTGAGAAATTCCTGTTTGTTTTGTTTCTCTACTTAAGATCTGTTCTTTCTTTGATGTGTACTGTCATGTCTATCTTTGATCTTTGCATGTTTGAGCCATGTTTTCTCCTGAAACTTCTTTATGAGTTTTACCTGTATGTGCTTAGTCAAGAACACGTTAAGCATAAATAGGGTTTTCAGTAATCCTCTAAGTATAAAGTAGTTCTGACCATACCTGCTTCATGATTAATTGACACTGTGTTGTGAAATCTGATTTATAAGTCTTTGATTGAAATTCAACAATATTCAATCCCTTTCTCTGAGTTTTAATTAATTGATAAGTGATTCTGATTTCATGGCAATGTGTGCAATTGTGTGTGAAAATGGCCATGTTTGCAACAACCTTGTGTTAAGTTGATTACTGTTAATACCTATCATGCCTAGGTGGAATTGGTTATAGCTGCAGTAGTGTTAAACTTGTAAGTGGTTAAAATTGAAAACATGTGTTAAATAGTTTGAAATAGGTTAAAACTGAAAACCACAAAAAAGAGGTTATAAGTGAATAAATAACAAAGAGTGGTCAGTTTTGCAATTGACCAACTCTGATAATCTTCACACACTGGCTAAGAGTTAAATAGGCCAGGTGTGTAATAAATTTGGTTTAAGTCTAATAGTTTAGATTTACCAAGTCCCAAATCCATCATCACTAGTGGTTAGACTTGCATAAGTCTCAACCATGCTTGTGTTCAGTAATGGGCCCCAATTGCAAGACCAAGTCCAATCTTTGGACTAGCTGAGTCTTAAATAGGTTAATACAGAATAAATAAGCAGGCTAGTCCTGCAAATTAGTTTCAATAACAGAAAATGAAATAGAAATGGTTAAAATTGAAATAAATATGAAATCTAATCTGGCATGTTCTTAAATACTAGTATAAATACTGGTCATTAGCTAAATAAGAGTTGAATCTAGGAAAATCTGACCTAGGTAGGTCGAGTAATTAAAAAATGCCCTTAAGGGCATATAAGGAATAGGAAATGGCAAAGTTGTAGATTTATTAGAGCCTATAGGGATACATAAGACATTTAGGTTCCCGATTTCTGTAATTTTGCATAAAATTAAGGGCATATTGGTCTTAATGAAAAGGTAACTAGGTAAATAACACTAATAAGTAGGGGCACACTAGTAAAAGCCCCAAAATGGAATCAAATAGAACCTTCCAACACATACTGGATGGTATCTTGTAACAGAAATTGGGGTTAAAGTGTAGGATTTGGTAAAAAGGAGGGGAGGGGACTAGAAATATTTTCTATCTTTCCCCCCCAAAATTTCACCACTTCCCACCTATAAATACCCCCATTTAGGACTTGTTTAAGGGTTGGATTTTTGAAATCAAAATTTTCAGAAAGAACTATACACTAAATAGCAAATAGTCAACTGTGTTTTCTAGTTAAAATTCATATTTGAAGTTGTTTGGGATTTCTGCTCGTTTGCTAGGTTTCTAAATTGCTGTTGCTGTGTTATCTCATCTGCTCGTTTGGGAATTCATTCCATTACTGTTGCATTGTCTGTTGATTCTAGTTGCTGTATCTATGTCAATCCGCTTAGAACTCATTAAATTCATTTGCTGAATCAGGTACACATCCCTGTTCAAGGCTATGTAATGTGGAAGTTATGATGATATGAAGTCTCGAGTTCAAATCATTTTCGTTATCTTACATTTCTGTTTCTGATAGTTGTTTAGATAGTTTTAAATTTGTAATTCATTAGAAAATAATGTGTATATGTAGAAGTTCAAACAAAATAATGTAATAAGTAGTAAAGTAGAAGTATTATAGTTATAGTAGCTGAATCACTTAGTTAAATAGGATAAAACCACTAAACCAAACCAATTAATCTCGAAATAAGCCTGAAAGCACTAAACTCGTTAGTTATAATCTTAATCAATTAATTAAAAATAGTTAATCTGGTACCTGACAGTAGTGTTTAAACAAGTTTAAATAACAGTGATAAAAATGAAGCAATAGTTTAACTGGGACGGATATTAAATAAAACTTGGAGTAGAAGTACAACTATGCATCTGCGAATGATTCATTTTAGTTTAAATAATTGAATACTAGGTGCAAATAATCGAATTATTTAGTTTAATCATGTTTTACATAGTTAGATAGTCTCATGTCATTTAGTTAATAAAGAATTTAAATCAGTAACATGAATTAGTCATCAGAGAACAAAATAGAAAAATAGTTTTGTTAGTTAAGTTTTTGCATATTAGACTCTTATGATTCAGAATTGATATTGTTGACTCTGTACATTACTTCTCTCTCAGTAAATAAAATATAATTTGAATTTGTCTTCTTTTGATTCCAAATGTCCGTTCATATTATTAGTCTTTGTTTTCTACCTTTTATTCCACTACTTCGTATTGGTCTGGGCCTCATGTGTGACGAAGGCCTAGACTGTGTTCGATTATCAATTGGGCCTGTGAAGGCAAGCCCTAATATGGTCTGGGTTGTTAAGACCCAGACACCCACGGCGTCCTGTTGAACACCAATTCAGAAGTCCAGGTCCAATAATAATAGAGACAATAAAGACCTGGACTCACTTCTGGAAATATAGCTAATTAAACATGACTAAGGGAAAAACAATGATAGAAAAATGTAGTGACACACATCAAGTTTGAACTTTAAAAAATACATGGGATGAGCCTCATACAATAACAAAAATAGTGGGGCCCCCTTTCGAGTAATCGACAAAGTATATAATAGATTCGGAAGGTTGATAGAAAATTCCACAACCTTTCCCAAAGATTTAAAGCCGTTAAACACTTATTAGGCACGATTTAAATAAATATACCTTTCCTAATATGAGTGTGCACTTGGTGCGACTCAAATCATAAATCCCGGCGAAGCCGAAATGTATTAAAAGTCACAGGCGTACTGGTTGCGGTGTGACCCGAAATACATTTTCGCGATGTCGCAATTCGTAAAAATATTAAAGTTGGAAACATGTACATATTGTTAAAAGCATGTAATAAGTCATATAAAATCGAAAACGATGGTTGAGCAACCGTGCTAAAACCACGGAATTCGGGAGTGCCTAACACCTTCTCCCGGGTTAACAGAATTCCTTATCCAGGTTTCTGTTTCGCGGACTGTAATACAGGGTCAATCTCCTCGGATTCGGGATTAACCGGTAACTTGGGACACCATTATCTTCCCAAGTGGCAACTCTGAAAATCTAAATAAAATCACGAACCGATTGTCCTTTATTTGGAAAAACTCCTTCCTCTTTGTTATTATATCCCTTTTTGGGTATTTGAACATTGAGGTATACCCTACGCCTCTTTCAAAAGGTCGGAGGGGTAGTAAAAAGGGAGGTGTGATAGTCCTGGGTAAAAAAAAGTGATAGACTGATGATTTTCTTGACGGTTGTTGCCGTGTATTATTGTTTCTTCCTTTTTTTGTTTTGTTGTTGTTTGTGTTTTTTTTGTGGACAATGTTTTTATTGGAGTGGACAGGCGCGGCCCGTGACTATACCGTTGAATTAAGGGGGAATTTCCCTTTTCATGTTGCTTGATTACTGCTTGTTTTATTTATGTTTCCCCTTAGTTCGGCTGTTGTTGATTATTTTGAATCGAGGGCTCATAGCCCGTATACTGATTCAACTCTTGATGAATTGACTCGGCAAGGGCTCACGGCGTGGGCCTTAGTTGAACTTGTCGTTGAACATTCATTGAGTAGTTTGAGTCAACGGCTCACAGCCCGAGTACTGATTCAACTGTGGTTGAATTAATTCGGCGAAGGCTCATGGCCTGAGTCCCAGTTCAACTGTCGTTAAATGTTTGTTGAGTAATTATAGTTGAGCGCTCGTATCCCGAGTACTGATTTAACTGTGGTTGAATTAATTCGGCGAAGGCTCATAGCCTGAGTCTCAGTTCAACTATTGTTGAACATTCATTGAGTAGTTTGAGTCGAGGGCTCGTAGCCCGAGTACTGATTCAACTGTTGTTGAATTAATTCAGCGAAGGCTCATGGCCTGAGTCCCAGTTCAACTGTCGTTGAACATTTATTTAGTAATTTGAGTCGAGGGCTCGTAGCCCGAGTACTGCTTCAACTGTGGTTGAATTAATTCGGCGAAGGATCATGGCTTGAATCCCAATTCAACTTGTCGTTGAAAATTCGTTGAGTAATTTAAGTTGAGGGCTCGTAGCTCGAGTACTGCTTCAACTGTAGTTGAATTAATTCAGCGAAGGTTCATGGCCCGAGTCCCAGTTCAACCATCATTAAACGTTTGTTGAGTAATTTTAGTCGAGGGCTCGTAGCCCGAGTACTGATTCAACTGTGGTTGAATTAATTCGGCGAAGGTTCATGGACTGAGTCACAGTTTAATTGTCGTTGAACATTCGTTGAGTAGTTTGAGTCGAGGGCTCGTAGCCCGAGTACTCATTCAACTGTGGTTAAATTAATTTGGCAAAGGCTCATGGCCTGAGTCCTTGTTCAACTATCGTTGAACATTTGTTAAGTAATTTGAGTCGATGGCTCGTAGCCCGAGTACAACTTCAACTGTGTTTGAATTAATCCGTCGAAGGCTCATGGCCTCGATCCCTGTCACACCTCCTTTTGGCGCGCCCCCACCCCGGAGGGTAGAAGCGTAAGGGAGTTTTTCCAATTTAAGTGACAATGTTCGAAACGGGATTATTCTATTATTTCAGAGTCGCCACTTGGAATAAATTAAGGTGTCCCAAGCCACCAATTTATTTAAATCCTGAATCGAGGAAATTTACGACTTTCCAGATGAAGTCTGCGAACAAGAAATTCTAAGTAAGGAATTCTGTTGACCCGAGGGAAGGTGTTAGGCACCCCCAGATCCCGTGGTTCTAGCACGGTTGCTTCAATTATTATAAATGGCTAAAATTCCTGATTTTATACATGCTTATAGATTAATATGCTCTAGTTAAACCTTAAAAACCGCTTATTAATTTGAGACCATACCAAAAGAAAGACTAATTACAACATAGATTCAGACTTTTGACGGATAGATGAATATATAAAAAAGTATCCGGATTATTTACTTGAAACTATTCCGTTTTAAAAAAAATTGTAAAACTAAACTAAAAAAAGATCAATTTATTTAACAGGATATCTCTTAAAATTATCTCCAATTAAAGAATCGTACCAAATAATGTGTTATTTCCTAGCTTTTGACTTATGGCCGGGGATTAAATGACAAGATGCGAACTAATGGAAAATTGACCAAAATATGCGAAATAGAATTAATTCGTCTTGATTAATTATTTAGACGTGAGGTTGTCTACTTTGGATTTCGCTATCCTCAATATGACATTAATTGACGAAATCGAAATTATATGATTAAAGGGTCACGAAATTAGCTAAGGCTCGTCCCAAATTCTAATTTTTTGAATATACATTTACGAAGGCACCATGACCTATACGTGATTTAGCGGGGCTTGTCTCGTTTATTTTAAAGAAGTTATACTTAACGTGATTCATGTCACTTTCTCAAATTGGAATTTCATCAACTACTTGACTTCCTTTTATTTCATACAGTCGTTCAAAGAACTAACAATATACTAAACTAACTGATTCAACGTTTATTCATTCATCTTCTAATGGCTACACTATCCGCAGGATAACATAAACAGTAGTCACACTAACAAATTTTGAATATATTTGACTAGCACTAACTAAACTTCATCTAATAGAAAAATAGTACCCAAAATCTAAAAATTATAACATAGTTCAAGCAGTCCAAATTTTCTAACAGTTTCAACTTGAACTAAATATCAGTTGATTTTACATTCATCCAATTTCAAAGTTGATCTTAATGAATACATGTCTTGATAATTTTTATGTGCAACAGGAGATAAGAAAACAAGAATAGGAAGATTGCGGCAAACAACTTTGGACAGCTTTCAATTTATTTCCATAAAAGCTTTGAGATTTATGAAATATGTACCTGGAAGATGAAATCAATAAGAGAAAGGAATGTGAGGTCTAGCAAAAGCAAGCAATCAAACAGCAGTTGGCAGCAACAACAAGCACCAGCAGTGAACAAATTGAAACCCCAGTACAAACTCAAAACCCAAACTTCAGACAGGACAACAGAATTCAAACAGCAACCCGAAACCAAATTGTGAACCAGCAGAAGATACAAAATGATTTCCAAAGAATTCCAACTAGCTTGAACACTCAAACATCCGAAAATAAAACAGGAGAACAGAGAGTCACCCCAATGTTCTAATTTTATGTGAGTTTAGTGTTTCTCAGGTTCTCAAAAATGTTCTCAAATGTGTCTGTTTTTTTGCTTTCAGTGAGTGTATGTATTTTCCAGAGAGTATCCTATTTGTGTATCTCTCTGTGAGTGTGAGTCTGTATCCAATGTTCTGCCAGATGAAAGTTTGTGAATGTGTGTGTTTTTTTTGTCTATATTCAGTGAGTGTTTTCTAGTGATCTTTCTGTGGGAGTCTAATGTATACTGCCAGTGTGTGTGTGTATATCCTTTTTCCAGAGAATGTTCTCTCTACTTATAACAGAAAAATCCCCTGGAACAACTCATTGTCCAATTAAAATAAAACTCTGCCCAGCCCATCATATTCCCACTGTTATACCACTAAATCCTGTCTAATAGGGGATATTGATACAAAATGCTAAACACATGGTGCTGATGGGATACCCTGCTGTACAGCAGGCTCCACCAGGTTGTACCATGTGCCTTGCATCATGACTATTAGCTTTTCTGATTTTCTTAAGTAAAATATCAGCTATACCCAATCTTAGTATCTAAACTTAATTGGCAGAATCAAACAAACAAGAGAATAGTTCAATTCAAACAACAAATGAACCACTGCCCGGAATTTCAAACAACAAATTCGCGAATTCAAACGACGACATTCGTTAAGTCGAATCATAACATGTACGATTGATAACAAATCAATCGCGAAGGCAGTGATTTCAAAACTCTCGGCCAAAGCAGTCCAAAAATGAAGAATTAGCTATTCGACGAAGTATCGAATCGAGTTCTTATCTCATAACTTCGTCATTCATAACAAATAATCAGAAGCAAACAAGTCGACCAAATAAAAGGTCCCAAAAGAAGAAGAATTTGAAAATGTCCAAGGAAAAATCAATCAAATAAATGAAACTACGAAAAATAATTAAGCTAAATTGACGAATGCAAGTAAATAAGAATGGAAAAGAAAAGAAATACCTTGAAACAAGAAAAACGGAGCTCGGCCGATTTGGTCTTCGGCATTCGAGGTCGAAAGGACCTTAATTGAAATGTTTTCTAAGTGAAAACATATCAATTAAGGTCTATTAGACCTCAATTTGATAACATCCGGCGAAGGAAATTCCCAAATCAATTTTTAGGGTACTTAGCTCGGTTTTTTGGGGCTTCATGGTTTCCGGCTAGATTTGAACGAAACTAAGGTTGGTAGGGGTATGAGGAAAGTCCGGCGAAGGCATGGCATGAGTTTGGGGTGGTTTGGGATAAATCTTCGAATTCCGGCGAGCTTCGATCTAATATTCGAAGCGTTTGGGAATGATTCGAGACTAATGGTTGCTGGATTAGTATTGAGGGGGCTTGGGGGGTTTTGGGGTGTTAATTTGGGACGGTTTGGACAAACGCCGCCGGCGGAAGCGATTTCCGGCCGGCGGAGTACGGTGGTGAGGCGGCGTATCTCTTAAGAGAAGAAAGAGACGAGTTAAGGTTCGAAATGGGGACGGGTCAGATGGTTTAGGGGGTTTAAAATTGCTCTTTTCATCTCAGCCGTTAGATCACAATGATCAATGGTTAAGATAAAAAAGGGTGGCTTTGGAGTGGGTTACCCGGATGAGTAATCCGTTTGGGCTGGGGATTTTGGGTGCTTTTGGGCCTCGATTTTTATCTTCTTTTAAAACTGGCCCAGTCCGATTCCAACATCTTTTCTCCTTATAATTAATAAACTAATGTTTTTAATAACCTTAAATCAATTTATAGAATTAAATCAACTTATAAAAATACTAGATGACTCTTAATAACAAATAACTCTTGATTAAATAACAATTAAAGATAAAAAATGACATAATTCGGGCATAAAGAAAATACAAGAAAAACGTATATTTTGTGATTTTTATTGTGTAAAACAAACTTAAACGCCCATAATTGTAGAATTAAATCCTAAAATGCAAAAATGCGACATATTTTTGTATTTTTATTAATTTAAACACATATAATCACGTATATACGAATGCAAACAAATACCAAAATAACACGAAATTTCACCAAAGGAATACACAAAAATGCACGCAATAAAATGGATCATTTTGTTTTGATTTCATTTGGGAGTAGCTAGTGTGAGGCAAAAATCACGTGCTCACAGCTGCCCCTCTTTGCGTGTAAACTCGAAAAGTTTTCGTGCAAAGATAATGAGCAAATACAAACGATTTTTGCCCGTCCGAGCACTCCGTGTGAAGCATTTCAAAAAGATCTTGACCGAGCCTTTGCTTCGAGAGGCCTCCTACATATCCTGGGCTAAACAGGAATCAGGTCAATGTAGTTCGAGAAGTTTTGGTAGCTGGGACTACCGTGGACTGACACTTTGTTGTTACTGTTGCTATCGTTGCTGCTGTTGCTGCTTACTGCTCACTGACCTCCTTATGACATCAAAATGAAATTAAAGCTGAACTAGCTTATGCTATCAAACTATGAGTTACAAGATTCCTATCTATAATTCTCTTGAAAACTTGATCTTGAATCTTAGCTGATTTGTTGTAGACCTCGATCCGAATCTTGATGCTCAACAAGTTGTATGTGCTTTGTTTATTTCTGTAACATTGAGTGAAACGGAGTCGGCGGAGCTTGTTACTTCAATCATCTTCTGAGCAATCCGCGCCTTTGTTTACTCCAACATTCGGACTCGTTCTTTCTTCTTTTCTTCTTTTCTTCATTCCGGATTGATGTTCCATTTGTAGGTTATCTCGATCCTTGCGTCCCGAGGTCAAACCTATTTAGACAACAAAACAAACAAACGAACGAAATTTTTCTGCCCCAGTTTTGCTAGGAAAATTTCGTGAGTTAGTTGTGACACAGAAAGTGATTAAAAAGACTCTTTGGTATTGGGTAAAAATCATGGTTTCACAAACGTTCAACGGCTTTCTGGCCGGGATTTTGAAGAAAGGTTTCACGGCTTTCTGGCCGGAATTCAAACAATATCTAACGATTTTGGGCCGTCAGATCCTCGGTTTTTTGGCCGGGGTAAAAGTAAATGGCTCCGCAGTTTTTGACTGGGGAGATCCTCGGTTTTCTGACCGGGGATAAAAGTTTCACGGCTTTCTGGCCGGAATTCAAACAATATCTAACGGTTTTTTGGCCGTCAGATCCTCGGTTTTTTGGCCGGGGTTAAAGTAAATGGCTCCACAGTTTTCTGACTGGGAGATCCTCGATTTTCTGACCGGGGATAAAAAGTTTCACGGCTTTCTGGCCGGAATTCAAACAATATCTAACGGTTTTTTGGCCGTCAGATCCTCGGTTTTTTGGCCGGGGTAAAAGTAAATGGTTCCGCAGTTTTTTGACTGGGGAGATCCTCGGTTTTCTGGCCGGGGATGAAAGTTTCGCGGCTTTCTGGCCGGAATTCAAACAACATCTAACGGTTTTTTGGCCGTCAGATCCTCGGTTTTTTGGCCGGGGTAAAAGTAAATGGCTCCGCAGTTTTCTGACTGGGAGATCCTCGGTTTTCTGACCGGGGATAAAAGTTTCGCGGCTTTCTGGCCGGAATTCAAACAATATCTAACGGTTTTTTGGCCGTCAGATCCTCGGTTTTTTGGCCGGGGTAAAAGTAAATGGCTCGCGGGTTTTTTGGTCAGGAGATCCTCGGTTTTCGACCAGGGATGAAAGTTTCGCGGCTTTCGGCCGGAATTCAAACAACATCGAACGGTTTTTTGGCCCGTCGGATCCTCGGTTTTTTGGCGGGGTAAAAGTAAATAGCTCGCGAGTTTTCGACCGGGAGATCCTCGGTTTTCGACCGTGGATAAAAGTTTCACGGTGTTCTGGCCGGAATTCAAACATTGTCTAACGGTTTTTTGGCCGTCAGATCCTCGATTTTTTGGCCGAGGTAAAAGTAAATGGCTCCGCAGTTTTTTGACTGGGGAGATCCTCGGTTTTTTGACCGGGGATAAAAGTTTCACGGCTTTCTGGCCGGAATTCAAACATTGTCTAACGGTTTTTTGGCCGTCAGATCCTCGGTTTTTTGGCCGAGGTAAAAGTAAATGGCTCCGCAGTTTTCTGACTGGGAGATCCTCGGTTTTCTGACCGGGGATAAAAGTTTCACGGCTTTCTGGCCGGAATTCAAATATTGTCTAACGGTTTTTTGGCCGTCCTATCCTCGGTTTTTTGGCCGAGGTAAAAGTAAATGGCTCCGCGGTTTTCGGCGGGAGATCCTCGGTTTTCGACCAGGGATAAAAGTTTCACGGCTTTACGGTCGGAATTCAAACATTGTCTAACGGTTTTTTGGTCGTCGGATCCTCGGTTTTTGGCGAGGTAAAAGTAAATGGCTCGGCGGTTTTGGGCGGGAGATCCTCGGTTTTCGACCGGGGATAAAAGTTTCACGGCTTTCTGGCCGGAATTCAAACAATATCTAACGGTTTTTGGCCGTCGGATCCTCGGTTTTTTGGCCGAGGTAAAAGTAAATAGCTCCGCAGTTTTTGACTGGGGAGATCCTCGGTTTTCGACCGGGGATAAAAGTTTCACGGCTTTCGGCCGGAATTCAAACATTGTCTAATGGTTTTTTGGCCGTCGGATCCTCGGTTTTTGGCCGAGGTAAAAGTAAATAGCTCCGTAGTTTTCGACTGGGGAGATTCTTACCGGGATAAAAGTTTCACGGCTTTACGGCCGAAATTCAAACATTGTCTAACGGTTTTTGGCCGTCGGATCCTCGGTTTTTTGGCTGAGGTAAAAGTAAATGGCTCGCAGTTTTCGATCGGGAGATCCTCGGTTTTCGACCAGGGATAAAAGTTTCACGGCTTTACGGCCGGGATTCAAACATTGTCTAACGGTTTTTTGGACGTCGGATCCTCGGTTTTTGGCGAGGTAAAAGTAAATGGCTTCGCGGTTTTTGATTGGGAGATTCTCGGTTTTCGACCGGGATAAAAGTTTCACGGCTTTACGGCCGGAATTCAAACATTGTCTAACGATTTTTTGGCCTTCGGATCCTCGTTTTTTGGCCGAGGTAAAGTAAATGGCTCCGCAGTTTTTTGACTGGGGAGATCCTCGGTTTTCGACCGGGGATAAAAGTTTCACGGCTTTCGGCCGGAATTCTAACATTGTCTAACGGTTTTTGGTCAGTCGGATTCGGTTTTTTGGGCGAGGTAAAAGTAAATGGCTCGGCCAGTTTTCGACCGGGAGATCCTCGGTTTTCGACCGGGATAAAAGTTTCACGGCTTTCGGCCGGAATTCAAACATTGTCTAACGGTTTTTGGCCGTCGGATCCTCGGTTTTTTGGCCGAGGTAAAAGTAAAAGACTCCGCAGTTTTTGACTGGGGAGATCCTCGGTTTTCGACCGGGGATAAAAGTTTCACGGCTTTACGGCGGAATTCAAACATTGTCTAACGGTTTTTGGCGTCGGATCCTCGGTTTTTTGGCCGGGTAAAAGTAAATGGCTCCGCGGTTTTCTGATCGGGAGATCCTCGGTTTTCGACCAGGGATAAAAGTTTCACGGCTTTACGCCGGAATTCAAACATTGTCTAACGGTTTTTGGCCGTCGGATCCTCGGTTTTTGGTCGAGGTAAAAGTAAATGGCTCCGCAATTTTCGATCGGGAGATCCTCGGTTTTCGACCAGGGATAAAAGTTTCACGGCTTTCGGTCGGAATTCAAACATTGTCTAACGGTTTTTGGTCGTCGGATCCTCGGTTTTTTGGCGAGGTAAAAGTAAATAGCTCCGTAGTTTTCTGACTGGGGGTTTTCTGACGGGGATAAAAGTTTCACGGCTTTCGGCCGGGATTCAAACATTGTCTAACGGTTTTTTGGCCGTCGGATCCTCGGTTTTTTGGTCGAGGTAAAAGTAAATAGCTCCGTAGTTTTCGGCCGGGAGATCCTCGGTTTTACGACCAGGGATAAAAGTTTCACGGCTTTACGGCCGAATTCAAACATTGTCTAACGGTTTTTGGACGTCGGATCCTTGGTTTTTTGGCCGAGGTAAAAGTAAATGGCTTCGCGGTTTTTGATTGGGAGATTCTCGGTTTTCGACCGGGATAAAAGTTTCACGGCTTTACGGCGGAATTCAAACATTGTCTAACGGTTTTTTGGCCTTCGGATCCTCGTTTTTTGGCCGAGGTAAAAGTAAATGGCTCCGCGATTTTCTGCCGGGAGATCCTCGGTTTTCGACCGGGGATAAAAGTTTCACGGCTTTCGGCCGGAATTCTAACATTGTTTAACGGTTTTTTGGCCGTCGGATCCTCGACTTTTTGGCCGAGGTAAAAGTAAATGGCTCGGCGCAGTTTTCGACTGGGAGATCCTCGGTTTTCTGACAGGGATAAACGTTTCACGGCTTTCGGCCGGAATTCAAACATTGTCTAACGGTTTTTTGGCCGTCGGATCCTCGGTTTTTGGCCGAGGTAAAAGTAAAAGGCTCCGCAAGTTTTCGGTCGGGAGATCCTCGGTTTCGACCGGGGATAAAAGTTTCACGGCTTTACGGCCGGAATTCAAACATTGTCTAACGGTTTTTGGCCGTCGGATCCTCGGTTTTTTGGCGAGGTAAAAGTAAATAGCTCCGCGGTTTTACGGTCGGGAGATCCTCGGTTTCGACCGGGGATAAAAGTTTCACGGCTTTCGGCGGAATTCAAACATTGTCTAACGGTTTTTGGCCGTCGGATCCTCGGTTTTTGGCCGAGGTAAAAGTAAATGGCTCCGCAATTTTCTGCTGGGGAGATCCTCGGTTTTCGACCGGGGATAAAAGTTTCACGGCTTTCGGTCGAATTCAAACATTGTCTAACGAGTTTTTGGCCGTCGGATCCTCGGTTTTTGGCCGAGGTAAAAGTAAATAGCTCCGTAGTTTTCTGACTGGGAGAATCGACGCAGGGATAAAAGTTTCACGGCTTTACGGCCGAATTCAAACATTGTCTAACGGTTTTTGGCGTCGGATCCTCGGTTTTTGGCCGAGGTAAAAGTAAATAGCTCCGCAGTTTTCGACTGGGAGATCCTCGGTTTTCGACCGGGGATAAAAGTTTCACGGCTTTCGGCCGAATTCAAACATTGTCTAACGGTTTTTGGCCGTCAGATCCTCGGTTTTTGGCCGAGGTAAAAGTAAACGGCTCCGCAGTTTTCTGACTGGGAGATTCTCGGTTTTCTGACCGGGGATAAAAGTTTCACGGCTTTCTGGCTGGAATTCAAACATTGTCTAACGGTTTTTTGGCCGTCAGATCCTCGGTTTTTTTGCCGAGGTAAAAGTAAATGACTCCGCAGTTTTCTGACTGGGAGATCCTCGATTTTCCGACCGGGGATAAAAGTTTCGCGGCTTTCTGGCCGGAATTCAAACAACATCTAACGGTTTTTTGGCCGTCGGATCCTCGGTTTTTTGGCCGGGGTAAAAGTAAATGGCTCCGCAGTTTTCTGACTGGGAGATCCTCGGTTTTCCGACCGGGGATAAAAGTTTCACGGCTTTCTGGCCGGAATTCAAACATTGTCTAACGGTTTTTTGGCCGTCAGATCCTTGGTTTTTTGGCCGAGGTAAAAGTAAATGGCTCCGCAGTTTTCTGACTGGGAGATCCTCGGTTTTCTGACCGGGGATAAAAGTTTCACGGCTTTCTGGCCGAAAGACCCTCGGTTTTTCTGACCAGGGTCCAAACAAATATTGGACTGATATGATTTGATTCTCTTTTTCAGAGTTTTCATTTTCTTTTCTTTTATTCTTCTTTTTGGGCCTTCTTTTAGGCTTTCTTTTTAACTATCAACAAATGCATAAGATAAATCTCTAAAAAGAAACTTACCCTTTTATGTGTTTTCCTTGTTCCAAAGCCATTTCAAAGCTTGCGTATTTCACTTCTTCGAGTTGTACCTTCTTCTTGCACAATTAAACAGACCTGCTTTCAACAAAGAACATTTTATCAGTTGAAAAAAGTGGTTGACTTTGCGGCCTTGATTATCTTCATTGCTTGATCGTTTCCCCATTTGCATTGAGAAATTTGCTACCAATTGTCTTTGGGGTGACTTCCTTTCAAACTGACCAGGTTCATTCCCGGAATTCCATGAGGATTTTCCGTGTGGGTCCTATCCTTCTGCCTTATTCCGTCTCTTCTAAGGCCTTAGCCTTTGATTTCCGTTTCCTTTCTAAACTCCTTTTCTTTGGAAACAATCGATCATTATGATCCAATCGTGTATTGTAACAATATACCACTGAGGCTGTTTTTCTTTTCTTCTTTACCAGGCGGAGTCCTGTAAAACCGGTCCTGTCACCTTCCTTTGTAATAGTTTCAGAATTAAAATTAAACCGAAAGGGATTCAAAGAAAAGAATGAATCAAAGAATGGAAAAACGTATCAAAGATAGAGGACTCCCTTTCGGGGGAGAAAAGAAGGACTTATCTGAGGTATATGCTGACTTTAATCAACATGACATGCTCCTCGGACTAGATGCTTGATCGTCACAAAACTCCCATTTTCTTATGAACCAAAACGGGTCTATATTTCCGAGTTAAGGAGCCGTGCCAGGACCTCTCGTGGTGAAACAAACTTTTCGGTTGATAGCGCCCTTTTGCGGGTTTTCGCCAATCGACCTCTCTCATTTCTCTTCTTACCATCGCCAGATAGCACTCTTTGCGAGTTTTTACCAACAAGCTCTCTCATTTTGTATTTCTCTACTTCCATCATCTTATGGTGCCCGAAGGTTTTCACCAATAAGACTCTCTCATTTTATTTCTTTTCATTCCAGGAACTTCGGATCGCAACAATGATGTTTTCACAACTTCCAATCGATCTTGAAGGACTTGTACTCGGTTTGGTTAACAAGAATTGTAGACAAAATTACAACTTTGGAATCATTTTGACGGATCTTAAACCGAATCAACAATATCATCTGCCCCAGTTTCATTTTTGGGGAAACTGGGATTTTGGTTTGGTGTGACTGAACCTCAGGGAGAGGTTGCCTACGTATCCTTTCGGAATCAAGTCAGAACGTAGTTCAGGAAATTTTTTTTTTTTTGGTTTGGTTTGGATTCCAAAGAGGGTAGCCAAAGAAAGGTAACCGGCTCAAAGGGTTTACAAAAGGGTTGGTAGTGTTTGGGTAGCGGGAATAAAAGCCTTCAATCATTTCGACTTGTGAGGACCTCGTTGAAGCAAGTTCAGACATAATACCTTTTCACGGCATCTGCATTCACAGCCGTTTCAGGATCTTTTCCTTCCATGTCTCCCAAGTATAATGCTCCTCTTGGCAGTATCTTCCTGATGATGTATGGTCCTTTCCAATTAGGAGCGAATTTTCCTTTTGCTTCCTCATGATGTGGAAGAATGCGTCTTAAAACCAACTGACCTACTTCGAAATTTCTCGGTCGTCTTTCTTGTTGTAAGCACGAGCCATTCTTTGTTGGTACAGTTGTCCATGACAGACCGCAGCCATTCGCTTTTTATCGATCAAAGTTAATTGTTCCAAACGAGTCTTAACCCACTCGCTATCTTTAATCTCTGCTTCAACAATTGTACGAAGTGAAGGAATTTCTACCTCTGCCGGTATCACAACCTCAGTTCCATAGACTAGCAGGTATGGAGTTGCTCCCACCGATGTGCGTACTGTAGTACGGTATCCCAGTAAAGCGAAGGGTAATTGTTCATGCCATTGTCTAGAACTTTGGATTGTCTTTCTCAAAATCTTCTTAATGTTTTTGTTCGCGTTGCTTCCACGGCACCATTGGCTTTGGGCCGATAAGGAGTGGAGTTCCTATGCGTTATTTTGAATTGCTCGCATATTTCTTCCATCAAATGACTATTCAGATTCGCAGCATTGTCTGTGATGATAGTTGCAGGTATACCAAAACGACAGATAAGATTTGAGTGTACAAAATCCACCACGGCTTTCTTAGTGACTGATTTGAGAGTGACGGCTTCGACCCATTTTGTGAAGTAATCGATAGCGACCAGTATGAATCGGTGCCCATTCGAAGCTTTCGGCTCAATCGGGCCGATGACGTCCATTCCCCAAGCGACAAATGGCCATGGCGTTGACATAGGATGCGGCTCAGTTGGAGGTGCATGAATCAGATCTCCATGTACCCTGACATTGATGGCATTTTCGGACAAAACCAAAACAATCTTTCTCCATGGTCATCCAATAATAACCTGCTCGAAGGATTTTCTTGGCTAAGACATACCCATTCATATGAGGTCCGCATACTCCTGCATGTACTTCGTGCATGATTCTTCCTGCTTCTTCGGCATCAACACACCTTAAGAGGTTAAGATCCGGGGTTCTTTTATACATGACCTCGCCGCTCAAAAAGAAACCACCTGCATGTCTCCTAATGGTCCTCTTTTGATCTCCAGTAGCATGTTCTGGGTATTCTTGCGTTTTCAGAAATCTCCCGATATCGTAATACCATGGCTTGACGCTCGGTCCTTCTTCGATTGCATTGCAATAACCGTGGCTTTCCCTGATTTGAATTTCCAAGGGATTGACATGGGCGTTGCCCGGATAAGGTAGCATTGAAGCTAAAGTGGCAAGTGCGTCAGCTAGTTCATTGTGACATCGTGGGATATACCTAAACTCTATCGATGCAAACCGCTTGCCAAGGATATTCACGTGTTGTCGGTAAGGGAGGAGTTTAACGTCCCGAGTTTCCCATTCACCTTGAGATTGTTTGATAATTAGATCTGAATCTCCCATGATCAACAAATCTTCGACGCCCTGATCAATTGCCATGTTCATGCCCATGATACAAGCTTCATACTCAGCCGTATTGTTCGTGCAGAAGAAACGGAGCCTAGCCGTGGCCGGGTAATGCTGACCAGCAGGAGAGATCAAGATCGTCCCAATCCCTACACCTTTAGCGTTTACCGCCCCATCGAAAAACATTTTCCAAGCATGACTGTCTTCCAAAACAACTTCTGTCGTATTTACCTCTTCATCAGGAAAGTAGGTATTCAATGGTTGATACTCTTCGTCGATCGGGTTCTCGGCCAAATGTTCTGCCAATGCTTGGGCCTTCATTGCCGTGCGAGTGACATAGACAATGTCAAACTCAGTGAGCAAGATTTTCCACTTCGCCAATCTTCCGGTGGGCATCGGTTTCTGGAATATATACTTTAAAGGATCCAACCGAGTAATGAGGTGAGTCGTATGGGCTTGGAGGTAGTGTCTCAATTTATGAGCGACCCAAGTTAAAGCACAACACGTTCTTTCCAGCAAAGTGTACTTGACCTCATAACTAGTGAATTTCTTGCTCAGGTAGTAAATCGCATGCTCTTTCTTCTCCGTCGCATCACGTTGTCCGAGAACACAACCAAAAGAGTTTTCCAAGACTGTTAAATACAAGAAAAGAGGTCTCCCTGGCTCTGGCGGGACTAAGACTGGAGGGTTTGACAAATATTCTTTGATCTTGTCAAAAGCTTCTTGGCATTCGGTTGTCCATTTGATTGCAGCGTCTTTCTTCAACAACTTGAATATGGGTTCGCATGTGGAAGTCAACTGAGCGATGAACCTACTGATGTAGTTCAATCGGCCTAGAAGACTCATTACATCTTTCTTTGTTCTGGGAGGAGGTAAATCCCGGATGGATTTGATTTTTGTGGGGTCTAATTCAATACCTCTTCTACCTGACTATGAAACCCAAAAGTTTACCTGACGGGACTCCAAAAGCGCATTTGGCCGGATTCAGTTTCAAATCGTACTTCCGCAACCTCTCAAAGAATTTCCTCAAGTCTCGCACATGATCGCCTTGAGTTATGGATTTGATGATCACATCGTCCACGTACACCTCTATTTCCTGATGCATCATGTCGTGGAAAATGGCAGTCATAGCTCTCATGTATGTTGCTCCTGCGTTTTTCAAGCCGAATGGCATGACTCGGTAACAGTAAGTCCCCCAAGGTGTGGTGAAAGCAATCTTCTCGGCGTCCTCTTCATCCATCAACACTTGATGATATCCCGCATAACAATCCACAAACGACTGTATCTCATGTTTGGCACAGTTATCAACAAGGATGTGGATGTTCGATAAAGGGAAGTTATCTTTAGGACTCGCTTTATTCAAATCTCGATAGTCAACACACACTCGAGTTTTTCCGTCCTTCTTTGGCACGGGCACAACATTAGCCAACCACGTGGTGTATTGTACCACTCGAATTACCCGTGTTTTCAACTGCTTAGTGATTTCTTCTTTGATTTTATCACTGATGTCATTCTTGAACTTTCTTTGCTTCTGCTGCACTGGGCGACGGTCAGGGTAGATTGGTAACTTGTGCACCACTAGATCGGCTCCTAATCCTGGCATGTCGTCGTAAGACCAAGCAAACACGTCTTTAAATTCAAACAAGAGTCGGATTATTGCATCTCGTGTTTTTTCATCTGTGTGGATGCTTATCTTGGTCTCTCGGACCTCTTCATCAGTTCCCAAATTAACCGGTTCGGTGTCATTCAAGTTTGGCTTAGGTTTATTCTCGAAATGTTCCAATTCTTGATTTATTTCCCTAAAAGCCTCATCTTCATCGTATTCCGGTTCTTGGTTCATTATTTCCAGATTAGGTGGCGTGTTCGGATTTGAGCATGAGTTCCGCAAGCATGTCATGTTATTTAAAGCCGCATTATTAGGACTGAAAAGGAAAAATAAATAACAAAATTAGAAAGAGTGCAAAAATGAGGAAATATTTATTTTATTTTCTTGGAATTTTCTGAAAACAAACAAAATTACATTGGGGAAACCAAAAAATACAAGAAAACAAAGAAAAACATCCAAGCTACGTCCTGAAGTAACTTGTGATGAAGGAAAAACGACAGGACAAATCTACCAGAACTCCCGTCTGATTGGGAAGGGTGTGGCTTTCCAATTTCGCAATTTAGCTTCAGGGCCCACATACAGCACCTCAGCGGTGCTTGTTCCTTCTCCCGATTGGACCATATTAACATCATAGAGCATTTGCCTCATGGCCCCACATATTTCTTCAATTTCCTCTGCTGTGAAGACCTCGTCTTCTTCTTCTTCACTGTACCTTGGTCGGACAAAAGTTTGGTACAGATGTGGCAATGGTTGCGGCAGAACCCATCCTTTCTCCTTTCTCTTGTTGGCCCATCTCTCGTCTTCGGGGGTTGGGCGAAAGCCCACTCCGAAAAACTTTTCAGCTACAGGTAAAGTTATCAGCTTCGGCACTCCTTGTAGGGACTTTCCCAAACCTTTTCTTGGCTGGAAGCCATGTTTAATCATTTCTTTTGCCACCATGATGGAGGCATTAGACAAAAAAGGTTGGGGGAGAGGGTTCCCTTCTTCGTGTTGATCTGCCAACACAATCTCGAAAGCTTGATAGACAATGTTTTCGCTTCCCGCTTCCGCTTCTAAGCAAGGGATGGACGGATCTCGATAAATTGATTGCTCGTCTTCCCCGTGGACCACGATCTCTTGTCCCTTGTGCTCAAATTTCAACATCTGATGGAGGGTAGAGGGCACAGCTCCGGCCGCATGAATCCATGGTCTCCCTAGAAGAAAATTGTAAGAAGTGTCCATATCCAAAACTTGGAATGTCACTTCGAAGTCCACCGGGCCGATGGTCATAATTACATCAATCTCTCCGACGGTATCTCTTTTTACACCGTCAAAAGCTCGCACACATATGTTGTTAGGCCGAATCCTTTCAGCTCCGATTCCTATGCGGCCTAAAGTGGAAAGCGGGCATATGTCCACCCCCGAACCCCCATCAACCATGACCCTCTTCATATAGTAGCCTTCACTTTTGACAGTCAAATGCAAAGCTTTGTTGTGGGCAGCACCTTCCAAAGGCAAATCGGCTTTACTGAAAGAAATCTGATTGACCGTGAAGAATCTCTCTGTCATTCTTTCAAGTTGTTCGGATGAAGTCTCAATAGGCACATACGCCTCATTCAAGGCTTTTAACAAAACCTTTTGATGTTCAGTAGACTTCATTAGAAGGGACAACATTGACACTGTAAAGACCCGGCCCGTCGTTACGGGAATTTTCACCCCGTTACCTTGCATTTACATACCTTATGCTTCTATATCAGTGTTAGAACCTTTCGGATGAGTTAGGAATGAATTGAATTGAAAATGAAGCAAATAGCATGTTTGAAGGAAGTTTGAATATGGAAAGTCAACCTAGAGTTGACTATCAAGTTAGAGTGCTCGGAATCAGATTCTGATGATTCGACTAGTTTTGGGGGATCATTTATGACTTAGGAGAGCAATCGGAATTGAATTTGGAGGTCCGGTGTAGTTTTAGGCTTGAATTGGCTAAGGTTGAATTTTGGCGAAAACCGGATGGGAGGTGAGATTTTGATCCGGGGGTCGGAATGGAATTCCGACAATTCCTGTAGCTTCGTTATGGGATTTTGGATATGTCCGCAAAATTTCAGGACATTCGGACGTCGTTTGATTGGGTTTTGGATTGAATGTTAGTTTTGAAAAGTTTGAAGAAACTTAGGCTTGAATCCGTGTGTAATTGGTGATTTTGATGTTTAGGATGGTGTTTTTATGTTATGAGCAAGTTTGAATGAGGTAATGTGATATACTGGTGGCTTTGATTGAGGTCCCGGGGGCCTCGGGGTGATTTCGGATGGCTAACGGGAATTTTTGAGTTGAAAAATGCAGCAGAAAAATTGCAGAGAAATTTTGTTCTATGCGATCGCAATGCTCTGATGCGATCGCATAGTGTTAGCTACAGTACCTAGGATTTTATTCTATGCAATCGCATAGGCTAAGCTACAGTGCCCGGAGAGTTTGTTCTATGCGATCGCAATGCTCTGATGCGATCGCATAGTGTTAGCTACAGTACCGGACAGAATGTTAAAAACATTTCAGTCGCGAAAATAACCCATTTTTCCACCGTTTTTGGCCGTTCTTGAGAGCTTTTGGACGGGAATTGAAGGGATTTCGACGGGGAATCGTTGGAGGTAAGTTTTATGAGTTAAATACATGTTTTTATACAAGAATCATCGATGAAATTCATGAATCTATAGCTAAAAATCAAGAAAATAGGGCTTGGAGAAAAAACCTTAAATTTAGGATTTGAAGGACCATTTGTGGTCCGAATTGGGAGTTCTTAGTATGTACGGACTCGTGGCGAGATGAGGATTCCGAAAATGTGAATTTCAGAATTTTTTGAGATGTGGGCCCGGGGCTCGGGTTTTGCCAATTTCGTGATTTTTGATATTTTTCGAGTTCTTTCGATTGGGTTATGTTCCATTAGCCTATTTTGATATATTTGTACTGATTTTGACTAGTTTTGACGTGCGTGGATGCCGGTTCGAGGAGCTAAGGTGTCGCGGGCATGAGCTTTCGTCGGTTCGAGGTGGGTAATACTTGTAAATGATGTCCTGAGGGTTAGTAAACCCCGGACTTGCACATCTTAGTGCTGTGTTGAGGTGACTTGCACGCCGAATAACGGGCGTGGGGTAGAGCACCATTGGGGATCGTGACTTGGTCGGTCCCGCGTAATAAATAATAACACCTAATTATTGAAATGAATTGGACTAATTATCATGCTTGGGCTTCGTGCCGATTATTTGGATCCTTCAGGGACTGGTATCATTGTCTTGATAACACTGTGCATATTTTATCGAAATTTAAGGTTTTAAAGTGTATTTTGCTATTCAGCATTTTTATAAGGTTATGAAAAACTTGAACAAGGTCTTAATAACATTTTTGCTGTGAGCTAATATGATATTGTTGCCGTAGGGCTTTCTTGATTATTTGTTAGACTGATTGGGGCCGAGGGCCATATGTTAGGGCATGACATTCATGTGAGCATATGCATACACATGCATGGATCGGACTGCACGCCGCAGTGGTATAAGGATCGGGCTGCGCGCCGCAGTAGGTGTGATATTAATATTGTGCTTGGGCTGTAGGAGCCCTTCCGGAGTCTGAACCCCCACAGTGAGCACGGGTACCCAAAAGGATCGGGCTACACGCCGTAGCGGTCATATGCATTGCATGGCATACATACATTGGTTTACGTGTACTACGTGGCATAACATTTTAGCACTCATACTTTATTGGCACATGTGCATTTGTTGCTTTATTGACCAGATCTCCTGGTATAAATTGTTAAGGAGTGCTGAGCCCGAGAGGCTGATTTGAGTGCTGACTTGCACTGCTTGAGATTGTTCCAGGTATGGGTATGTTATCATGAAAGAAAGTAGCTAAAATTGAGATTTCTAATCATCTACTCACATATGCTGAAAAGGAATAAAATGATAGTGTTTTGAATTTTAATGATAGTTATGTATTGTGTAGCAAGAGATAGTGCCTTGCGTGGTTTTCTTCCCTTCAGCATTATTTACTTTTATTACCGCTGAGTTGGAAGTACTCGCACCCGACTCCCTGCACCTTGTGTGCAGATCCAGGTACATCACAGCAGGGCTGATTCTAGGGCGGCTCGGGGGTGCTTTTGGACAGTCGAGGTAGCTGCCAGCGTTCGCAGGACCTGATTCTCCAATTTATCTATATTTTGTTCTGATCATCCCACACTTGTGCACGGTTATATTCACTATTTACACTTGTATATTCCGTAGAGGCTCATGACTCTTGACCCTTCGATCTATGGGAGTTGGCACGTGTTGGGACTTGGTTCCCTGTTTTTAATATGTATCTATCACTGTTGAATTATTTGTTATGCTTAAATGGGATAAGGAGAGCTCCTAGCTCTATGATTGTTGTTGATTGGTCGGGCTGGCCTAGCAGTGTGTTGGGCGCCATCACGGCCGGATTTGGGGTCGTGACAAGTTGGTATCAGAGCCTAGGTTTACTAGGCCTCATGAGTCTTGAGCCGGTTAGTAGAGTCTTGTGGATCGGTACGGGGACGCACGTACTTATCCTCGGGAGGCTGCGAACCTTTAGGAAACACTTCACATTTCTTGGAATTTTTATCGTGCGCACTTGATTCAGCTTGAGATATAATTTTTGAAATTCCTTCCACACGTCCGTGTACGCATCGAGCGCTCGGTAATGTGATTGCCTTATGGCTTGTGATTTCCTCGAACGAGGGGCGAGATATAATCTCGGTGAGTTCATGTTGGGCCAGTCAGGATGACTTGAGGCCAGATCATTGTCTATGGCTTGAGCACCAAGGTACTAATTCGCGAGCCGGTATTACGAAGTTCATACGATCGGTATTGATCTTTACTGAGATTTGATATGTAGCCCTAGCTATGGGCGTGAGAAATATTTTCATCGCCTCGTAATTGGAAGGTAAAGTGCCTTATGTGTAGTGGAACGAGTTTAAACTCAGGAAGACTAAAGTGACTTTGCTATGTGTATCCTGGTGGATGGTATTGTGCTGAAATGCTAAATTGAGAAGAAGTAGAAGGGTTGATCCTCATGTGTAATTGAAAGGTATTTGATATGTGTTATGATTCAAGCAGATACAACGCAGGTTCAAGTATAAATTGTGATAATATGATTCGTATAGTATTGAGATTTAATGTTGTTGAAATACATCGTGATATCTTGTTGAGTTGTGGATGTATTGTTAGAATGGTTTGGTGATTCTCTGGCAGGTGGATAGGCCAATTTACAAAGGAAACTCTGCCGAAATTTTTGGAAAATTTGGGACTTAGAAAAGGTTTTGTCACCTAAAGAATGGCCTTAGCTGTTGTGTGTGAATGAATACAAGAATTGCAAAAGAGTTAAGATTTCTGATGATTCGAGTCTCCGTCGAAGCTTGTAAATGACTTGAGTTTAATCTCACTATAACATTGTGGCATCATTTGAGTAAGAATGCTATGAGTGGCTAAAAGTGCTTTGATGTATGGCTCCGAGCCAAGTTGGGGAGGTTGTTATTGATTAACTGATTGTACTGTTGTGTGTTGTGTTGGCTCTGTCTCTAAGTATGTTGGGAAAATTCTAATAAAAGTTATAGTGCTTCGTAGATGTGAAGAAATACTAGGATGTTGTGAACTTATGTTGGTAAAGAATGTTCGGTGTATAGAAAAGAAAGATAGCTGATTGTATCTGTAAGTAATCATGTTCTGCGGTGTCAGAGTTCTAACAAGACACGAGTCGTTCTGTTCAATAAGACAGCTGAATTATAATTGAATAAGGGTGAATGACGCCCGAGAATGATTTTGCGGTGTTCAAGATTTTGCTTGTAACAGTCAGGTGCCCTAAGAATTGTGTATGTGGTAAAAGGCGGTGGTTTCGTTAGAAAAGATCAAGGCTTGTGTTATATCATGTGAATGATGGAATTTTATATATCCGTATTGGGAAGTAATGATAACAAATTTAAAGGAATCGCAGGAAGTTCTTCAAATAAAGTGTGGTGGAATGTGGTACTTCTGGGAACACTGAGAGAGTATTCAGTGGCCTATGGGTCTTAGACCGTGTGGTCTTGGGTACGAGTCTTGCGTGGTTAAAAAGGGTTGAGCCATTTGTCGTGCTACAGTAAAGACTGATATGAAATTAGAGATGAATCAGTAAGGAAACTGGGCAAATCGAACAACTTGTTAATAAACCAGAATGGTATAAAAAAAGGAATGCGATTGATTCCTGGTATGTGGTTGAAGTAATGAGTCTTGGAGATATTGTGCAGCAAAGCTCTGGAGTGCTGACAGTTGTGTAACTTGATATGGGTATAAGGACTCAGCCCTGGCAGTTTAACTTATGCAATATAATTGGGAGAAAGAGTTTATGATGTGTTTCATCATGGTTTGAAAATGAGTATATTCCTGTCGATATGCGGAGCGTGAAATATGTAATGAGTTTTCTTCTATATGGGATCACGAAAGTCCTTGACTAGTTGAGTGCGCCGATGTTGAGGCGTAGGAAAGGGATATGAATTTCCATGTTGTCTTAGTATGGTATGGTATATGCGATATGTTATGAAAAGTTGATAATGGCATATTCAAGGTTTTGAGATCAGTTCATAATATATGGGAAGTCATTAAAATTATTGAGCAGCACGGGTAGCTGCAGGTGATTTAAGAATCGATCCTTCTGGTGATTAAGGAAAAATTGTACAGCTATTCTAGTGAATTGGCAGGGAATATGGTCCAAAAAGGGCCAGGTAATATAAACTGATAATATCCAGTGGTAGGGTGGTATTCTCGTGTTGGATCGACTATAATAATTGAGTCGTTGATGGCATAGTGAAATTTCTGAATGGCTTTCGTGGTAGGAATGGACGCTTGATGTGCGTTATGTATTTGTATGGTAAAGTACGGAATCAAGCATGGTGATTCATGTGTTATATGGGTGTTGGAGACTGGAAGTTCTCGTTAGTCCGCCTATGCAGTGGTTGTATATCATGGGTATCGGCACCATTTTGTGATTATTGGGAATCGGAAGCCCTGGTGGCTCTCTCTTAGCTTGATATGATGAATTTGGGTTATGATACCTTATTTCAGACTGGTTGACATAAGTCAGGTCGTCTAGACAAATGTGATATGGACTATGTCGGAAAATGGCACAAATTGCGTAACAGAGAGCATCAGAGTATGCTCCAACAGAGTAGTTGTACACAGGACCAGCGGATGGCTGGTAGGCATTGCTTTGTCAGTTGGACCTTAGTGGCGGATGTCAGTGTAGAGGTATCTACCATTGATTCAGTTCTAGTGTTGAGAAACGTTGTAAGATGCATTTCATATGGCCGAGCTTGAGGCTATATATATATATGTTTGCTGTAATGAGAAAATTCGACTCGATATGCATTTCCTTTTGCGAGATTTATACGTGGATCGGGTGGCACGCCGCCACGGGTTATTTGGATCGGGTGGCACGCCGCCACGGGTATGTCGTTGGAGCGGGTTGCACGCCGCAACAGAATATTGTGAAAATATAGTTAGTTATATGCTACTGGGTATACAATACTTCCCCACTTCTGAGGAAAAGTCCGTTTTGAGTATCGCTTGGCGAGTGGCACATCGGTTGTGTCCTTTCAGGATTTAATAGCATACGTTAATTGTTTCACCGTGGGTGAGGTTGATTGCTTGGGTTCAAGACCTAGATCTGTGCGTGGCTAACCGTTTTGAGCTTAGTGGCTTGAGGTGCTTCATGAGTAATAATGTTGGGATAGAATCACGAATCGTGGCAAGGCCACGTGATGTTATGACCTCTCGAGGAGGATTCGGGTACTCTATTTCTATAATGCGAGACGCGATCTCAGTTCTATGTTATGATGGCACAGAGGAATTGAATTGCAGCTCTTTTGCTGGAGACAGTTGTCATGATTTGAGCTGTCATGATTCGAGTGTGTTCAGATGTTTCTATTGGAGCCTATGTTGTGCTCGTCGCGGCTTAGGCCGGTGTTTGAGGTGTCATGTCACCAGTGTGGTGTGTTATGATCAAAATGACCGTTGGAGTCATTAATGAATACGGGCATATTGGATCTTAGCTTGTTAGAAAGGTAAAAATCGAGGTTTGGCTCCGAAACCTATCGTGGTATGAGTTTTAAAAAGGAAAATAGATTCACGAATGGTTAACCTGAGAGATGGGTTCGGTATATCGCGTGCTTCAGCTGCCGTGGGCAGGATATGGAGGTGTTGGAATAAGACTCTATCTAATGAAAGAGGTTTTCATCTAGTATTTGGTGATTGTGGCCAGTTATTGTGATTAGAGACTATCGTCTCGAGTGATTGGGTTGTTGATATATCATATGATCTCACCCGGAGTAGTGAATATGGGTTATTGCAGTGGATTCGAGTGTATCCCTGAGTATAGGCATGGGATTAGCATTTGGCATATGATTTCAGAAAGTGCAATGTGATTTATGGTTCGGATGGTCTGTGAAATTTTGACTATATGGTGTTTTCGGACTTATGTGAGATAGGGTGACGTATGATCGCCCGAGTATATGCTTGGTAAGGCCATTCAGCTATTGGGTTGCTTCTAGTACAACTCTGAGTCCTCTCGAGGACGAGCGTTTGTTTAAGTTGGGGAGAATGTAACGACCCGGCCCGTCGTTACGGGAATTTTCACCCCGTTACCTTGCATTTACATACCTTATGCTTCTATATCAGTGTTAGAACCTATCGGATGAGTTAGGAATGAATTGAATTGAAAATGAAGCAAATAGCATGTTTGAAGGAACTTTGAATATGGAAAGTCAACCTAGAGTTGACTATCAAGTTAGAGTACTCGGAATCAGATTCTGATGATTCGACTAGTTTCGGGGGATCATATATGACTTAGGAGAGCAATCGGAATTGAATTTGGAGGTCCGGTGTAGTTTTAGGCTTGAATTGGCTAAGGTTGAATTTTGGCGAAAACCGGATGGGAGGTGAGATTTTGATCCGGGGGTCGGAATGGAATTCCGACAATTCCTGTAGCTTCGTTATGGGATTTTGGATATGTCCGCAAAATTTCACGACATTCGGACGTCGTTTGATCGGGTTTCGGATTAAATGTTAGTTTTGAAAAGTTTGAAGAAACTTAGGCTTGAATCCGTGTGTAATTGGTGATTTTGATGTTTAGGATGGTGTTTTTATGTTATGAGCAAGTTTGAATGAGGTAATGTGATATACTGGTGGCTTTGATTGAGGTCCCGGGGGCCTCGGGGTGATTTCGGATGGCTAACGGGAATTTTTGAGTTGACAAATGCAGCAGAAAAATTGCAGAAAAATTTTGTTCTATGCGATCGCAATGCTCTGATGCGATCGCATAGTGTTAGCTACAGTACCCAGGATTTTGTTCTATGCAATCGCATAGGCTAAGCTACGGTGCCCGGAAATTTTGTTCTATGCGATCGCAATGCTCTAATGCGATCACATAGTGTTAGCTACAGTACCGGACAGAATGTTAAAAACATTTCAGTCGCGAAAATAACCCATTTTTCCACCATTTTTGGCCGTTCTTGAGAGCTTTTGGACGGGAATTGAAGGGATTTCGACGGGGAATCGTTGGAGGTAAGTTTTATGAGTTAAATACATGTTTTTATACAAGAATCATCCATGGAATTCATGAATCTATAGCTAAAAATCAAGAAAATAGGGCTTGGAGCAAAAACCTTAAATTTAGGATTTGAAGGACCATTTGTGGTCCGAATTGGGAGTTCTTGGTATGTACGGACTCGTGGCGAGATGAGGATTCCGAAAATGTGAATTTCAGAATTTTTCGAGATGTGGGCCCGGGGCTCGGGTTTTGCCAATTTCGTGATTTTTGATATTTTTCGAGTTCTTTAGATTGGGTTATGTTCCATTAGCCTATTTTGATATATTTGTACTGATTTTGACTAGTTTTGATGTGCGTGGATGCCGGTTCGAGGAGCTAAGGTGTCGCGGGCATGAGCTTTCGTCGGTTCGAGGTGGGTAATACTTGTAAATGATGTCCTTAGGGTTAGTAAACCCCGGACTTGCACATCTTAGTGCTGTGTTGAGGTGACTTGCACGCCGGATAACGGGCGTGGGGTAGAGCACCATTGGGGATTGTGACTTGGTCCGTCCCGCGTAATAAATAATAACACCTAATTATTGAAATGAATTGGACTAATTATCATGCTTGGGCTTCGTGCCGATTATTTGGATCCTTCGGGGATTGGTATCATTGTCTTGATAACACTGTGCATATTTTTATCTAAATTTAAGGTTTAAAAATGGTATTTTGCTATTCAGCATTTTTATAAGGTTATGAAAAAACTTGAACAAGGTCTTAATAATATTTTTTGCTGTGAGCTAATATGATATTGTTGTCGTAGGGCTTTCCTGATTATTTGTTAGACTGATTGGGGCCGAGGGCAGTATGTTAGGGCATGACATTCATGTGAGCATATGCATACACATGCATGGATCGGATTGCACGCCGCAGTGGTATATGGATCGGGCTGCGCGCCGCAGCAGGTGTGATATTGATATTGTGCTTGGGCTGTAGGAGCCCCTCCGGAGTCTGAACCCCCGCAGTGAGCACGGGTACCCAAAAGGATCGGGCTACACGCCGTAGCGGTCATATGCATTGCATGGCATACATACATTGGTTTACGTGTACTACGTGGCATAACATTTTAGCACTCATACTTTACTGGCACATGTGCATTTGTTGCTTTATTGACCGGATCTCCTGGTATAAATTGTTAAGGAGTGCTGAGCCCGAGAGGCTGATTTGAGTGCTGACTTGCACTGCTTGAGATTCTCCCAGGTATTGGTATGTTATCATGAAAGAAAGTAGCTAAAATTGAGATTTCTAATCATCTACTCACATATGCTGAAAAGGAATAAAATGATAGTGTTTTGAATTTTAATGATAGTTATGTATTGTGTAGCAAGAGATAGTGCCTTGCGTGGTTTTCTTCCCTTCAGCATTATTTACTTTTATTACCGCTGAGTTTGAAGTACTCACACCCGACTCCCTGCACCTTGTGTGCAGATCCAGGTACATCACAGCAGAGCTGATTCTATTGCGGCTCGGGAGTGCTTTTGGACAGTCGAGGTAGCTGCCAGCGTTCGCAGGACCTGATTCTCCAGTTTGTCTGTATTTTTGTTCTGATCATCCCACACTTGTGCACGGTTATATTCACTATTTACACTTTGTATACTCTGTAGAGGCTCATGACTCTTGACCCTTCGGTCTATGGGAGTTGCACTATGTTGGGACTTGGTTCCCCTGTTTTTAATATATCCATCACTGTTATTTTACAATTGTTATGCTTAAATGGGATAAGGCGAGCTCCTAGCTCTATGATTGTTGTTGATTGGTCGGGCTGGCCTAGCAGTGTGCTGGGCGCCATCACGACCGGATTTGGGGTCGTGACAGACACCTGCTCTGGGCATTTACGCAGTTGGTCTATCACCTCATAATCTGGCATTTGCATCTTTTGAAAAAAGACCTCTGCCTCTTCAGCACTTACAGGTTTCTTTGACGGCAAACGCCTTTGTGTGGCGTTATTTACCTCCTGTGTGTTTAAGTACTTCTGCCCTAGGACGCTCTCAGATGAATTTCCCGCAATCTCTTTCCCTTTGCGCGTAACAAGTGTCCGTTGGTAGCTCCAGGGTACTCCGGATGGATCTGTCATTGGTTTTTGTTACACGCGTGCAATAACCACAGGTTCATCTGGTTTTCGGGCCACATAAGTTCCCTTTGGTACATACATTAATGTTTCTCTCTTTAAATGGAACTTCTTGGGGGCATCTATTGACAATGGTCTTTCCACCCGACCTCGTGGGAGGTAAAGGACTCCACTCCTCTGAGACGATGCTTTCAATTCAGCCGTCTTTTCAGATTTGGTTTCAAGAACTTCAACCTTTTTCCCCATTTTCTCTTGTTTCGGGAGAGCTTCAGGCCGCTTCTCTATGTTGGCGATGACGATTATCGCTTTCAAAGCTGGGTCAAATTCCTTATCGTCACAAATCATTCCAATCACCGGCCCGTTGTTGTGGGCTGGTAGCGGGTTGTTTGTCACATTTGGGATGTCTTCATCTGCGAAGACGATCCTCCCCTGATTGATCAATTCTTGCACTGCCTTTTTCAACGTCCAACAATTGTCAGTACTGTGTCCTTCAACACCTGAATGATATGCACAGTATATTCCCCTCTGGTAGGCAGGAGAGTCGGATTCTGCCTGTTCTGTGGAACAGGCTGCAGTAGGTTTTCTTGCCTGAGTTTTGGGAAAAGAGTGGAATACGGCTCCCCAATCGGTGTAAAGCTCATTTTGGGTGGCTCACGGTGTCGGGTGTTATTCGGCCGTGGATTATACTGGTTTGGGTAAGGAGGTTGGCTTCTCTGGAATGGAGGTGGATTTCTGTTGGCTGGTGGCTGCGGCCGTGCCAAAGGTTGAATGTTCATGACTGCGTAGGGTGGAGGCGGAGGAGCATAAGCCATGCCGTGATGTGGATAGTAATGTTGGGGGGCCCTGTCGGAGAATACCTGCCTTGAGGTTCGATATCTCCTATCTTCTACTGCCGCCATGGCAGTTTCCTCTTTTCTCTTGCTTCTGGGCATCCCTCCAGACCCGCCTTGGATGGCTTGGGAAGTTGCCCGAATGGCCGCTTGACTCAAAATTCGCCCCGTTTTCAAGCCATTTTCTACCATTTCTCCGATCTTGATTGCTTCGGCGAAAGGTTTTCCCATCGCCGACATCATATTTTGAAAGTAATCTGGCTCTTGAGCTTGGAGAAAAGTCGTGACCATTTCAATTTCGTCCATGAGGGGTTTCACCCTGGACGCTTGCTCTCGCCACTTGATGGCATATTCTCTGAAGCTTTCTGAGGGCTTCTTCTTTAAGTTCGATAGAGAATTCCTGTCCGGCGCAATATCGATGTTGTATTGGAATTGTTTCACAAAATCTCTGGCCAGATCATCCCAGATGTGCCATCGAGATATGTCTTGATCCATATACCATTCGGATGCTATTCCGACCAAACTTTCTCCGAAGTATGCCATCAACAATTCTTCCTTGCCGCCGGCACCTCGCAATTGATTGCAGTATTTCTTCAGATGAGCAATGGGGTCGCCATGTCCGTCATACTTTTCGAACTTTGGTGTCTTAAAACCTAATGGTAAGTGGACGTGCGGGAACATGCGTAGATCGGCGTAAGATACACTTTTCTGTCCACTTAGACCTTGCATGTTCTTCAGGCTTTGTTCCAAACTCCTCATTCTTTTTGCCATCTCATCCTGCTCGGGGCCTTTGGATTTTGGCTTGGTAGAAACTCATATCGAGGTGGCTGAGGATATATATTGGCTGCAACCTGGGTATGGTCCCGTGTAAGTGGTGGTGCTGGGAATGTAAAGAATGAGGAGTCGAATAAAGGAGCATGTGCGGTGGGGTGCGTTGTGACTGGAACTGGCAACTCAACCGACGTTCTTGCAGATGTATCATGTGGTGTCACCCGAGGATGGTAGGTGGAGGGTGATTCAGAGAGGTTTGTAGCATTAGAATACCCGAACAGAGTAGGCGGGTAATTGATGGGGGTATTTGAAATTCCGCTTGACCTGAGAAGAATTTCAGGGAACCCAGGGACCAGACTCGGGGGCTCTTTCCCGTTGTTCCAATCGTCCAACATCTCGAGCATGTGGCAACGCAACATTCTATTCTCCTCCAAAGCTGCCGACTTAGTAGCCGGGATGGTTGTCAATGAGCTTTCCTCTGAAACGGGAATGGTTGCTAAAGGCATTTCTGAAGACATGTCGGCACCCTTTTTTGATCTAGTAAAATAGGAATGAGTACTTTCAGGCTGCCGAACTTTTCCTTTGGACCTTGTGAAGTACGAATGTGGTGCCAGATTACCACAAAGTCAACCACTTTTACTAAAACCTGAAGTTTGGCAAACAAACGGTTAGTCTAAAACAACATAACAGATAAGTAATCTCACGTTGGGTGTGATGCACTTATACAAGTGATAATGTTGCTACATGTATTCGTTTGCGATGCGTCATTCCGGTTTGTATTTTCCTTCGCTTTCATCCTTCATCAATCTTCTTTTTCTCTTAACTTCTCCCCCCCCTTTTTTATTTTTTATCTTTATTTTTATTTTTTTATTTATTATTATTATATATATATTTTTTTATTTTATTTTATTGATGGTCGAGTCTTATGTGGATTGCCTACGTATCATGTCCCCGCATGAATCAGACCGGGCGTAGTTCGGAAACAATAGACATAAGATAGAATGAAATGTTCATGAATTTTATTTCAACAAACTTCAAACTTGAAACACTTGCAAAATGACAACAATGGAGAAAAACTCGTAAAAGGACAAACAGACTCTAAAACAACGGACTCTTCTAAGCATGTTCCAGCGCCTCGAATCTCTGCGCCCGGGGGGCGTTGTTTGGCCTTGCTGCAGTTCTTGGGGTAAGATCTTTCTGTATACTTCCCAATTCTGCCATGACTTGGTGGACACATTCCATTATTGAAGAAAAGAGGGCAGGCCGAGGTACTCGTTCGCAGTTCAAACACCTCATAGTAATGTAGTGCCCGATCTCATTGATCCTGGTTCTGATCATGTCTTTTTCTCTGAGCAGCTGCCCTATGTGTCTGTTCTTTGCCCCTAGTACTTGAGAGTTGCTGGAGACATGGTCCAAGAGCCTATCTATTTGTCTTTCCATCCGTGCCATCAAGTTGTGGCAACGGTCTCTATCTGCTTTAGCATCCTGGACTTGCCTGAGAGTTCGCTCTCTAAGAGTGGCATTTGCTTTTCTCAAATCAACGATGATTGCATCATAGTCTTTCTCTACTTGTTGTAGACGGAGTGCTTCTTGGTGGGATGCTCTCTTCCATTTTGTCCGGACTGCAACCAAGGCCGCTTTTGCCTTCTCCAAGTCTTCTTGGTGTTCAAAAGCTTTCCTTTCCAAATCGTTTATCGGCATCTGATCACTCCGACTCCTCCTTGACCTTTCTGCGGCCAATTGCATCTCTTGAATTTGAGTTTGGAGTGCTTCTCTTTCCTGCTCCCAACCGGCCCTTTCCCGATCGAAGTCAGCCTGTTGTATGTCCATGGCCGCTTCCAGGATTCCTTTGTCTTCTTTTAAAGTGTTGATGCAAGATTGGAAATTTTGTGCTGTATCATGCTCAGCCTCCCTAACTCTGGCTTCTATTTCTCTCTCCCAATCGACGGCATACTTCACTGACCTTTCTGACCTTTGCTCTGGTATTGATTGGTTGTGGAACCATTCAAGATAAGCGAGACTCACTTCTCCCCGTTCTCGATCGGCAACCATCTCGTTGATGTCGGAGAGTCGACTACCGAACCATACCTTCTGTGCATAAGTCTCCCTCGGGGTCTCTTCTGTCACAAATTCCCATACAAATGATCGCATATCCTCAATTGGGGCCCTTTTCTGTTCTCTTCCCAGCTGCCGCATGACACGTAGCGGGGCATATGGTTGGAAACCCCCTGAAACCCATTAGTATGTAGAATGGGCGGTATGTCGACATATGCATGATTTTGGCGGAAGGGAACCAATAATAATTCCAGGTAAGTTGATCTGCTCTCAAAGAGTTGAGAAGTTCTTGCCAAGTCCTCAAGTCTTCCGGAAGGTTACAACGGGCGGCTCTGTTTGTATGACAGCGAATATAATTCAGCCAATCTGCTTTGAAGTCTATCACAATTGGGTGATAATAGAGATGTTCTATAAACCACATTTGTAATAAGATATTGCAGCCTTCAAAATAGTCTTGTCCTTCTTGGCACCGAGTTAAGGCCCAGAAGATGTCTCCTAGTATCATCGGAAGAACAGTATGTTCCTCGTTACTCCGTAGATATGAGACCACCGCAGCTAAACGGATTCTGATGCGTCCGCCACGTTCGGGAAAAACCATGGTTCCCAAAAAAACGATCATAAAAGCATAGATTCTTAAATCTCCCCAGGCGTCATAATTCAGCTGGTTAACAAAATCAGTGTTGGAGAATTTCTCAAACCCTTTCTTATCACCAAATTTGTCGTAGAGATAATCCAGTGGCACCCAACCGTTCTCCAGACAACCCAGGGGAACCCGCCGGAGACATAACGTTTTCAAGAAATTATTCACACCCATCTGCCTAGGAGCTGCAGGTCTCATCTTGTGCAAATCTCTTCCGAGTCCTGTGAGTCCGCCCAATTCTTCCAAATGGGTGTCATTTCGCAATCCCGGAATCTGAACACATTGCTTGTTGATTCCCAAAAACTCACTAAAGCTCTGATCACATTTTTGTCCGGTTTTATCATCATGATGTCCGGAAGAAACTTGAGGTGCTTGTGAACTTGATTTCTTTCCCAAGTCGAGAAACTAGTCCACCATTTACAGAGCCGATCTGGGGTCTTGTCTTGGACCATGAACATAGGTGGCATTTCGTCTCTCACCCTTTTCTGGCCGATTCGTTGCGAGGAAGTCATGCTGATCCTAGAAAAGATAAAAATGAACTTAAGACTTTTTCAAAAAAAAAAATTTTTTCTTTTTTTTTTTAAAATTTTTTTATTATAAAAAAACGAATCTTGTTAATACGGCCTTTCAGCACTTGAAGAAGATTTGAAGGGCTGTATAACAGGATACCAGTGTGATGTCTATATTCCGTTTTGCGAAATTAGTCCTCCGGCGCCCTTTTGAGGCGTTTGGCTATTTTTGCAAAATTTCCTAACTCTCGACTAAGAACAAAAATCCTAATTCTAATATTTTTATTATTGTTTTCCTTAAAAAAAATCAGTATTAGTTGAGCCCGATATGGGTTACCTACGTATCTCATGTTTGGTGAGAATCAAACTTGCGTAGTTCGAAAATAAAAGAACTAAATCATTTTAAGAAAAGAAAACAAACTATTTTTAAACAGCATTTCTAAAACAAATTATTTTCAAAGGAACTAAGAAAATTTATTTGGAATTTTTTATTATTATTATTATTATTATTTTTTTAAAAAAATTATTTTCAAAGAAACTAAACTATTTTCGTAAAATTAAGAAAATTTATTTGGAATTTTTTTTTTGCATTTTTTCAAATTTTTTTTTTTAAGAACTAACTATTTTCGTAAAAATTAAGAAAATCTATTTGGAAATTTTTTTTGCATTTATCAGAATTTATTTTCAAAGAACTAACTATTTTCCATAAAACTATTTTGACTATATACCCTGACGTTCTCCACTTCTTCCTCTCTTTTAACAAACCGGTCGGCATGTAAGATCGAAACAAATAAATGCACACAGAATGATGCAACAAGTTGGTCTTTTTGTTTCAGGTACACCTGTCCTAGACAGGCCCAACCCCTGTGTTGAGCCTCCAAAGTCAAATATGCATATGATGCAAATAAACGTTCCTATCGGGGATCCGGCATAAGGTTTTTGTTATTCTAAGTCATCATCCTGTTGGAAAAGTGTCTAGACTGGCTTTAACTCGAGCGGACAACTCGAGCCGAAGAGTGTCAATGCACCGGTAGCATGGCTTTCCGGCTTAATTGACAAAACTCTCCGCCTAAACATGTGTGACTACAAAATCCTTCACCGGGTGCCAAGCACCACAACTATCTTGAGAAAAACGGGCTATGTCCAGCAAATGCCCGATATTATATTTCAAAAGACTCAGAAGAGAAAAAATGGGTATCGGCACAATTTATATACGATTCACAAAATATCAAAGCGGTAAAGCAACATTTAGCATATCAAATATAAACATGTAATAAAATCTGATAATAAATAAGCCAAATAAAATAATTATTCAAAGCTCGAATTCTTAAACCCTGAACCAGTGGTTCTGGGTTTGCATCCCCAGCAGAGTCGCCAAAGCTGTCACACCTCCTTTTGGCGCGCCCCCACCTCGGAGGGTAGAAGCGTAAGGGAGTTTTTCCAATTTAAGTGACAATGTTCGAAATGGGATTATTCTATTATTTCAGAGTCGCCACTTGGAATAAATTAAGGTGTCCCAAGCCACCTATTTATTTAAATCCCGAATCGAGGAAATTTACGACTTTCCAAATGAAGTCTGCGAACCAGAAATTCTAAGTAAGAAATTCTGTTGACCCGAGGGAAGGTGTTAGGCACCCCCAGATCCCGTGGTTCTAGCACGGTCGCTTCAATTATTATAAATGGCTAAAATTCCTGATTTTATACATGCTTATAGATTAATATGCTCTAGTTAAACCTTAAAAACCGCTTATTAATTTGAGACCATACCAAAAGAAAGACTAATTACAACATAGATTCAGACTTTTGACGGATAGATGAATATATAAAAAAGTATCTGGATTATTTACTTGAAACTATTCCGTTTAAAAAAAAAATTGTAAAACTAAACTAAAAAAAGATCAATTTATTTAACAGGATATCTCTTAAAATTATCTCCAATTAAAGAATCGTACCAAATAATGTGTTATTTCCTAGCTTTTGACTTATGGCCGGGGATTAAATGACAAGATGCGAACTAATGGAAATTTGACCAAAATATGCGAAATAGAATTAATTCGTCTTGATTAATTATTTAGACGTGAGGTTGTCTACTTTGGATTTCACTATCCTCAATATGACATTAATTGACGAAATCGAAATTATATGATTAAAGGGTCACGAAATTAGCTAAGGCTCGTCCCAAATTCTAATTATTTGAATATACATTTACGAAGGCACCATGACCTATACGTGATTTAGCGGGGCTTGTCTCGTTTATTTTAAAGAAGTTATACTTAACGTGATTCATGTCACTTTCTCAAATTGGAATTTCATCAACTACTTGACTTCCTTTTATTTCATACAGTCGTTCAAAGAACTAACAATATACTAAACTAACTGATTCAACGTTTATTCATTCATCTTCTAATGGCTACACTATCCGCAGGATAACATAAACAGTAGTCACACTAACAAATTTTGAATATATTTGACTAGCACTAACTAAACTTCATCTAATAGAAAAATAGTACCCAAAATCTAAAAATTATAACATAGTTCAAGCAGTCCAAATTTTCTAATAGTTTCAACTTGAACTAAATATCATTGATTTTACATTCATCCAATTTCAAAGTTGATCTTAATGAATACATGGCTTGATAATTTTTATGTGCAACAGGAGATAAGAAAACAAGAATAGGAAGATTGCGGCAAACAACTTTGGACAGCTTTCAATTTATTTCCATAAAAGCTTTGAGATTTATGAAATATGTACCTGGAAGATGAAATCAAGAAGAGAAAGGAATGTGAGGTCTAGCAAAAGCAAGCAATCAAACAGCAGTTGGCAGCAACAACAAGCACCAGCAGTGAACAAATTGAAACCCCAGTACAAACTCAAAACCCAAACTTCAGACAGGACAACAGAATTCAAACAGCAACCCGAAACCAAATTGTGAACCAGCAGAAGATACAAAATGATTTCCAAAGAATTCCAACTAGCTTGAACACTCAAACATCCAAAAATAAAACAGGAGAACAGAGAGTCACCCCAATGTTCTAATTTTATGTGAGTTTAGTGTTTCTCAGGTTCTCAAAAATATTCTCAAATGTGTCTGTTTTTTGCTTTCAGTGAGTGTATGTATTTTCCAGAGAGTATCCTATTTGTGTATCTCTCTGTGAGTGTGAGTCTGTATCCAATGTTCTGCCAGATGAAAGTTTGTGAATGTGTGTGTTTTTTTTTTCTGTATTCAGTGAGTGTTTTCTAGTGATCTTTCTGTAGGAGTCTAATGTATACTGCCAGTGTGTGTGTGTATATCCTTTTTCCAGAGAATGTTCTCTCTACTTATAACAGAAAAATCCCCTGGAACAACTCATTGTCCAATTAAAATAAAACTCTGCCCAGCCCATCATATTCCCACTGTTAAACCACTAAATCCTGTCTAAGTAGGGGATATTGATACAAAATGCTAAACACATGGTGCTGATGGGATACCCTGCTGTACAGCAGGCTCCACCAGGTTGTACCATGTGCCTTGCATCATGACTATTAGCTTTTCTGATTTTCTTAAGTAAAATATCAGCTATACCCAATCTTAGTATCTAAACTTAATTGACAGAATCAAACAAACAAGAGAATAGTTCAATTCAAACAACAAATGAACCACTGCCCGGAATTTCAAACAACAAATTCGCGAATTCAAACGACGACATTCGTTAAGTCGAATCATAACATGTACGATTGATAACAAATCAATCGCGAAGGCAGTGATTTCAAAACTCTCGGCCAAAGCAGTCCAAAAATGAAGAATTAGCTATTCGACGAAGTATCGAATCGAGTTCTTATCTCATAACTTCGTCATTCATAACAAATAATCAGAAGCAAACAAGTCGACCAAATAAAAGGTCCCAAAAGAAGAAGAATTTGAAAATGTCCGAGGAAAAATCAATCAAATAAATGAAACTACGAAAAATAATTAAGCTAAATTGACGAATGCAAGTAAATAAGAATGGAAAAGAAAAGAAATACCTTGAAACAAGAAAAACGGAGCTCGGCCGATTTGGTCTTCGGCATTCGAGGTCGAAAGGACCTTAATTGAAATGTTTTCTAAGTGAAAACATATCAATTAAGGTCTATTAGACCTCAATTTGATAACATCCGGCGAAGGAAATTCCCAAATCAATTTTTAGGGTTCTTAGCTCGGTTTTTTGGGGCTTCATGGTTTCCGGCTAGATTTGAACGAAACTAAGGTTGGTAGGGGTATGAGGAAAGTCCGGCGAAGGCATGGCATGAGTTTGGGGTGGTTTGGGATAAATCTTCGAATTCCGGCGACTAATGGTTGCTGGATTAGTGTTGAGGGGGCTTGGGGGGTTTTGGGGTGTTAATTTGGGACGGTTTGGACAAACGCCGCCGGCGGAAGTGATTTTCGGCTGGCGGAGTACGGTGGTGAGGCGGCGTATCTCTTAAGAGAAGAAAGAGACGAGTTAAGGTTCGAAATGGGGACGGGTCAGATGGTTTAGGGGGTTTAAAATTGCTCTTTTCATCTCAGTCGTTAGATCACAATGATCAACGGCTAAGATCAAAAAGGGTGGCTTTGGAGTGGGTTACCCGGATGAGTAATCCGTTTGGGTTGGGGATTTTGGGTGCTTTTGGGCCTCGATTTTTATCTTCTTTTAAAACTGGCCCAGTCCGATTCCAACATCTTTTCTCCTTATAATTAATAAACTAAAGTTTTTAATAACCTTAAATCAATTTATAGAATTAAATCAACTTATAAAAATACTAGATGACTCTCAATAACAAATAACTCTTGATTAAATAACAATTAAAGATAAAAAATTACATAATTCGGACATAAAAAAAATACAAGAAAAACGTATATTTTGTGATTTTTATTGTGTAAAACAAACTTAAACGCCCATAATTGTAGAATTAAATCCTAAAATGCAAAAATGCGACATATTTTTGTATTTTCATTAATTTAAACACATATAATCACGTATATACGAATGCAAACAAATACCAAAATAACACGAAATTTCACCAAAGGAATACACAAAAATGCACGCAATAAAATGGATCATTTTGTTTTGATTTCATTTGGGAGTAGCTCGTGTGAGGCAAAAATCACGTGCTCACAATCCCAGTTCAACTTGTCATTGAACATTCATTGAGTAATTTGAGTCGAGGGCTCGTAGCCCGAGTACTACTTCAACTGTGGTTGAATAAATTCGGTGAAGGCTCATGGCCTGAATACCAGTTCAACTTGTCGTTGAACATTCGTTGAGTAGTTTGAGTTGAGGGCTCGTAGCCCGAGTACTGATTCAACTGTGGTTGAATTAATTAGGCGAAGGCTCATGGCCTGAGTCCCTGTTAAAATGTCGTTGAACATTTGTTGAGTAATTTGAGTCGAGGGCTCGTAGCCCGACTGCTTAAACTATGGTTGATTTAATTCGGCGAAGGCTCATAGACTGGATCCCAGTTTAACTTGTCGTTGAACATTCATTGAGTAATTTGAGTCGAGGGCTCGTAGCCCGGGTACTGCTTCAACTGTGGTTGAATTAATTCGGTGAAGGCTCATGGCCTGAATGCCAGTTCAACTTGTCGTTGAACATTCGTTGAGTAATTTGAGTCAAAGGCTCGTAGCCCGAGTATTGCTTCAACTGTGGTTGAATTAATTCGGAGAAGGCTCATGGCTTGAATCCCAGTTCAACTTCTCGTTGAACATTCGTTGAGTAATTTGAGTCGAGGACTCGTAGCCTGAGTACTGCTTCAACTGTGGTTGAATTAATTCGGCGAAGGCTCATTGCCTGAATCCCAATTCAACTTGTCGTTGAACATTCGCTGAGTAATTTGAGTCGAGGGCTCGTATCCCGAGTACTGTTTCAACTGTGGTTGAATTAATTCGGCGAAGGCTCGTGGCCTGAGTCCCAGTTCAACTGTCGTTGAACATTTGTTGAGTAATTTGAGTCGAGGGCTCGTAGCCTGAGTACTGGCGTGTGGATGAGATGAATCAGGCTTGCTCTGATTGGGTTATTAACCATTTTCTCGTTGTTTTCCCTTAATTTTTTATTTCAGGAAGGGCTACGCGATCTTGCTAGGAAATCCCCATAGACGGCGCCAAATTGTTTGACTCAAGATGTTAATAAGCATTTATGAATTCAAAACAATCAATGTAAATGAATGGCCAATCATAGCAAGTCGTAACATATCCAAAATTTAATAAGGGAAAAGATAATGAAAATACGTGTATTGGTAACAGAAAATATCGGTGATCTTTATTCATGATAATAGAGTAATCTGCCTCTCCATGAAAAGGGTTAGATCTTTACAATCATGTTTCATTCGATCTACCTTCATTCTGTTTTTTTTTTGGGTTCTCACTCTACATTTTACTATGTATTTCTTAGAGCCCCCATGGGGAGAGAGTAGAACCCCTTTTCTGATTCCTCCTCTTGTATTTATAGACATTGTTGTACGAGTTGACCTTTTTGGAGATCGGGCCCACATTAGGAGGTTATTTCGGACATATCCAAAGAGTTGCGACCCCGGCAAAGGTTCTAGGCGGATACGGATAGTATTCCAATTGAAGTGGTCTCGGCGCCTATTACGTTTGTGTTAGTCGAAAGGGACGGTCGATCTTATTGATTATCGTGGAATCGAATTATGACCATACAATAACCAACAAAAATGAATTGCTGCAGCTGACAATTAATTTATGATGTAACAAAATAACTAATTAGGACGTACTCTCCTTGCTCCTCTTCTTCTTTTTTAAACATTTTAAATATAATATATTGATAATTTTGATAAGTACTTTTGGAAAAGTGAGCAGATGGCATCTCAAGGCTTGGGTGTCAGTTTGTACGTCTGACTCTGATAATTATCAGATGGAAATGCCTTCAACTTATCCCATTCTAGGAGGCTGTAACTAATAATTGCCGCCTCACTAATATTGATATATATACTCGTTTTTTGCTCCTGCCCGATGTGAGATATTTGAATTAGGGCTCCGATTAATTCAGAATTGTGTTAGTATAAACCTCATTAAAGGGAGAAATGTATACCTTTACCACAACTTTTACATTCCTCTCGAGCATGAAATCATCACTGATTAAGAATAAAAGGTTTTTGTCCATCTCACGATAATTTTTAGTGGCGTATATATATATATATATATATATATATATATATATATATATATATATATATATATATATATATATATATATATATATATATATATACGCCACTAAAAATTATCGTGAGATGGACAAAAACCTTTTATATATATACACGTTGTACATTAATAATATCACGTGATGGTTGAAACATTTATTTATATGAAGGAACAACAAAATTTATGAGAGTTTATGTATAATAATGCAACAATCATCTAAATGCCAAAAAATATTATTACACTAGCAAAATACGTGAATTCAAAATAAAATTATATCATCAAAACTTACACAAATAATCAATTTTGTCACATTAGTTGGATATTTATGCATTATAGTTTAAAAGTATTTAGTGCAATAGTATATTACCGGAATATTTTTTTTTGTTTATGTTTTCTCCTATTGCTTTGATTGCTCTGCCTTAACCAGAACTCTTGTTGTCGATCTTGATATCCCTCTTGAGAGTGCAATATATAGTTATTCATGCAAGAAAACATATGAAAATTATTTTCACACAAATTTTAATGGAAATTCCTTAGTTTCGGAAGATGAAAGTTGACCTCATGGATAAGAATATACTTAGAAAAAAATTGACCAGTATAATGATTTTTGTTATATGACATTATTATCAAAACTTCTATATATCATTTCTGTGTTATTACATAAGCTATTCGGTGTTATCTAAAATTTTCAGTAGCATGACATGCATATTTTTCTTGAAAATCAACTTATATACAATGGAAAATCAATTTTAAATTAGTCTATTATATATACGGTGACACTAACATATGTAAATAATAAACTTGACAATACAAACATGTATGGTAGAATGCCATTTGATATTAAAGTATTTAAGTATTCTTCTTAGTAGTAATTATTGGTATCATTTTCTGTTGAGTAAAAAATAATAAAATATTTTGTTTAATTATAAAATTTAGCAATCAACCCTTTATTTAGTTGATCAACGTAGTCATTTCTGCTAACTAAGAGACCTTTTTAATTTCTATCATGCGATTTGCACAAATTATGTTTTAATCAAATGATAGAAATATTTACAAAAATAACCATATAACATTAATAATAACTCATATTAAAAGAACATAATCGGTAGTTTTCCGTACACATGTCGATTTACAAAACTAACTTTATAACATTAAGTATAATAACATATAGTAAAAGGGCATAACCGATAATTATTATGTCATATTATTATGAGTTATTATACTTAATGTTAAAGGTTATTTTTGTAAATCGTCCATGTATTCATGCTTTTATAATAATTTAAATTATTATAAAGCATGAATAAAAGGCCGGTTCACAAAAATATCCCTATAATATTAAGCATAATAACATATAATAAAAGGATATAACCAAAATTCAAGACATTAGCCTTGTAATCCTATTAGTTTTAGAACATAATACTATACGTTAGGAATCCTTCATGATTACCTTTAGGAATTCTATTAGTATAATTAGTATCATGTATAGACATATAATACTGCAATTAGCAATCATGGTAGTGTTAGAATTCAATCTCATTATCTCGAAACTACCTCTGTCGATATTATAAACATGTCAAAAAATGTCACGACCCAAAGTCCATTAAAGGTCATGATAGCGCCTAACACCACTTTCACGCAATCCAACAAGAATTTATTAACTTAATTACTCTTTTTAGTATTTTAAAATAATAATTTCCTTCAGTTAAACAATAAGTCATAAAATTTACAGAGTAAATGATGATATTTTCTTACAATCATAACACTGAACAACCCATAAATACCCCAAAAATTTGGTGTCACAAGTCCATGAGCATCACTAGGAAGTAAAATAAAATACATCATTTATCCGAAGTATAAATTAGACAGGAAAGTATAAATAACTCTGAAGGAGACCGTGCTGTCTGCGGATCATAACATAGAATGCAGCTCACCTAAGTCCCCGCAAATAACCACACCTTTACACCCCCAAGGTCACTAGACATATATGTACAACAACAACAGCAACCCAGTATAATTTTACTTAGTGAGGTCTAGGGAGGATAATGTGTACACAGACCTTACCCCTACCCTGAGGTAGAGAGGCTGTTTCAAAATAGACCTCAGCATCCTTCCCTCCAAGAACTTCTCACCTTGCTCTTGGGGAGATTCGAACTCACTAGACATATATGTACCTTCACAAAAATATAACAAGTATAGTATGAGTACGTAAATCAACGTGTACCCAGTAAGTATTTAGCCAAACCTCAAAGGAGTAGCGACAAAGGGGCCGACATCGACACTTACTAGTGGTCCAATAATATTAGGTACATAAATGATAAGCAGATATAAGGAAGAACAAATAAAGGAAGTAAACGATTATAAATACATGGTACAATCCTCCTCTTTGTAATAAATTCAAGCTCTCCATTAGAAATTCTCTTCCTTAATAGGAGCATATATAAAGATATAGTGGACCTCATCAGATAGATAGTCATAATTCAAATCAGGAAAACTCACAGATACACAGGCTTCATGCCAAATATTACGCACAATTTCCATGAGGATATTTTTATAGAATGTCGAGGCGTACAAACCGATCCAATATAAATAATGAAACTACGCATTGCCGAAGGTCGAACGACACAAATCATAGACGCATCTATTTAATCTACCGAGGCGATAGAACCGCTCCAATGAGAGTAGTGAAAATTTACCGCTCACGAAATATATTTGCGACGCGGTTGAGCATAGATTTTTCGAATTATTATAATATTACTTAATTCTTTTCAAAAATACGAAATTCAAATGAAAGCCTTTAAAATAAAAAATTCCTCAATATCGCTTCTTTTCAAGGAAATTTAATAAGCATACTCAATCTCAACTCTTTTCAAGGTAAATAATAAGCATAATCAAATAACGATATCAACAAGGCATGGTGTAAATCTAAAACTACCCGAATATAGGCATAACTAGTATCTACGTACGGACTCTCGTTATCTTGTGCTTACGTAGTCCCCACAAATAAGAGCACATGTGAATTAAATTTGCCTATGGGGTTAATTCTCTGTTACAAGATTAGAAAAGAAACATACCTCGCTCCGAAGTTCCATAGCCGGTTCCCAAGACTTTTAAACAACTCAAACCGATGGCCAACACTCTAAAACTAGTCAATAAATGTGCAAATTCATAAATATATACTCTAATACTCATTATAATCCAATTTACAATACTTTCCAACTCCGTTCAAAAAGTTGATAAAATCATCCTTAGGCCCACGTGTCCGGATTTCGAAATTTTTTCAAAGATAAAATTTACCCATAACACCACGAACTGAAATATATAATTTATTCCAAATTCCATGTCCAATTTCGTGATCAAAATTCCAAAAATATAAATTTCTAAGGTTTTCTTCAAATCCCAATTTTCTACAAACTTTCATGCCTAAATCTATGTATAAACCTTGTATGTAGCTCAACACTAGTAGAAATTACTTACCTCGTGCTTGATGATGAAAATGGCACTCCAAAATTCCTCCAAAATCGGCTCCCACAGAAGAAGTGAAATGAAAATGAGCCAAACTCTCGTTTTAAAGAATCACACTGCCCAACCCGACCTTCACTCCTACGGTCCAATAGCCGCTCCTGTGGCTCCGCACCTACGACTTTAACTCAACCCAGCAGCCTCCGTATTTTCAGTCAAAATAGCGTTTCTTCCATCTCCCCTTCGCATCTACACCTTCGAAGGTGCGAACATGCCTTTGCACCTACGGTCCAGCCCACTCACCCAACATCACTTCTGCGAGCTGCTTTTACAGCTCCACACCTGCAGCCAAAATCTCGCATGTGAGGTTACACCAGATGACAGCAGCTCCAACATCTCCAAGTCCAAACTCGATCCGTTTACTATCCAAAATCCACTCGGGACCTCAACCAATTATACTAACACATTCCAAAACTCATTACGAACTTAGTCGAGCCTTCAACTCATATCAAACAACAACGAAATCATGAATCACAACCCAATTCAAGCTTAATGAACTTTAGAACTTCAAACTTCAACATTTGATATCGAAACCTTTCAAATCACGTCTGATTGACCTCATATTTTGCATATAAGTCGCATTCGATATTACGGACGTGCTGCAACTTCCAAAATCAGAATCCAGCCCCGATATCAAAAAGTCCACTCCTGTTAAACTTCCCAAAGCCTTGAAGTTTCTAACTTTCGCAAAATAACCCCAAAATGACATATGGACCTCCAAATCCACATCCAGACGCGCTTCCAATAATAGAATCACCATATGAAGCTATTCACAGACTCATAATTCCAAACGGACATCGATAACACTGAAACACGCTTTAACCCAAATTTATGAAATCATTCCAATATACCAACTTCCCACAATACGCATGGAAACGCTCCTGGGTCATCTAAAAATTGATCCGGACATATGTTTAAGTCCAAAGTCATCATACATACCTATTAGAACCTTCAAATCCCGATTTCGAGGTCGTTTACTAAAAAATTTTAACCTTAATCAATTCTTCCAACTTAAACCTTCCAAAATGAATTTTCTTTCCATATCAACTCCAACCAAACTTAATTTCAACCACACGTACAAGTCATAATATTTGAAGTGAAGCTACTCATAGCCTCAAACCATTGAACAACATGCTGGAGCTCAAAATGACTGATCGAGTCATTACATTCTCTCTGATTGAAACATACGTTCATCCTTGAACGTGCTAAGAAAGGCTCTAGAGTTGTCCGAAATTACTATCTAACCCCTTGAGAATCTACCCGTTATACCACAACCTAGTTTAGTATATGAACTCGAGCCAGTATAAAGATTCTTCCTTTTATTTAGTCAAAATGCCTTAGAGCTGAATTCCAACATTCTAAATTCTCTAACGGGTCTGTTCCCAGCATACGAACATCATATCAATCACTACATGATGTACCAATACGTGATTGTATACTCTTACTGAATCCACACCATATACTAATCACATGACCATAATAATATCCTCTGACCACAAGAGTCGAATCCCATGAACCTGATGCCTCCAACACACCTCATGATACATATAAATCTCGTTTCAACTCTCGCGATGCTGCCACAATAGAATAGATTTATAGAAACTCATAAATACCTGCCGAATCATAATTTGTGGAGTCTATCCTCCCGACAAAAACAATTACCTCATTCTGGGCTGAATATTGATGTTTACTTTAATGCGCCTTATATAAATCTGACTACATTGATCCTATGTCAAATAATCTCGTTTCACCCAGTAATGCTGCTTAGGCAAAAAGACACCTCAGACTCTGCCAAAAAGTCTCATATGATACCACAATGTGCAAACAAGCTACAAATTCGAATGTGATACAAATGGAAAAATGAACTCTGGAAAAGAACTAATCAACCCACGTAACTAATTAAATAGCCGATAAGATATTATGAACCATCCTCAAAAAATGAGAAACAACACTCATATGAATAAATATGGGGAACTGTACTCAACATGACACTATCGCTACAAACAACCCAATCCAACCATGATATCTGTGGTGGTGTGCCACCTAATCCAAACAATGTACACGTGTTGGCGTGCCACCTGATCCACACCTAATAATTTATAAGAAAATACTTACCGAGCTAAAATGCTCATACCTATAAAATACCTGTATATCAACCACAAGCATGCAAAATGCATAATACAAATCCCAGGGAGACAGATAGAGACATACGCTACGAAGTTCAAGCACAACTAAGGTGCAATAAATGACAAGTATATTGAATGCCATCCTACTCTCATGACACCACAAATTACACGGGATCTCCATACGGGTGCGAATAATCAAACCACCTTACTACTTACATGGCACAATAGAGGTTACATAGAATGAATGACGACAGTAATAATATCCAAAGCCCAAAAACTCCTCCAAAAATAAGTTTATGCTTAAATGAACATACTCGGCATGACATAGAGCACACATTTACATTTAGATCCATCCACAGACCTCAATCCGATTCTAATCGTATCACACTGGGCTAATAACGTTTCAAGGACCCATAATGACCTATTCATGACACATAAGGACAACCATCAAATTCAGACCACTCTTCAACAATTCACAACCAATTGAATAGAGTGCCTTTCAGGCCTAAACTCTTCATTTAGCTATAGTACCAAAATCTCCACCGTTGGTTAAATCTTTAATCAATCAAGTCACTACATGTCACACTTATATAATCTTCCAGTTGGATATGCTCCCACGACTTTCGACAATAGGTAACAAGTTTGCACATCTATACCGCCAACCCACAAATGATTTAAAACAAATCAAGAATTCAAAATTAGTACGCAATGCCTCTTACATAGGACACCGATCACACGTGGTGCTAAAGATAATACCAGCTTACTCTAACCATCTTAATCCTTTCTCGCTCATCCAAGCTCGTGATATTCTTGAAAACACCAAATGGCAACCTTGATCCTCAACTTTCGATTCCCATGCCGCTCACTGCACCTAACATGCCAACACGCGACAATATAAGAATTTCATCATAACTCCTAAAAAATTAATAGAATAAACACTTCATCTTATAGAAACCTTTTACTTTACTTATTTATGGAGAACCATATCAACAAGAGATTGAATTACCATAACTGCAGAAAGTATAATCCTCTAGTAGTGGTCTAAACCACCAAAACTCTTCTCGGATCTATCTACATATAACATGCCACAATACTCGAATGCCTCCAAATAAAATCAATAACAAAGTTTGTCAAGCCTCGCACGTGTCACCACAAATCACATGTATAACTTAATATGAGATCACGTTGTATCAAAACCCATGAACCATCGCTTACCCTACTTGTGCGCATATTCTCATCTTCAACGAGTACACCCATACGATAATTTGTAACGACCCGGCCCGTCGTTACGGGAATTACCACCCCGTTATGTTGTAAATGCATGTTTTATGCTTTTATATAAGTGTTAGAGTCTATCGGGGGAGTTAGGAGTGAATTTGATTGAAAATGAGGCATATAGCCTTTTTGAAGGAGACTTGAATAAGGAAAGTCAACCCGGAGTTGACTATTTGGTTAGAGGGCTCGGAATCGAGTTCTGATGATTCGGTTAGTTTCGGGAGGTGATTTGTGACTTAGGGGAAGCAATCGGAATTGAATTTGGAGGCCCGGTGTAGTTTTAGGCTTGAATTGGCTAAGGTTGAATTTTGGCGAAATCCGAACGGTAGGTGAGATTTTGATCCGTGGGTCGGAATGGAATTCCGACAATTGCAGTAGCTTCGTTAGGTGATTTTGGATATGCCTGCAAATTTTCAGGTCATTCGGACGTCGTTTGGTCGGGTTTTTGATTGAATGCGTAATTCGGAAAGTTTTAAGGAATGTAGGCTTGAATCCGTGTGTAATTGGTGATTTTGATGTTTAGGATGGTGTTTTTATGATTAGAAGAAGTTTGAAACGTGTTATGGGGTATGTTGGTGGTTTTCGTTGGGGTCCCGGGGGCCTCGGGTTGATTTCGGGGGTCCAATCGGACCATTTCTTCTATTTTTGAACTGCTGTTGGCTGCTGGTTTTGTTGCAGACGGATGCTCTATGCGATCGCATAGGGTAGATGCGATCGCATAGAAGGATGGAAGTGAGCCCCAGAGTTGTTCTATGCGATCGCGTAAGAGGGGATGCGATCACATAGGTATGGAATCTGGCAATCTGCGATCGCAGGGTAACTTGTGCGATCGCATAGAAGAGATTGGAGAGGTGAGAAAAATGTGCTATGCGATCGCATAGCAAGGGGTGCGATCGCATAGGTTTGTCATACTGTGCAATGCGATCGCATAGCCAGTGTTGCGATCGCAGAGAAGAAAAGATGAGGCCTGGAAGGTTGTGCTATGCGATCGCGGGTGTGCATTGCGATCGCATAGAAGGGGAAATTGGCAGGAAAATTTAACTCTATGCGATCGCATAGGGTCATTGCGATCGCATAGAAGGATTGGTCTGGCAGTGAAATTAAAACCAGAACAGAACCAGTCGCGGGTTCTTATACCCAAAACGCCATTTTTGAGTTCTAGAGAGAGAAACTCACGGGAATTGCTGGTAATTCATCGGGGATTCGTTGGAGGTAAGTTTTGTGCCTTAATTACATCATTTTAACATGAAATCATGGGTTAAATTTCTGTAAATGGAAGATTAAAGGTGGGTTTGAACCGTAGGCCTAAATTTAAGAAAAACACTGATTTGAGTGGGCAAATGGAGTCCGATTTTGGTAAATTTTATATGCCTAGACTCGTATCGAGATGAGGATTCCGAATATGTAATTTTTGTAATTTTTCGACAAGTGTACCAAAAGTCGAGTTTTGACAACTTGTGGGTTTTGATATAAATTGGGTTATTTCGAATGAATTTCGTGAAATTAGCGTATATTGATGCATTCTCTATGATTTTGAGCAGAGTTGGCATCCGAGGAGATTGATTTGCGAGGCAAGCGCAAGGCGGATTGAAGCTTCTATCGGTTCGAGGTGAGTGGTAGTAGTAAACAATGCACTGAGGGTTTGAAACCCCGTACTAGCACTTCACAGTGCTATGTTGAGATGAAACACACGTCTTGAGACGAGTGTGGTGACATTGTGATTGGGGACTTGGACTTGGTCCTTCCCGGCTAATGGAATACTGTGTTGTATGACTGCTAATGAGATTATAGCTGTACAATAGGGCTAAAAGCCATGTTTGGGGCCTTGTGCCGATATCTGTAGAGCATTAGGGAACCTATAGAGCTAGGTGACCTTTATATCGTGTTGGAAATATACACTCGGCCATAGCTCTAGGCTGTATAGCATAATATGAGCCCGTACTAGATGTGTACATTGAGAGAGATTATCTAGGGTGGAATTCTATGTTCTAGCCTGAGTGGGACTGAAAGGCCAAGTCTATACCGATTGAGATGAGATAGGGTCAAGGACCCAGCTATGAGATGCTATATTGGGCACTGAAAGGCCAAGTACTATTTACTGAGATGGGGGCGAGGACCCGTTGTGATATATTATATTGGGCACGCAGCAGTATATACATTAGATCGGGCTGCACGTCGCAGCAGTATATATATTGGATCGGACTGCACGCCACAGTAATATACATGTAATATACATGTGGGACGGACTACACGCCGCAATATTATTGCGCTTGGGCTGTAGGAGCCCCTTCGAAGTCTGAGTCTGCACACATTCTCAGTGAGCGCTGGTGTATATTATAGGATTGGGCTGCGCGCCGCAACAGTATAAATATATATACATATATATATTGGATCGGGCTGCACGCCGAAGTAATACATGTGTGGATCGGGCTGCACGCCGCAGCATCATAGTGCTTGGGCCTAGGGAGCCCCTCCGAAGTACGTATACACCCCCAGTGAGCGATGTCGACGTTAAATGGAGCGGGCTGCGCGCCACAGCGGTATATGTATTGGAGCGGGCTGCACGCCACAGCATTATACTTATTAATATCCTTATAAATACGTAAATACTTATGTGTTATAGACAAATGTATATGTCTCTATATATTGAGATAGCTGTACACTGTAGTGGTACGAGTGAGGATGTGGTCAGTGTGGGACCCAGTTGAGATGGATATGGACTGGAGATCAGAGAACTCATTGTAGTGATGACTTACCTGTGGGGGTTTGCCTTAGAACTGTTTAGTGACAGTACAAGAGTTCTTACTTCCAGTTATTATTTATTATTGCTGCTCACTGAGTTGAAATATACTCACCCCACTCCCCTGCATTTTTTGTGTGCAGATATACAGGTTCAGAAGGGCAGTTGAGCTGTCGCAACTGCTTTATTATCCCCGTTCTGTGGAGACTTCGAGGTAGCTGCCGACGTCCGCAGGACCCGATATCCCTTCCTACTGTCTTTGATTATAAATTGTTATTTCTTTCTGCTCTGAGCTTTGGTTGTAAACCGTATTACACTTATGTTCTGTAGAGGCTCATGACTCTTGACCCTTCGGTCTATCGGAGTTGGTATGCGTTGGGACTTGGTTTCCCCGTTTTTGATATATCCATTACTGTTAATTTACAATTGTTATGTTTGAACGGGATAAGGCGAGCTCATAGCTCTATGATTGTTGTTGATTGGTTAGGCTGGCTTAGTAATGTGCTGGGCGCCATCACGACCGGATTTGGGGTCGTGACAAGTTGGTATCAGAGCCTAGGTTTACTAGGCCTCGTGAGTCTTGAGCCGGTTAGTAGAGTCTTGTGGATCGGTACGGGGACGCTTGTACTTATCCTCGGGAGGCTGCGAACCTTTAGGAAACACTTCACATTTCTTGGAATTCTTATCGTGCGTACTTGATTCAGCTTGAGATATAATTTTTGAAATTCCTTCCACACGTCTGTGTACGCATCGAGCGCTCAGTAATATGATTGCCTTATGGCTTGTGATTTCCCCAGTCGAGGGGCGAGATATAATCTCCATGAATTCATGTTGGGCCAGTCGGGAGGACTTAAGGCCAGATCCTTGTCTATGGCTTGAGCACGAAGGTACTAATTTCGCGAGCCGGTATTATGAAGTTCATACGATCGGTATTGATCTTTATTGTGATTTGATATGTAGCCCTAGCTATGGGCGTGAGAAATATGTTGGAACAAAACTCTATCTAATGAAAAGGGTTTTTCAGTTGGTATTTGGTTATCGTGAGAAATTATTGTGATTAGAGACTATTGTCTCGAGCGATTGGGTTGTTTGATACGTCATATGATCTCACCCGGAGTGGTGAGTGTAGGTTATTGCAGTGGATTCTAGTGTATCGTGAATATAGACATGGGATTAGCAATTGGTATATGATTTCGGAAAGTGCAATGTGATTTATGGTTCAGATGGTCTGTGAAATTTTGACTATATGGTGTTTTCGGACTTATGTGAGATAGGATGACGTATGATCGCCGAATATATGCTGGGTAAGGTCATTCAGTTATTGAGTTGCTTCTAGTACCACTCTGGTACGCTCGAGGACGAGCGTTTGTTTAAGTTGGGGAGAATGTAACGACCCGGCCCGTCGTTACGGGAATTACCACCCCGTTATGTTGTAAATGCATGTTTTATGCTTTTATATAAGTGTTAGAGTCTATCGGGGGAGTTAGGAGTGAATTGGATTGAAAATGAGGCATATAGCCTTTTTGAAGGAGACTTGAATAAGGAAAGTCAACCCGGAGTTGACTATTTGGTTAGAGGACTCGGAATCAGGTTCTGATGATTTGGTTAGTTCCGGGAGGTGATTTGTGACTTAGGGGAACGATCGGAATTGAATTTGGAGGCCCGGTGTAGTTTTAGGCTTGAATTGGCTAAGGTTGAATTTTGGCGAAATCCGAACGGTAGGTGAGATTTTGATCCGGGGGTCGGAATGGAATTCCGACAGTTGCAGTAGCTTCGTTAGGTGATTTTGGATATGCCTGCAAATTTTCAGATCATTCGGACGTCGTTTGGTCGGGTTTTTGATTGAATGCGTAATTCGGAAAGTTTTAAGGAATTTAGGCTTGAATCCGTGTGTAATTGGTGATTTTGATGTTTAGGATGGTGTTTTTATGATTAGAACAAGTTTGAAACGTTTTATGGGGTATGTTAGTGGTTTTCGTTGGGGTCCCGGGGGCCTCGGGTTGATTTCGGGGGTCCAATCGGACCATTTCTTCTATTTTTGAACTGCTGTTGGCTGCTGGTTTTGTTGCAGACGGATGCTCTATGCGATCGCATAGGGTAGATGCGATCGCATAGAAGGATGGAAGTGAGCCCCAGAGTTGTTCTATGCGATCGCGTAATAGGAGATGCGATCGCATAGGTATGGAATCTGGCAATCTGCGATCGCAGGGTCACTTGTGCGATCGCATAGAAGAGATTGGAGAGGTGAGAAAAATGTGCTATGCGATCGCATAGCAAGGGGTGCGATCGCATAGGTTTGTCAGACTGTGCAATGCGATCGCATAGCCAGTGTTGCGATCGCAGAGAAGAAAAGATGAGGCCTGGAAGGTTGTGCTATGCGATCGCGGAGGTGCATTGCGATCGCATAGAAGGGGAAATTGGCAGGAAAATTTAACTCCATGCGATCGCATAGGGTCATTGCGATCGCATAGAAGGATTGGTCTGGCAGTGAAATTAAAACCAGAACAGAACCAGTCGCGGGTTCTTATACCCAAAACGCCATTTTTGAGTTCTAGAGAGAGAAACTCACGGGAATTGCTGGTAATTCATCGGGGATTCGTTGGAGGTAAGTTTTGTGGCTTAATTACATCATTTTAACATGAAATCATGGGTTAAATTTATGTAAATGGAAGATTAAAGGTGGGTTTGAGCCCTAGGCCTAAATTTAAGAAAAACACTGATTTGAGTGGGCAAATGGAGTCCGATTTTGGTAAATTTTATATGCCTAGACTCGTATCGAGTTGAGGATTCCGAATATGTAATTTTTGTAATTTTTCGACAAGTGTACCAAAAGTCGGGTTTTGACAACTTGTGGGTTTTGATATAAATTGGGTTATTTCGAATGAATTTCGTGAAATTAGCGTATATTGATGCATTCTCTATGATTTTGAGCGGAGTTGGCATCCGAGGAGATTGATTTGCGAGGCAAGCGCAAGGCGGATTGAAGCTTCTACCGGTTCGAGGTGAGTGGTAGTAGTAAACAATGCACTGAGGGTTTGAAACCCCGTACTAGCACTTCACAGTGCTATGTTGAGATGAAACACACGTCTTGAGACGAGTGTGGTGACATTGTGATTGGGGACTTGGACTTGGTCCTTCCCGGCTAATGGAATACTGTGTTGTATGACTGCTAATGAGATTATAGCTGTACAATAGGGCTAAAAGCCATGTTTGGGGCCTTGTGCCGATCCGTAGAGCATTAGGGAACCTATAGAGCTAGGTGACCTTTATATCGTGTTGGAAATATACACTCAGCCGTAGCTCTAGCTGTATAGCATAATATGAGCCCGTACTAGATGTGTACATTGAGAGAGATTATCTAGGGTGGAATTCCTTGTTCTAGCTGAGTGGGCCTGAAAGGCCAAGTCTATACCGATTGAGATGAGATAGGGTCAAGGACCCACTATGAGATGTTATATTGGGCCGGAAAGGCCAAGTCTATATTAATTGAGACAGGGTCAAGGACCCATTGTGATATATTATATTGGGCCTGAGAGGCCAAGTGCATACTGACTGGGATAGGGTCGAGGACCCGTTATGAGGTATTATGTATATAGATACCTATGTTGGATCGGACTGCACGCCGCAGTAATGTACATGTAATATACATGTAATATACATGTGGGACGGACTGCACGCCGCAGTATTATTGCGCTTGGGCTGTAGGAGCCCCTTCGGAGTCTGAGTCTGCACACATTCCAGTGAGCGCTGGTATATTATGGGATCGGGCTGCACGCCGCAGCAGTATAATTATATATGTATATATATTGGGTCGGACTGCACGCCGCAGTGATATATGGTGGACCTGGCTGCACGCCATAGCACCATAGCGCTTGGGCCTAGGGAGCCCCTCCGAAGTCTGTATACACCCCCAGTGAGCGCCGTCGACGTTAAATGGAGCGGGCTGCACGCCGCAGCGGTATATGTATTGGAGCGGGCTGCACGCCGCAGCATTATACTTACTAATATCCTTATAAATACGTAAATACTTATGTCTTATAGACAAATGTATATGTCTCTATATATTGAGATGGCTGTACACTGTAGTGGTACGAGTGAGGATGTGGTTAGTGTGGGACCCAGTTGAGATGGATATGAACTGGAGATCAGAGTACTCATTATAGTGATGACTTACCTGTAGGGGTTTGCCTTAGAATTGTTTAGTGATAGTACAGTTGTTCTCAATTCCAGATTATTTATTATTATTACTCACTAAGTTGAAATATACTCACCCCACTCCCCTGCACTTTTTGTGCAGATTCACATGTGCAGAAGGGCAGTTGAGCTGTCGCAACTGCTTTATTATCCCCGTTCTGTGGAGACTTTGAGGTAGCTGCCGACGTCCGCAGGACCCGATATCTCTTCCTACTGTCTTTGATTATGAATTGTTATTTCTTTCCGCTCTGAGCTTTGGTTGTAAACCGTATTACACTTATGTTCTGTAGAGGCTCATGACTCTTGACCCTTCGGTCTATGGGAGTTGGTATGCGTTGGGACTTGGTTTCCCCGTTTTTGATATATCCATTACTGTTAATTTACAATTGTTATGTTTGAACGGGATAAGGTGAGCTCATAGCTCTATGATTGTTGTTGATTGGTCGGGTTGGCCTAGCAGTGTGCCAGGCGCCATCACGACCGGATTTGGGGTCGTGACATAATTCCTCTATGAATTCAAAGTTATTTTCTCCCATTCCTCTAATGCTACAATATAGATCGAAGATAACATAAAAATACTCCAAGCCCATTTCATAATCTGCTGGAAAAGCTTGATACTTAAGCATACTACAAACTTGAAATCGTTAGGCACCGAAAATTAACTTTTGAATCCCATGGGATTGTTGTTGAGAGTCACCCAATCTGATTTGTTCCAAAATATGATAAAACCCCAAGGCTCTTCTAGCACATGAACACCCTCTCAAAGAAGCACCCAGCTGAATCACTTTCCTTGTAAATCACCTCTACATAAAATATAAATTCCGAGTCTTCCCAAAGCCTGAACATAAACTGATAGGGCCAATTATAGCACACATTCCTCAAATCCTTTGCTCAAATCAACACCGATGTCCTATTTCCTTAGTCATAATAACCCACCAATATCTTGATAATAAGAAACCTTACAAGTAGGCAATCATGCAATCCAATCATAGGCGGTGGTTCTCTCCCACTTACCTTGGAGTTACAATTACAAAGACCTGGAACCCACCATGACTCCTCCCTCCTTATTGACATGATCTTGCATAATCAACCCACCAAATTTCTCAAAATCTCCATGTTAATAATTTTATAAACACTCTGAATCACTAGCCATATTTATTTATCCGACCTCTTATTGGATGGCTAGTAGAATCCTTTATAGGAGCTTCATCAACACCAGACGACTGCTGACCTACTAAAAGGTGATAACCCACATATAGAAATTACATGCCGACTTCTTCCAATGATGTTGCACTAACGACCCTACTGGTTGTCTTAAGCTCTAGCATGTCATTCAGTAGTTTGAGGCCATGAACAACTTTACTTCATGTATTATGACTTGTATCCGTAGTCAGAATTGAGATTCAGGGAGTTCAGAGTTGATTTGCAAAGAGAATTCTCATTTCATAAGCTTAAAGTTGGAAGAATCTCACTAAGTGTTGATTTTGAGTAAATGACATTCTAAGGCCTCCAGTCCAGCATCTACTGCATCTTCAGCCCCCTCTCTAGCTCGAGCTACCCCAACACCTGCATGGCGTGGTGCAGCTAGGGGTGGTGCATAGAGTTCAACAGGTCCCAGCCAATTTAATGCTATGAGTGTCGTTAGACTGCAGAGGCTTCTCTAGATGTGGTTACATGTATTCTGACTGTCCAATCTCATGATGTGTATGCAGTTATTGACCCCTGTTCCACCTTATCCTATGTTACCCCGTTTGTTGCTATGGAATTTGGGATAGAACCGGAGCAATTTCATAAACCATTATCGGTATCTACCCCAGTTGGTGAGTTAATTTTGGCTGCTCGAGTTTATAGGAGTTGTGTTGTTACGGTGCGGGAAAAGGATACCACAACCGATCTTATTGTGTTAGGGATGGTCGACTTTGATGTAATAGTGGGAATGGATTGGCTCTATTCATGCTTTGCCAAACTTGATTATTGGACTAGAACTATTAGACTTGAATTCCCTGATGAGCCCGTTATTGAATGGAAGGGTGATAATGTAGTGCCTAGAGATCGATTTATTTCCTACCTTAAGGCCGCGAAGATGATCAAGAAGGGGTGTATCTATCATCTAGTCCAGGTTACGGACATTAATGCCGAGGCACTTAGCCTTGAGTCTATACCAGTCGTGAATGAATATCCGGATGTCTTTCTAGATGAGCTCCCTGGGGTTCCACCAGATAGGGAGATTGATTTTGGGATCAATGTGATGCCAGGCACACAACGTATATCAATTCCATCTTACAAAATGGAACCGATAGAATTGAAAGAGCTAAAGGAGAAATTGAAGGATTTGTTAGAAGAGGGTTGCATTTGGCTGAGTGTGTCACCATGGGGTTCACCGGTCTTGTTTATAAGAAAGAAAGATGGATCGCTGCGGATATTTATTGACTACCAGTAACTAAACAAAGTCACAATCAAAAACAAATATCCTTTACTAGTAATAGCTGAATTGTTTAATCAATTGCAAGGTGCGACGTGCTTCTCAAAGATTGACTTGCGGTCCGGGTATCACCAGTTGAAGATAAGAGAGCGGGATATTCCAAAAACAGCTTTCAGAACTCGGTATGGGCACTTTGAATTTATGGTAATGTCTTTTAGGCTAAAAAATGCCCCTGCAACTATCATGGACCTTATGAATCGAGTCTTCAAGAACTTTTTAGACTCCTTTGTGATAGTGTTCATTGACGAAATTCTGCTATATTACCGAAGTCGGGAGGACCATGCTGGCCATGTCAGGGTAGTTTTGCTGGGTACTACAGGAGGAATATGGAAGGGTTTTCTACTCTTGCCTCTCTGTTGACTAAATTGACATAGAAAGTAATTAAATTGCAATGGTCTGATGCTTGTGAAAAGAGTTTCTAAGAATTTTGATCAAGGTTGACGACAGCACAAGTATTAGACCTGCCAGAGGGTATAGAGGTATTTGTGGTGTATTATGAGGCTTTTAGAGTCAGGCTCAGGTGTGTGTTGATGCAACATGGCAAGGTCATAGCCTACGCTTCTAGGCAACTCAAGAGTCATGAGAAGAACTACCAAACATACGACTTAGAGCTGGTAGCAGTGGTGTTTGTACTAAAGATTTGGCGACATTATTTGTATGTGGTTCATGTGGATATACTTACAGATCATAAGAGTCTTCAATATTTTCTCAAGCATAAAGATTTGAACCTGAGGCAAAGAAGATGGCTAAAGTATCTCAAGGACTATGACATTGTTATTCTCTATAACCCAGGAAAGGCTAATGTTGTAGCCGATGCTCTAAGTCGAAAATCTATGGGGAGTTTAGCTCATATAGATCATAAGATCCTTCAATATGTTTTCAAGCAGAAAGAGATGAACCTGAGGCAAAGAAGATGGCTAGAGTTGCTCAAGGACTATGACATTGATATTCTCTATCACCCGGGAAAGGCTAATGTTTTAGCCGATGTTCTTAGTAAAAAATATATGGGGATTTTAGCTCATTTCGAAGCATATCAGAGGTCGTTGGCTAGAGAGGTTCACTTGTTGGCTAGTTTGGGAGTTCGCCTGGAAAATTCCAATGAAATGGGAGTGATTGTGCAGAATAGGGATGAATCATTACTTCTGACAGAATGAAAGAGAAGCAATTCAAAGATCCATTGTTAGCACAACTGAAAGAGGGGATTCATAAACACAAAACCATAGCCTTTTCCCTTTGCATGGATGATGGTATCCTATGGTACCAAGGCCGCCTATGTGTTCTAGATAGTGATGGTGTTCGGGAAAGGATCATGGCAGAAGCTCAGACTTCCAGATATTCCGTGGACCCAGGCTCTACAAAAATGTATCATGATCTCAAGGAAATTTATTGGTGGAGCAACATGAGGAAGGATATGGCAGATTTTGTGGCAAATTGTCCGAATTGTCATCAAGTGAAGGACGAACATCAAAGGCCCAATGGATTGGCTCAAAGCATAGAAATTCCAATGTGGAAATGGGAAATGATCAATATGGATTTTTTGGTAGGGCTTCCACGCACTCCGTGCAAGTTCGACTCAATTTGGGTAATCATGGATCGACTCACGATGCCAGCACGCCTTTTGCCTGTTAAATCAATCGACACAGCGAAAAAATAAGCTTAGTTATATATCAAGGAAATAGTCATATTTCATGGCGCTTCAGTTTTGATCATTTCTGATTTAGGGGCTTAGTTCACAGCCAACTTTTGGAAAAAGTTTCAACAAGGTTTGGGTACACAGGTGAACCTTAGCAATACTTATCATCCACAAACCGATGGGCAAGCAAAGTGGACTATTCAGATGCTTGAGGACATGTTGTGAGCTTGAATTCGTGATTTCAAAGGTAATTGGGGTGACCATTTACCACTTATAGAGTTTGCTTATAACAACAGCTTCCATGCTAGCATCCTGGTGGCACCATTCGAGGCACTGTATGGTAGGAGATGTAGGTCTCCTATTGGGTTGTTTGAGGTTGGAGAAGCAGAATTGATAGGGTCGGATCTCGTACATCAGGTCGTGGAGAAAGTCAATATTATTAAGAAGAGATTAAAAACCACTCAAAGTCGCCAAAAATCTTATTCGGACATTCGTCGCAAAGATTTGGAGTTCAAAGAAGATGAATGGGTATTTTTGAAGGTTTCCCCCATGAATGGCATCAAGCAATTTGGGAAGAGAGTGAAGTTAAGTCTAAGGTATGTCAGACCGTACAGAATCATTCAAAGGATCTGTCAAGTGGCATACAAGCTCTAACTGCCACCCGAGATGTCGATAGTACATCTGGTCTTCCATGTGTCTATGTTGAAAAAGGTAGTGGGAGATCCATCCATTATTGTGCCAATTGAAGTTATTAAGGTTAATTAAGAGCTATCTTATGAAGAAATCCCAGTTTCCATTCTTGATAGGCATGTCCAAAAATTGAGAAATAAGGATGTTACCTGTGTAAAAGTATTACGGCGAAACCAGCAGGTTGAGGAAGCCACTTGGAAAGCCGAGGAATAAATGAGAAACAAGTAACCACATTTGTTTGAATAGGTATGTAATAGCTTTCATGCATTTGGTTCATTTAAACACGTATCTTTAGATTCTATCTATGTTAAACTATTCCATTCTAGTTATGCATGTTGCCCATGCAGCCATGGTTGGTGTTGAACAAATTATGTTAGGTCTATAGAACATTTATATGCTGTTTGGATGCGTATCTAGGGCCCTCTGACAGGTGGATAGTCCTAGTTACAAAGGGAACTCTACCAAAATTTTGACAATTTAAGGAGTTAGCTAAATATGTGGCAGTTGATATATTTCACAACGTGAAAAAGAAGAAGTTACATAAGGTTTACTAATGAGTGAACCTTGATCCTCATTCGAGGAAGAATGATCCTGGGGGGGGGGGGGGAATGTAAGGCCCCGAAAAACATTTCCAACAAATTTGAGATTTTGTCGTGCCAAGGTATGCTAATTATTTTATTTTGTGTGAAAATAAGGATTCATGATATAAAGGGTATACAATGGATATAAGTCATTTTGTGTGCAAATAAGTCATATTAGATGTGAATTGGGGTCTAAGGAGAGGCCTAAGTCTAAGCCAAGTTGGAAAATTTCATATTAGATGAAATCTGTAAATGAGTGTGTACAATACCTCCCTTTGAACGAACATATCTCCATTTATATAAGGATTTGTGTGACGAAGAACCTATCAAATTAAAGCCCTATGAGTTTAGTCTCCAACTCAACAAACCGTTCGTCATTTCGAGGTGTATACAGAAAGTTATGACCACTTTATTGGGCAGGTATCACTAGCGCGACCATTAGTGTGAACGCGCTAGAAGATGCGCATTTTGCGAAGCATTCTGCCTCCCTAGTGTGAACATAGCGCGAATAGTAGTGTGATCGCGCTAGTGGAAGGATTTTAAATACCCCTAAAGATCGGAAATAAGAGAATTTGAGTCATTTCTCAAGCTTAGGGTTTCCTATACCCCCCAACTCGACCAAGGCATCTAATTGCACATATAAGGTGCGTATTTAAGTGTATTTTCATGGTGATTTAACCTCTCAATCACTAGTTACAACATGATTTTTATTGGATTTAATAGGATTTCTTAAAAATCTGAAGAACACCCCAAAGTTGTCTTTCAAGATTTGGTTTACAAGAGGTAATCCTACACCTTAGAGTTACAGATATGGAGTTATTATGGAAATATGAGTATCTTAATTGTATCTCATGGGATGGGGATTGGAAGCCATAGGTGCCTAACCTAGGTTGTGTTGGTATTGTAGAGATTGTGAGATAGGTTATTGAGGTATGCTTCTTGGGGTAAAAGTACTATGTATACATGAATGTACAAATAAGCTTGTGGGACGATTGATGAATATAAATAAATAAAGATTGGGTTGGGGAATGCAAGAAATCTTATAAAGAAGATTTAAAATCAAGATGCTCAACTAGTGTTTGATAAAATGCTCATATGAGCTGAAACCACGAATACCTTCCTAATTTGTGTTAATTTTGTTATGTCTCAAGTAGATTGGGATTGCTAGAATTTTCGAAACGTCATAGTAATTTATGGAAAGCTTAAATGAGGTATGTATGGCTAAAATCCCCTTTTATTAGAAATTGAGCTTCGTTGGTGTTTACGAAAGTGTGGTAAGGTTGGATTGGTTAATGTATTGATTGTTGTTGCGCATTGATTGACTTGCAATTATCTACACATATACATAAAGGATGTGCCTCAATGGGTGTAATGTGCCATTCTTGATAATTAGATAAGGATGAGAAATACAATTATGTGTTGAAATGCTTGGGCTGTATGCCAATATCGAAACGCAGAATTATGCATGCTAGCTATGTGCTCACTTACCTGTGATTGAAACTTGAATTGTTTTTTTTGTATATGCCTATGATCATAACTTGCAAGATGAGTATTGACAATATAAAACAATGTGATAATGGTAGCCCTAAGTGCCATGGAATTGATATGAGATATGTGAAATAAAGATTTCAATGTGTTGACTAATGAGAAAGGAATAATGCATAGGCAAGGCGACCTAGCCGATCGGGTCGTGATCGGACACCATGCTGCACACATGGTGGTAATATGATGATACTGACTTTCGGATAAGGGGAATAAAAAATTGATTGAGATATATGCCTCCAATGATGTGACCTAGCCGGTCGGGTCGTGATTGGACTTCGCTCAAGACAGCGGTGGTTTTGAGATTAATGATGCACATATGAAAGAAATGCCCCAAACTAAATTTTGGAAATTATATGAAGATTATGTGATTTTCATACTTGATTTACTCATGTGATTTACTTGTTCTTGTTTGACAGTTCTTTTTAGTAAAATGGTTTTAGTTATATATACTAGTACTATTCCATGGTACTAACATCCCTTTCTGCCAGGGGCGCTACATTTTTAAATGAATGTAGGTGGCTCCATAGCGGATAGTGTCGATCGTTTGTAGTGCAGCATACTTCTTCACAATGTCTTGGTGAGCCCCTTTCTCCTTCAAGGGGTTATATTGTGTATCTTCTTATTTTGGACTTTCGCTTTTGAGGTATAGCCGTGGCCTTGTTGCCGGCATTGTTATCACTATCTTTTGTATCCTTAAAGGCTCCGTAGACATTTGTGTAGGTTTCCTCTAGGTATTGGGTAGGTAAATGGACCATGTTGTAATCACACTCTTGGTTTCTTCTAAACTATTACTTGTATGGAACCTCGGAAGTTTAACCACATTTTAATGTTGTGATATAAAGTGAACTAAGATATTGAATGTACTATCATTCCTAGTTAAATAAAGGTAAGCTTGGCTTATTTATTCCTATTGAGTTGGGTAGGTAGTGGTTCATAAGGCTTGCTCAGTTGGGTTCACTCGATTGAGCGTCGGTCGCGCCTCCCAAAGTTGGGGCGTGACAAACTTTGTATCAGGGCCTAAGATTTTAATGTGTCCTCGGATGTCTCGGAGCCGTGTTAGGTAGTGTCCTTCTTATTTGTATGTAGTCGACCACATCTATATGTTTGATGCTATTTGGATATTTAAGAATTTCACCATTCTTTGGTATTCTGGATCATACGGTGAAACAGTTCCCTTTGTAATTAGTGCATTATTCTATCTTTCAGTAAATGGCACCTAAGAAGAAAGCAAAAATTGGCCAAGAAGCCAATGCCACCCAAGAGTGGCTGATGATTCACTTTTTGATGTTGCGGGTGAGGGTAGTCACCCTGCTATTACTCTGCCGGATCCATCTAGTCCAGAACAGACTACCTCAGTTCCTACACCTACGGAGGGTACCACTATACCTCTCGTTGATACTCTTATCCTACCTTCAGTCCTAGCTTCCAATTTTAGTATTTCTGATGGGGATCTTAGGGGAGCTATTCATATATTGACTCAGTTAGTGGCCTCTCAGGCCCAAAGGTCAAATGCTGCGCCTAGTTCATCTAGCCAGCCAGGGGATTCTACTAGTTCCAAGGTAAACAGATTCCTTCAGTTAGACCCTCCGCTATTAACAAGTTCCAATCCAGAAGAAGACCCTCAGGATGAGATGCACAAGACCCCCAAGGTGATGTGTGCAACTGAAACAGAGAGAGTAGAGCTGCCTACCATCTGAAATGGGTGGCCTATTCATGGTTTGAGTTATGGGAGGATTTCCAAGAGGAGGGGCGCCCTCTGGCGAGGTGGAGCAAGTTTGTTGATGCTTTTAATGATCATTTCCTGCCCGCTGAGACAAGGGCAACCCGGGCAGAAGAGTTTTAAAATTTGAGGTAAGGTAACAGAAGTGTGTGGGAGAAACACATGGAGTTTGATCGCTTTTAAAGGTATGATATTGATATGTTGCCCACAATGGAGGCTAGAGTGTGTCGATTTGTTCAGGGTCTTAATCACTTGACTATTAATGAGGCTTCTACAACAACATTGAATTCTAACATGAACTACGAGAAGATGGTAGCATTTTCTCAGGCCACAGAGAACCGTAAGTTGAAGAACAGAATGTAGAGAGAGGGTAACAAAAAGGCCTGGTCTACGGGTAACATGAGAGAGTCACTAGGTGGGGGAAGATCAGCTTTTAGGGGAGGATCATTAGGGCCTTCCCAGTTTGTTGTACAGTCGTCAGCCAGTGCACTGCCATTAGAACTCAGCTAGTAGCAGTGAAGTCATTTCACCTCAGTTTGGGCAATAGTGGATCCCACTAGCAAGGTCGGTCAGGAGAGAGGTTCCAGTAGCAACAGAGGTCCCCGTGCCCTAGGTACGGGAAGATGCACTCTAGGATTTCCTATATGGAGTTGCCTATATGATATGGATGTGGGATGATGGGCCATATTAAGATATTGATGTGTGTCCTGCCAGGGAGAAGGTAGGGGCACAACTTAGCCCTCCAGTCTAGTAGCTACTACATCTTCAGCCCCCTCTCCAGCTCGAGGTGCCCTAGCACTCACACGGTGTGGTGTAGCTAGGGGTGGTGCCCAGAGTTCAGGAAGTTCCAGCCGATTCTATGCTATGAGTGGTTGCTCGACAGAAGAGGCTTCTCTAGATATGGTTACAGGTATTCTGAATGTCTAATCTCATGATGTGTATGCACTTATTGACCCTGAATCCCCCTTATCCTTTGTTATCCCGTTTGTTGCTATGGAATTTGTGATAGAACCGAAGCTATTTCCTGAACCATTCTCGGTATCTACCCTGGTTGGTGAGTCAATTTTGGCTGCTCAAGTTTATAGGAATCATATTGTTACGGTGCGGGGTAGGGATACCACAACCGATCTTATTGAGTTAGGGATGGTCGAATTTGATGTAATAATGGGAATGGATTGGCTCTATTCATTCTTTGCATAACTTGATTTTTGAACTAGAACTATTAGGCTTGAATTTCTTGATGATCCCGTTATTGAATGGAAGGGTGATAATGTAGTTCCTAGAGAAAGGTTTATTTCCTACCTTAAGGCCACGAAGATGATCAAGAAGGGGTGTATCTCTCATCTAGTCTAGGTTACGGACACTAATGCCGAATCACTTACTCTTGAGTCTGTACCAGTCGTGAATAATTTTTCGAATGTCTTTCTAGATGAGCTCCCTGGGGTTCCACCAGACAGGGAGATTGATTTGGGGATCGTTGTGATGCCAGGAATACATCCTATATTAATTCCAACTTATAAAATGGCACCGGAAGAATTGAAAGAGCTAAAGGAGAAATTGAAGGATTTGTTAGAAAAGGGTTTCATCCGGACGAGTGTGTCGCCATGGGGTGTACCGGTCTTGTTTGTCAAAAAGAAAGATGTATCATTGCGGATGTGCATTGACTTACCGACAACTGAACAAAGTCACAATCAAAAACAAATATCCTTTGCCAAGAATAGATGACTTGTTGGATCAATTGCACGGTGCGACATATTTCTCAAAGATTGACATGCGGTCCAGGTATCACCAGTTGGAGATAAGGGAGCAGGATATTCGAAAAACAACTTTCAAAACCCGGTATAGGCACTTTGAATTTTGGGTAATGTCTTTTGGGCTAACAAATGCCCTAGCAACTTTCATGGACCTTATGAATCGAGTCTTCAAGCCCTTTCTAGTCTCCTTTGTGATAGACGTCGAGAAGACCATGCTGGCCATCTCAGGTCAATTTTACAAACATTTCAAAAAAATAAATTGTATGCAAATGTGAATTTGTGCTTGAATCTGTCGTGTTCTTGGGTCATATCATTTACAGGGAAGAAATTATGGTTGATCCTCAGAAGGTTGCAGCAGTGAAGAATTGGCTTAGAGTTACTACTCCAATAGAGATCTGCAGTTTTTTGGGTTTAGCTGGATACTTCAGGAGGTTTGCGGAGGGGTTTTATACCCTTGCCTCTGTTGACTAAATTAACGTACAAAGCAATTAAATTCCAATGGTCCGATGCTTGTGAAAAGAGTTTCCAAGAATTGAAATCAAGGTTGACGACATCACCAGTATTAGCCCTGAGGGTACATAGGGATTTTATGGTGTATTGTGAAGCTTCGAGAGTCAGGCCTGGGTGTGTGTTGATGAAACATGGCAAGGTTATAGCTACGCTTCTAGGCAACTCAAGAGTCATGACAAAAACTAACAAACCTACGACTTAGAGCTGGCATCAATGGCGTTTGCGCTAAAGATTTGGCAACATTATTTGTGTAGGGTCCATGTGGATGTATTTACGGATCATAAGAACCTTCAATATATTTTCAAGCAGAAAGAGTTGAACCTGAGGCAAAGAAGATGTATAGAGTTGCTTAATGACTATGACATTGATATTCTCTAGCACCCGGGAAAGGCTAATGTTATAGCAGATGCTCTTAGTCGAAATCTTTGGGGAGTTTAGCTCATTTGGAAGCATATCAGAGGCTGTTGGCGAGGGAGGTTCGCCAGTTGTCTAGTTTGGGAGTTCGCCTGGCAAACTCCAATGAAGAGGGAGTGATTGTGCAAAATAGGGCCGAATCATCGCTCGTGATAAAAGTGAAAGAGAAGCAATTCAACGATCCATTATTAGCACAATTAAAAGAGGGGATTCATAAACATAAAACCATAGCTTTTTTCCTTGGCATGGATGATGGTACCCTAAGGTACCAAGGCCGCCTATGTGTTCCAAATTTTGATGGTCTTCGGGAAAGGATCATAGTAGAAGCTCACACTTTCAGCTATTTCGTGCACCCAGGTTCTACAAAAATGTATTATGATCTCAAGGAAATTTATTGGTGGAGCAACATGAGTAGGGATATGGCAGATTTTGTGGTAAAATGTCTGAATTGTCAACAAGTGAAGGCCGAACATCAAAGGCCCAATGGATTAGCTCAAAGCATAGATATTGCAATGTGGAAATGGGAAATGATCAATATGGATTTTGTGGTAGGTCTACCACGCATTCCACGCAAGTTCGACTCAATTTGGGTGATCGTGGATCGACTCACGAAGTCAGTAAACTTTTTGCCAGTTAACTCTACCAACATAATGGAACAATATGCTCAGTTATATATAAGGGAAATAGTCAGGTTGCATGGCACTCCTGTTTCAATCATTTTCGATCGAGGGGCTTAGTTCACAACCAACTTTTGGAAAAATTTTCAACAAGGTTTGGGTACTCAGGTGAACATTAGCATAACTTTTCATCCACAAATCGATGGTCAAGCAGAGCAGACTATTCAGATGGTTTAGGACATGTTGCGAGCTTGAACTCTTGATTTCAAAGGTAGTTGGGGTGACCATTTGTCACTCATAGAGTTTGCTTACAACAATAGCTTCCATGATAGTATCCGTATGGCACCATTCGAGGCATGTATGGTAGGAGATGCAGGTCTCCTATTGGGTGGTTCGAAGTTGGAGAAGTAGAATTGATAGGGCCGAATCTCATACATCAGGTCATGGAGAAAGTAAATATTATTAAGGAGAGGTTAAAAACCGCTCAAAGTCGCCAAATCTTATTCGGACATTCATCGCAGAGATTTGGAGTTCAAAGAAGATGATTGGGTATTTTTGAAGGTTTCCCCCATGAAGGGCATCATGCGATTTGGGAAGAGAGGGAAGTTAAGTCCAAGGTATGTCGGATCGTACAAAATCATTCAAAGGATCGGTCAAGTGGCATACAAGCTCTAACTGCCACCCGATATGTCGATGGTACATCCGATTTTCCATGTGTCTATGTTGAAAAAGGTAGTGGGAGATTCGTCCATTATTGTGCTAATTGAAGCTATTAAGGTTATTGAAGAGATATCTTATGAAGAAATCCCAGTTGCTACTCTTGATAGTCAAGTCCGAAAAGTGAGAAACAAGGAAATTGCATCTGTAAAAGTATTACGGCAAAAATAGTAGGTTGAGGAAGCCACTTGGGAAGCTGAGAATGAAATGAGAAAGAAATACCCACATTTGTTGGAATAGGTATGTAATAGCTTTCATGCATTTGGTTCATATAAACACTTATCTTTAGATTCGATCTATGTTAAACTATTCCATTCAGGTTATATATGTTGCCCATGCGGCCATGGTTGGTGTTCAACAAATTATGTTAGGTCTGTGGAACATTTATATGCTGTTGGGATGTGTATCTGGGGCCCTCTGACAGGTGGATAGTCCTAGTTACAAAGGGAACTTTGTCGAAATTTTCAAAAATTTAAGGAGTTAGCCAAATTCGCGGCCGTTGATATATTTAATAATGTGAAAAAGCAGAAGTTACATAAGGATGACTAATGAGTGAACTTTGATCCTCATTCGAGGACGAATGATCCAGGGGGGGGGGGGAAGAATGTAAGGCCCCGGAAAATATTTCCAAGTAATTTGAGATTTTATCAGGCCAAGATTGGCTAATTATTTTATTTTGCATGAAAATAAGGATTCATGATATAATGGGTATCAATTGGATATGTTAATAAGCACATAAGTCATATTAGAGGTGAATTGGGGTCTAAGGAGAGGCCTAAGTCTAAGCCAAGTTGGAAAATTTCATATTAGACGAAATCTGTAGATGAGAGCGCACAATACCTCACTTTGAACGATCATATCTTCGGTTATATAAGGATTTGTGTGATGAAAAACCTATCAAAATAATGCCCTATGAGTTTACTCTCCAATGCAACAAACTGTTCATCAGTTCAAGGTGTATACAGAAAGTTATGACCATTTTATTGGGCAGGTGTCACTAGCGCGACCATTAGCACGAACGCGCTAGAAGATGCACATTTTGTGAATCATTCTGCCTCCCTAGCGCGAACATAACATGAACTGTTGTGCGATCTCGCTATTGGAAGGCTTTTCAATACCCCTAAAGACCGGAAATAAGAGAATTTGAGTCATTTCGCAAGCTTAGGGCTTCTTCTACACCCCCAACTTGACCAAGGCATCTAATTGCACATCTAAGGTGAGTTTTTAAGTGTGTTTTCATGGTGATTTAACTTCTCAATCACTAGTTACAACATGATTTTAATTGGATTTTGCTAGCACGTGATTTCTTCCCTAAGCAAATTATTCCCAAAATTTGAACAAAATGATTTTTAAACAATTTTGTGGCATTTTATGTTAATTGCTTGCATAATAATAATACATAAAAAATATACAAAATAGGTAGGAATACTAGGATTTTAATTTTATATTTTTTTTTATTAATACATTTTGGGAAACAAATTAAAGAAAATCAAAATAGCATTTTATTGTTCTTAATTGGAAAATATCATAAAAAAAATAAATAAATAGAAATTAATTACTTCTAAATTTAGCAAAAAATCAGAATATAAAAGAAAAAGAATAATACAAGAAAGATAATATGAAATAAAATAAAACACACAAATTAATAATACAAAAGTAATACAATACAAAAATACAAGTGAAAATAATTATAAAAATACAAAAATGAAGAAAATACAAGAATTGTTATTGGGCCAAATTTAAAGACCCAAATTAGAAGTAACAGCCAGGTCCAAAGGAATAGCTAAATCCGGACCATTGAAATGTTTTGATCCAACGACCATGATATGTAGACCCTGAATAAAGAAACGAAGTCGTGTAGTAACGTCAATCTAAACTGTTAGTTTAATCAATCCATTGGCCAGGATTTAATCATCACTTAAACAAAACAATGTCGTATAAAGGATAAATGAATCTGAGTCGTTGGTTTATTAGATCCAACGGTCTCAGTTCTTTAAAGGGTTTTAAATATACAAAAAAAAACGTTACACGCCTAAACATTTACACCCTTCTTCTTCATTAGCCAACCCTAGCCGCCCTAGTTCTCTCCCAAAGCCTGCCGGAACCCTACCGGCGGGAAACACACACAGTTCTGACAAAGCCGCCACCCTTTGAAGTTCTCAACCTCCTCTTTCACCTCCCATAACTGATTTTCTTCAAAACCAACCACAACTTCTCGAATCTTCATCTAAGTGTCGGCGGAACCCTACTCCGGCGAACACAAGTTACGATTCAGAGTCCACCCTTAACACCATAGGATCTCCTTTGTCTCCTCTTTTACCCCCTTTGAGTCTTTTCCTTTGAATAAACCCAAAATTCGTCAAATATTAACTTGAGTGTCGCCGGAACCCATGTCGGTGAACACTTTTATTTCAAAACTACTTTTTGACATCCCTAGATCACCCAACCCTAATATCTAAAAGTTTTTTTCCTTAAAAGAGGGCTCAAAAGGCCTGCCGAAAGATAAAAGTCCCCAAGAAAATGATATCCAGAGCTTCAAAAGGCCTGGAAAATCAAGAACAACGAAGAAAAGAAAGGAACAGAAGAAAGAAAGAGAGAAAAGAGAATAAAAGAAGAAAAAGAGTAAAAGCTAAGTATCTAATCCTTTTTCTGTTTGATTTACTAGTGCCTGTGATTGCGTGACTACGATTTCCCTTATGTGATTAATTCTTGATAAAAATCGTAGGTTTTAATTGTTGTTCCTATTGTTATACCTAGATTTTAGGGTTTTTAATTATTGAAACTTGATTAGTAGCTAATGTCTTCTGTTAATTGGATTTTGTCCCTGTTTAAGTAATCTTCTGAATCTCATTAACTGATTACTTGTCTCTGATTTGGTTTTATCTGTTAAATTGATGAGTATTGGTTAATTTTGTTAATTAATAAATATTTTTAACCTTGATTTTCGAAGTAATTTTTGGGTATCTAATTAATTAAGGTAATAAGTAATATAGGGATTAAGGGTGAACAAAACAAGAAGACAGGGTTAATTTGCGGAATGTCAATAGGATGTAATAATCCTAAGGGGGTAGGGTTATATTTGGGAATCCAGTTTGGTTTATGGGTAAATACGTGAAGGGTGAAGGGTATTTTAGACAGAATAAAAGGGTAAAACAATAATACACTTAAATAGGTAGGGTTAAAAGTGTAAAAGCTTAGGGTAGGAACTTTCTAGACTAGGGTAAAGGGGTAATACGACATAAATACTAGGAGAAAAGAGATAATTAAGTAAAAGAGTAATGGTTTAATTATAAAAAATAAGGGGCTAAGGGATAATTTCAGCATTTTGAAGTTCCCTCCCTTTTCAGATCTATAAATAGACTACATTATCCTTTATTGGATAAGTTTTGGAAGTTTGAAAATTAGAAGCCTTAAGCAAATATCTGAAATTCTTCTGTTTCTGCAACTATAATTCGAGTATTTTCTTCATCTCAAAACTAAAAATCCAAAAATATCATTGTTTCTCTGATTATACAAGTAGTTTCAAGTCTATTTTTCTTCTATTTGGACTTTGGTGATTGAATTGATGTTGGATTGAGGCTGTATTTGGGGGAATTGGTTGCTCGTTATCTGGTTTTGCTTTTTGTTGGATTTTTCTACTGGTTTACCTTTTTGGTTTGAAATTGGTTGCTGGACTATACTGATCATTTGTGTGAGCTGTTGTTGATTACTGATTCTTTCATCTTTGCTTAGATTCTCATCAACTTCATTTTATTACCAGGTACAAACTCTATCGAATTGAAGCTGTAAATATGAATTTGAAGAGGATGAATTAAAGCTGCGAGTGCTATTTCATATTGTACTGTTGTATTAATCGGTTGTATTTGCTAGGTTTAGTTTGAAAAAATGTAATAATAGGGACTGGATTCTATTTTTGTTGTCGATTTGTTGAGTAAGTCTAGTAGTAGTCTCATTAAGCCATACAATCAAAATAATAGATAAGGTAACTGATAAAACTGAAAAAAGTTAGAAATAATAGCTGAACTCGAATCTCAAGTTATAGTTTTAGAAACATTGAACATTTAATAGAGTTTTCCTTCTAAAAAATCATAGATCTGTTTTGACGCTTGACTATTTGTCAATTGTAGATCTATAATTGCTAAAGATTAGAAATCAGATATGAACTTGTGCATGTCAATGTGATATTACCTCTGTAATAATGTTATCAATGAAGAAAATAGTTAATTATGATGTCAGTTAGTTAGTTCAAATGAAATTGGCATTAGAAACGTTTTAAATGTGTTGTACGATACTGCTTGTGATATTAATGAGTTTACTTCGATTTTTGAAAATTTTGTTTTACTAGACTTAGTTCTGATCATAAATTTGAATTAAAATAAATGAAAGTTATTAATAGATAAACAAAATACTGTCCTGAATCTGAATTTGAAATTATAAGCAGTTAAAAATGAAAAAGTAAGATACATTCCTGTGGTAAATGTGATTCGAGAAAGGTTAAAATGCAAAGCCCAAATGTAATAAATATGATGATGGGATATGGGCCTGGGAAAATGATATTCAAAATTTTCATGGGCCACAGCTTTATGGGCTGGTCTGGATCGAAATGTAGAAATTGATGTAAGGGTGTAATCAATCCTAATAGGAAATAAACCTGAACCCTCACGGGTTTATGGCTCTAAATGTAAAAAATATTAGGTAATGGACAAACAATTTAGGATACTTCTTTCATGATTAGAGATGGAACACGTAGTAAATTTAGTACTTTAGACAGGACTTTAAATAAAAAATGAGATGAGCCTCGCCGCATTAAAAACACAATTGCGGGGCCCTCAAATGATTACTATAAAAACCTTAGATTTGGAAGGACCGTTTAGTAAACTTCATAAACTTTCCCAAAGTTAACAAGACGTAGATACTATAGGCACGATTTATAATAATATTACCTTCTTAATACGGAGTTTGGTGAAACCTATCCGACCTCCGTAAGACTTTTGAAGGCGTAGTTGATCTATCACCAGCCCGTTCCATTGTTCGGCTAGAGAAGCGGTACGTGACTTCGCCATTCGTGGGAACAGAAGAGTAGAAATTCAACTTAACATTTGAAGAACGAATTCGCACGATAAGAAAAAACAATGAGAGTTTTCCTAACTCAATAGACTATGGAGGACAAGTACAGACATCTCCGTACCTACCCCTCAGACTCTAGCCTTGAGGGTACAAAGGGATTTGTGGTGTATTTTGATGCTTCGAGACTCGAGATCGGGTGTGTGTTGATGAAACATGGCAAGGTTATAGCCTACGCTTCTAGGCAACTTAAGAGTCATGAGAAAAACTACCCAACCCACGACTTCGAGCTGGCAGTAGTGGTGTTTGCGCTAAAGATTTCGTGACATTATTTTATGGGGTCCATGTTAATGAATTTACAGATCATATGAGTCTTCAATATATTTTCAAGCAGAAAGAGTTGAACCAAAGGCAAAGAAGATGGCTAAAGTGCTCAAGGAGTGTGACATTGATATTCTCTATCACTCAGGAAAGGCTAATGTTGTAGCGAATGCTCTTAGTAAAAAATCTATGGGGAGTTTAGCTCATTGGAGGCATATTAGAGGCTATTGTCCAGGGAGATTCACCAGTTGGCTAGTTGGGAAGTTCGCCTGGCGAACTCCCATGAAGGGGAGTGATTGTGCAGAATAAGGCTAAATCATCGCTTGTGACAGAAGTGAAAGAGAATCAATTCAATGATCCATTGTTAGCACAATAGAAAGAGAGGATTCATAAACACAAAACCACAACTGTTTTCCTTGGCAGGGATGATGGTGACCTATGGTACCAAGACCGCCTATGTGTTCCGAATATTGATGGTCTTCGGGAAAGGATCATGGCAGAATCTCACACGTCTAGGAATTCCGTGCACCCAAGTTCTACAAATTTGTATCATAATCTCAAGGAATTTTATTTGTGGAGCAACATGAAGAAGGATGTGGCGAATTTTGTGGCAAATCGTTTGAATTATCAACAAGTGAAGGCCGAACATCAAATGCCCGACGGATTGGCTCAAAGCATAGAAATTACAATGCGGAAATGAGAAATAATCAATATGGATTTTGTGGTAGGGCTGCCGCACACTCCATGGAAGTTTGACTCAATTTGGATGATCGTGGATTGACTCACGAAGTCAGCACTCCTTTTGCCAGTTAAATCAACCGACATAGCGGAAGAATATACTAAGTTATATATCAAGAAAATATTCAGTTGCATGGCACTCCAGTTTCAATCATTTCCGATCATAGGGCTCAGTTCACCGCTAACTTTTGGAAAAATGTTTCAACAATATTTGGGTACGTAGGTGAAAATTAACACAACTTTTCATCCACAAACCGATGGGCAAGAAAAGCGGACTATTCAGACACTTGAGGACATGTTGCGAGCTTGTAGTCTTGATTTCAAAGGTAGTTGGGGTGACCATTTTTCGCTCATAGAGTTTGCCTACAATAACAGTTTCTATGCTAGTATCCAGATGCCACCATTCGAGGCAGTGTATGGTAGGAGATGCAGGTCACCTATTGGGTGGTTCGAGGTTAGAGAAGCAGAATTGATAAGGCTAGATCTCGTACATCAATCCATAGAGAAAGTCAAGATTAAAAAGGAGAGGTTAAAAACTGCTCAAAGTTGCCACAAATCTTATTCGGACATTCGTCACGGAGATTTGGAGTTCAAAGAAGACGATTGGGTATTTTTGAAGGTTTCCCCCACAAGGGCATCATGCGATTTGGGAAGAGAGGGAAGTTAAGTCCAAGACATGTCGGATCGTACAGAATCATTCAGAGGATCGGTCAAGTGGCATACAAGCTCAAACTGCCACACGAGATGTCGATGGTACATCCGATCTTCCATGTGTCTATGTTGAAGAAGGTAGTGGGAGATCCGCCCATTATTGTGTCAATTAAAGCTATTAAGGTTAATAACGAGATATCTTTTGAAGAGATCCCAGTTTCCATTCTTGATAGGCAAGTCCCAAAGTTGATAAATAAGGAAATTGTCTCTGTAAAAGTATTACGGTGAAACCAACAGGTTGAGGAAGCCACTTGGGAAGCCGAGGAAGAAATGAGAAAGAAGTACCCACATTTGTTTGAATAGGTATGTAATAACTTTCATGCATTTGGTTCCTATAAACTCTTATCTTTAGATTCGATCTATGTTAAACTATTCCATTCTGGTTATGTATGTTGCCCATGAGGCCATGGTTGTTGTTGAACAAATTATGTTAGGTTTATGGAACATTTATATGTTGTTGACATTTATATGCTGCCAAAATTTTTGAAAATATAAGGAGTTAGTGAAATTCAGGGCTGCTAATGTATTTCACAGTATGAAAAAGCAGAAGTTACATAAGGATGACTAATGAGTGAATCACCCCGAAAAAGCTTTTCCAAGTAATTTGAGATTTTGTCAAGCCAAGGTAGGCTAATTATTTTATTTTTTGTTCAAATGAGGATTCATGATATAATGTGTATCAATTGGATATGATTATAAGCACATAAGTCATATTAGAGGTGAATTGGGGTATAAGGAGAGGCCTATGTCTAAGCCAAGTTGAAAATTTCATATTAGACGAAATCTGTAAATGAATGCGCATAATACCTCAGTTTGAACGATCATATCTCCAGTTGTATAAAGATTTAGTGATGCACAACCTATAAAATTAAAGCCATGTGAGTTTAGTCTCCAATGCAACAAACCTTCGTCATTTCGGGGGGTATACAGAAAGTTATGACCATTTTACTGGGCATGTGTCATTAGCACGACCATTATCGCGAACGCGCTAGAAGATGCGCATTTTGCCAAGTATTCTTCCTCCCTAGCACGAACAGTAGCGCGATCGTGCTAGTGGAAGGCTTTTAAATACCCCTAAAGACTGGAAATAAGAGAATTTGAGTCCTTTCTCAAGCTTAGAGCTTTCTCTACACCCCCAACCCGACCATGCCATTTAATTGCACATCTAAGGTGAGCTTTTAAGTGTGTTTTCATTGTGATTTCACTTCTCAATCACTAGTTACAACATGATTTTGATTGGATTTCATAGCATTTCTTCAAAATCTCAAGAACACCCCAAAGTTGTCTTTCAATATTTCGTCTATAAGAGGTATTCCTACATCTTAGACATACATATATGGAGTTATTATGGATATATGAGTATGTATTAAGTATTGTAACTCATGGGATGGGGATTGGAAGCCATAGGTGCCTAACCTAGATTGTGTTGGTATTGTAGAGATTGTGAGATGGGTTATTGAGTATAATTCTTAGGGTAATAGTACTATGTACACATGCATGTGCAAATTAGGTTTGTGGGAAGATTGATGAATATCAATAAGTAAAGATTGGGTTGGGGAATGAAGGAAATCTTGTAAACGAGATTTAAAATCAAGATGCTCAACTAGTGTTTGTTGAAATGCTTAAATGAGCTGAAACCACGAATCCCTTTCTAATTTGTGTTAATTTTGTTATGTCTCAAGTAGATTGGGATTGCTAGAATTTTCAAAATGTCGTAGTAACTTAAGTGTCACGATCCAAATCGGATGATCCGCGATGAGCACCTAGTGCCTTACTCAACCGAGTACCAACAAAACATATCTTTCTTATCATACTATCATAGGTAAATGAGCAAGAAAACTTGTCACGAGATAACAAGAATGCAACATATGGGAATACTCAACATATGACGACCCACCATTATAGGCAAATTATACATGCGACATACGGGCCTATAAAGCCGACATGAACATTTGTAAACTCAAAACATAAGTCGAAAAGGCCATACAAGTATCCATACACCTGACATCTGTCTACAAGCCTCTAAGAGTACCTAATATCTTAAAGGTCAAGACAGGGCCCTTCCATACCAATCAATACATATCCAAATCATACTGACCAAATAGGCAACTCCGAAGCAAGTGGACTGCACCAACACCTTCCGCCGAACTGATAGCTTACTTGGAGGAATATCAACCTGTCTATCGAGACCTGCGGGCATGAAAAGAAGCATCCCCGTGCAAAAGGGATGTCAGTACAAATAAATTACCGCATATGTAAGGCGGGAAAATATAAATAAGAACAATAATATAAGAGAGATAGAGGAGATACAACCTGTAACATTTGAGTGTTTCTGGGGACAACTGACATGAAATACATTATATATATATATATATATATATATATATATATATATATATATATATATATATATATATAACATTTTTTAATCAATATACATAGTATAATCGTCATCATCATATCATACTCGGCCTCAAAGAGGACTCGGTAAAAATGTACCCGGCCATCATAAGGCTCGGTAGAATCGTACCCAGCCATGTAGAGCTCGACAAATCCAACTGATCAGTGGTTGCACAATAAGTACCGTACCCGACTGACTATAGCGCGTCTCGATAGAGTAAAATAGATACGTATATATAATGTATGCTCGACTCATGGAATCAAGTTCTAAATCTTTTGGAGTGACCTAAGAACATTATGGACATCCTTACCTTCAATATGAACCTTAGTAGGATTTAAGGATCATACACACTTGTTTAGAATAACTTTATAAGGAAAAAATAATATGGACAACCTTAGTTTCTAGGAGTAGATCCGTTATGAATTAGGTACCTTTTATGTTCATGTCACTTTAGATCATGCCAAAAAAAGAAGTAAGTGCCTTAACATACGTTGTATATTCTTCCCAACCTCAAGCTATGCAATTTCATGGTTCCTTAGTCTACAATAAGAGAAATGACACTGTCGTTATCATTTAAGAGTCGCAACTATTATGTAATGACCACAATATATTTTACAACGAAATGGATAGTACCTCTCCTATATAAATGACTTCACATAAGGTGATGCACCTACTTGTCACCTACCAGTCTGCGCTGTCTCGCAAAAATACAAATATCTTACTACTCCAATATCGTATCAACAAAAGGTTTATTGAATTGCAAACTAGACTCATAGATATTTAATTTGATAGGTAGATCATCTCCTAATTTCAAGTATATTGGGAGAAAAACTCAATTACATTTGACCTAATTTTCAGCACATTTATGAATGGAACTTGTGATGACCTTTTCCAACTTTTGTTCCACAACTCGCTTGACATCAAAACATAACACCAACTATCATACGACTAAAATAACTCACAATATAATCTCATTATAATGTTAATAACCCTAGTCTCACCCCAAAAGTACATGGTAAAACATTCCAACTTGTCGACTTTCAACGAAACTTATTTTTTTCAAATCATGTAGCTTCTAAGCCTTCAAACCCTCTTGCTACTTGGTACTAATTATCCTAAATGTTTGTAACCTCCACCTTAACATGATGAACTAACTTTTAAACTTTAAAAATATGATTCTCTTTTTGAGCTTACATTAATTAACTTACGATGTAATCTTACGTACGAAAACACTCGGTGTAACGTTATTCCCCTCTTGGAACATTCATCCTCGAATGTTGCCTAATGCTCTTATCAGTCTCATAACCTGTAGCTCTTAATAATTCTTTAATATTTTCCTTGATGTGTAGGAAATTGTTCTTTAAATAAATTCAAAGGCCAGTGTATTCACCCTTTTAGGCTTCTTTCTGATACCACTACGTGTGGTCGGAATTTTTCCAACATCGTAACATTTGCTAACTTATGTCATGCAATATGTATGACTGTGTCCTTGTATGAGTGCCTAACGACTCATCTTCCCTTTTTCCTCCATCTTTTAGCTAATCTCTAAGCCTCACTTTATGAACATATACAGAATTATGACAATCTGTTCCTCTAGGCATCTATAGGTGTACTGATGTCTTTCGCTTGGTACTTTATCGAACTTAAGACTATTGCTATCTCTTGTTTTTTAGCCTTGTATATCTATCCTTACAGATTTGATACATCTAGGTAGGATATACAATACCATAAAACTTAATTCGGTTTATTATTACCAAGGTTTGTTATCCAACTCTAGGTTACTCTCTCGCTGCTTATCCTATATTTATAAATTTAAGTCCTTTAGCTCTTCCTCATTATTATTCATCTTAAGAATAACAAGTAAATCTCATCTTGTACTTTGGAACTTGTACCCATCTATTGTTATTCACCTTAATGTTGAATATAATCTATCACTGATAACTTGCAACCTCTTACGTAATACAATGTGACTAGGGCTCACATCTTATTGGGGAACATCAAAGTGATTTTCCTAATCCACCTAGGGATAATACAATACTTCAATAACCATATTTCATTGCATCCTAATGCGATTCATCTTATGGGGGTATTCTAATCCTGTGCAATTAATAAAATCCCATTCTCGTAAATTGTTACTCAATCAAAGGCCTAAGTGTCATCCTCTTATCTATCACAATTACGCCCTTATTCTACTGCCAGGGCAACATTCCATCTCTTCTAAATGCACCTAGTCTTAGACTCCTCGATGTTCATTCAAGCTGTACCAAGCTCTTTATTACATATGGAAATCACTTGTTTTGATGGGTTTAATCCCAAGGACATACATATTCTTGTCACCTTCTCACTCACATTTTCACATCCTTACTCCTATCTACCTAAAACCTTGTTGCTCTACAATACTTTACTTTAGGACCTACACCGATTTATTTATACTACTCGCAACCTTTCCTTAAACTTGGTAGCACAAAAAACTTCCTTTCGTGCCTTCTCAGTTGTCCTTAAATGTAAGCAATTACTTTTAGTGGTTGTTTTATCACTTGTTGCATGAATACTTGGCCTGTCTCTTTGCCCACAAATACTATAATTTTATGTACCTCATATGATCTAAAACATCACCTTTGATGGCTTTTTTTCCCATTCATTAGCCATGATAGTGCCACTTTCTTATGGAGTGTATACAATATTGTAGTGAGACAGTTGTACAAGATCATTTACTATTTCGCTCATTATGATAGGTGGAAAGATTCATCCTTATTTCCTCAGGTAGTCTTTCATTGTAGTAGTTAGGGAGACCTCCATGCTCTTTTAAAGTTGCGAGCTTAATATATCATACACCCGAAGGAAATTTTTGTTGTTCTTACTCGCCTATAATAATCCTCAGTTACATAACTTTGTGCCTTTGTGCTCGTAGGGTTACTTCTAAACTCAAATTTTTATTGTCTCCTTAGTGGCACTCTCTCGTATTTTCATAAACCTTAAAAATAGTACCTTTAACTGCCTCAACTCCTATCTGATATTTTTTTCAAATGATTGTAACCTCGTATCTGTGAGACTGAATTCACTATGTTGCAGTTCACTACATTTATCTTGCATGAGCTATTAATTTATTTGTGACCTCGTGTCTAACCATAACTTGGCTATTTCTGAATCAACTCCTAATCAACTGCTATAACTGCCTCAACTCCTATCTGATATTTTTTTCAAATGATTGTAACCTCGTATCTGTGAGACTGAATTCACTATGTTGCAGTTCACTACATTTATCTTGCATGAGCTATTAATTTATTTGTGACCTCGTGTCTAACCATAACTTGGCTATTTCTGAATCAACTCCTAATCAACTGCTATATATATATATATATGTATATATATATATATATGTATATATATATATATATATATATATATATATATATATATATATATATATATAGCATAATCTCTCTTGGGATATATTTTTGTCTTAACTTATCTCTCGCCACTAGCTCCTGATGTATCAAATGTCCATTCACACTTATTTATCAATAACATCCTGACCAAAAACTTTTACTGCCTCTCCCCAGTATCGTGCTTGTATAGTGTTCTAGAGTGGAAACATATCTGTAGGAACTAAATAAATACAACATCACCCATTTCCTTTACCATTCCATAGTTACCTGAACAGCTTGACTTTGACTTTGTCACGACCCGGATTTTTTCCCCAACATCGGAATCGTGATGGCGCCTACTCGTGGTAGCTAGGCAAGCCACTGTATTCATACTATCCTGTTTTTAACACCATTTTGATTAAATAAATGTGGAATACTTTATCGAAATAGAAATAACTAATTACAAGATGAAAATCATACTGAAATCCTCTACCCAAGACGTGGAGTCACCAACTCACGAACTACTACTGAATACTACACATAAAAGTTTGAAAGAAATATAACATAATTCTGTTTGTCTCGGAACAAAGAGACTACGGCTAGTAACATAAATAAAGAGAGAGACGCCGGGCCTGCGGACGTCTGCAAGCTACCTCGGTCTCAAATGTGATCAACTTCCCGCTAGTGTACTACTGCTGCTGTTCCTGCTTAAAACCTGGACATGTGCAAAAACGCACAGAAGTGTAGTATTAGCACAATCCGAACCCATGTGTTGGTAAGTGCATGGCCTATCCCGACGAAGTAGTGACAAGCCTAGGACCAGACACTCACATAAACCTGTGCAGTTCTATATATATATGTATACCACAGAATAACAAGAAATAACCAGGTAATAACACAATAAGGAATATCTCAAAGAATTCAACAATTAACAACAATTAATAAATTCACAAGGAAAAACAAAGTATAATGGAAACACATGTAATATCAAGTCAAGGAATAGCAAACAATTGCACGGCATCACCCTTCGTGCTTTTACTCTCATCCTCACCAAATAAGCAAATAAAGTACACGGCATCACCCTTCGTGCTTTTACTCTCATCCTCACATCCATAGTACGGCATGATCCTTCGTACATGGTTCAATATCAGGGCACGGCATGATCCTTCGTGCATAAATAATAAAACATGGCACGACATTAACCTTCGTGCATAAATAATAAAAGCATGGCACGGCATCACCCTTCGTGCATTATCACTCTTCCTCACCCAAATAACAATCACAGTTAAGGGCAAAGAAAGAAACAGTAATTCATAAACCGTCCCATCAAGGGCAATCAATAATCATCTTCACAACAAGTCCCGACAAGGGTGAACAATAACAATTCTACAACCTGGCAAAGGTTCAACAATTCATCTGCAATTATGTCTCACAATAAGCATTATTAACGACTCACGGTCATACTAGACGCCAGTGTATGGATTCTCGTCACCACAGCCCATACACCGCACTCGATCACATAACACATAACACATAATCATATTCCCTCAAGCTAGGATAGAACAAACACTTACCTCGAATGTTTATGAGCAATTCAATCCGTGGCAATGTCTTTTTCTTTCAAATTTGGCTCCAATCCAATCGTATCTATACACAATTGATTTAATATCGTCAATACTACTCAACAAACTAAATTCTAAGACCAAATACAACTTTTACAACATTCTGCCCGGAATAGTGAATTTTGACCCCGGGCCCACATGGTCGGAACTCGGGGTTAGGACCAAAATCCGGTTACCCATCCCCCACGAGTTCATGTATATGATTTGTTTCAAAATCGGACCTCAATTCGAGGTCCAATTTCCCAATTTATGAAAAACCCTATATTCTAACAAAATCAAGAAATTCTACCATGAAAGCCTTTGATTTCTATTGAAAAACATGCCTAATGATGTTAGGAATTGAAAGAATTAAGTAAAAAGTGACTTACAATTGTTTTGATGAAGAAGGAATCCGTGAAGAATCGCAAATGGGTGTTTTTGTTTTGTAAAAAGTGAAGAAATGAACTGAAAATCGTGTTTTACAGGTCTCTGTGTTCGCATTTGCGAACATGGGTTCACAATTGCGAACCCCGACCAATTTCTGGAGTTTGAAAAATAAGCTAAGGCTGGGAAGTTCGCATTTGCGAACTTTTGTTCGCATTTGCGAAGCCAAGGCAAATCTGGGGGCTTCGCATTTGCGACATAATGTTCGCATTTGCGAACCAGGCTGGCTTCGAGGGTCTTTCGCATTTGCGAACATATGTTCGCATTTGCGAACAAGGCTGGGCTGAGAGACCTTCACATTTGCGAAGAATTCTTCGCATTTGCGAAGCATGCCTCTTCACTGGAGGTCTCGCAATTGCGAGGTTTGGTTCGCAATTGCGAACCCAAACGGTCCTGGGCACCCTTCGCATTTGCGACCAAGGGTTCGCATTTGCGAACCCTGCCTTGACTTGCCACCTTCGCAATTGCGAGAAATACTTCGCAATTGCGAAGACAACAGCTGGGTGAAAAACCAGCAGTGCAAAAATTCAGAATTTAATCCAACGGCCTATCAAATCTTTACCCGAGCCCCCGGGCTCCAAACCAAACATGTACACAACCTCAAAAACACATTATGAACTTGTTCGTGCGATCACATCGCCAATACCACATCGTTTTCATCAAATCAAGCCTCAAATTCATGATTTTCATACTTTTGGTTTTCAAAACTTTCAAACTTGGAACTCAAGGTCCAAAACATCTCAAACGACATCCGAATGTCACCAAACTTTATACAAATCACATATATAATATTTAAGACTTGTATCGGGCGTCGGAACCAAAATACGAGCCCGATACCAAGGTCAATTAATTCATTTCCTTTAACAATTACATCAAAAACAATTTCATAGAAAAATTCATAACTTGGGCTTTCGGCCTCAGAATTCGACTCCGGACGCATGTCCAAGTCCCATATTTTCCTATGGACCTCTCGGGACCATCCAATCTCGGGTCCGGATCCGTTTACCAAAAATGTTGACCGAAGTCAACCATATCAATATTACTATCATTTTTTATCCACATTTCTCATAGAATTCATATTTTCTATCACAAAATCTTTCCGGCTACATGCTCGGATTGAGCACGTAAATCGAGGCAACATGGAATGAGGTTTTCAAGGCCTCAGAAGCTCGAAATGATTAACAAAATAAGTGATGACCCTTTGGGTCGTCACAGACTTAATACCATATAATACCATATTCCCCCCTTTATGGGAGTACTAGATTTAGTACTACGACGATCTACCTATAGTTCTTTTTCCTCTTCATCTTTGGTGTTTTTTCACATTATCAATGAACGTTAATCGCCCTATGGTAAACTTCTGTATCAGGGATAACTAAATTTCTTACGCACTAAGGTGACACCTAGTGTAACTGGCACACTTAGTCCCTTAAGTGTAACTTTGATCACATTACTCGCTTTAGGGAAGCCTCTTCCTGAATGACCTTTAAAGGTTATTCTTTTGTTGTCCATTTTGTTATTGTTGGAACACGATCTCTGAAATTCTCATGATGTAAACTATTACCAATTTCTTAAATCTCTAATTCATGTTTAGTTTATCTTGTATTCATGCCCATAATGATTTTTATTACTCCAGGGGTCTAATTTAGCCTTATGGTAAACACATTTTGGTCACCAACTTATTTCTCAAAATGAGTATACAACTGTATGGCTTATACTCATTTATATTTTCATGACATATCTCCTCTTGTCTTTTCATTCACTTGATTGTAGACTTTGTCATCCTGTCATATTTTGATATACCATTATCATCCATCTATCACATCTTACTCATAATACTTCATTTACTCTCTTCTTATTCTCCAGCTAATTTTTCTGTCTATCACTTTATTATGAAAACTTTAACAGAGCATTCTTTTAGTTTTAGCTCCCATTGATTAATCTCATTGGCTCTTTAGGTCACCTAGCATTTACATCAAAAACAATTTCATAAATCAATATCCCTGTCGGGTGGCATGCCCGGCAGGTCTTAAGGAAAAACCTCAGGAAACTCCCGTGCAATAGGGACCTGACTCAATGGAAGGAACTTCTGCGCTGGAATCACGAACATAAGCCAGGTAAGCTAGACACCCCTTCTCGACCATACGTCGAGCCTTAACATAGGAAATAACAATGCGAACGGAGTGGCTTGAGGTACCTTTCCACTCTAGTCGGGGTGATTCTGGCAAGGCTAAGGTCACCGTCTTAGCATGGCAATCAAGAATAGCATGGTATGGGGACAACCAGTCCATCCCCAATATGACATCAAAATCTACCATATCCAAAAGCAACAGATCAACACGGGTCTCAAGACCCCCAAATATAACTATGCACGAACGATGCACTCGGTCGACTACAATGGAGTCAGCCACTGGTGTAGACACATAAACTGGAATATCCAGAGCATAGCTGGGCACGGCCAAATACGGTGTGAAGTAGGAAGACACATAGGAATATGTAGATCCAGGGTCAAATAATACTGAAGCACCTCTGTCACAAACAAGAATGGTACCTATAATCACGACATCTGATGCCTCTACCTCTGGCCTGGTCGGTAAAGCATAGAATCGGGGATCAACACCTCCCCTCTGAGCTACATCTCTGGGACGACCATCAACTGGCTGACCTCTACCTCTGGCTGGACGGTCTCCACCTCTATGGTCTCGACCTCTACCTCTACAATCTCTACCCCCGCCTCTGGCTGGCTGGGCAGGCTGAGGGTCAGCTGGGGCCTGAATCATAGGACGAGGACCTCGCTACTGAGAGTTGCCCGCTGCTCAAGGGCAATACCTGATAAAATGACCTGGGTCACCACAACCGTAGCAACTCTTAGACTGATAGGGCTGCTGGCCCTGACGACCTGAATGGACTCCACGAACATTCTGAAGAGGCTGAGCATTAATAGGAGGCTGGTCTGAATAATGCCCCCGAAAACCACGATCACCCGGTCCACCCTGTGAAGCCTGAAGGGCGGAATAGAAAGGCCTGGAAGACTGGCCTCTGTCAAAGGATTCTCTGCCACCAGAGGAAGAACCACCAAACCTGCCTGAATGACGAGGCCTCTTATCTAAAGAATAACCGCCTCCCTAGCAAGAGCCATCTCAACTCTGCGTGCCGCATTGGCTGCCTCCTGAAATGATATGTCACTTCCCACGCCCATAGCCATCTGGAGTCTAATCGGCTGATTAAGCCCATCTATAAACCTGCGGACCCTCTCCCGCTCTGTGGGAAGTATCACCACTACATGACGAGCCAAATCGACAAATCTTGTCTCGTACTGTGTGACCGTCATAGTGCCCTGATGGAGGTGCTCAAACTGCCTCCGAAGTACATCCCGCTGAGTAGCCGGGAGAAACTTCTCCATAAATATTTCCGCAAACTGATCCCATGATAAAGCTGGGGACCCTGCTGGTCGAGTCAAGCAATAATCTCTCCACCAAGTCTTGGCGGATCCTGCAAGCCTGAATGTACAAAAGTCAACTCCATTTGACTCCACGATCCCCATAGTCTTGAGAATCTCATGGCAACTGAATAAGAAGCCCTGAGGATCCTCTGATGTGGCTCCGCTGAATGTAGTGGTAAATAGATTGGAGAACCGATCAAGTCTCCATAAAGAATCAGAAGTCATGGCCGCTCCATCACCGGCATGAGCTGTGGTACCTGACTGAGTGGCCACAGCTGGCTGAACCACTGGTGCCTGAGGCTGAGGAGCTACTGGCTCCGGAGTACGAGCAATAGGAGTCTGGGCCCCTCCTCCAGCCCGAGAAGCGGCTGGTGCAACTGATAATAAACCCACTCTGGCAATGCTATCCATAAATCCCGCTATTCTGACCAAAGCATCCCGGAGATCCGGGGTAAATAAAGCCTCTCCTGGGACCTGAGCTGGGCCCACTGGAGCTGCTGGGACTGGGACCTCCTCGCCAATCTCAATATGGGGCTCCACCTCTGGGGTAGCTGCCTGGGGCTGAGCTCTACCCCTACCATGGCCTCTGTTACGGCCTTGGCCCCTACCCTTCACGGGAGCTGCCTAGGGCTCGGACTGCTGGTCAGCGGACGAAGAAGCGCGTGTCCTCACCATCTGCGAAAGGACGGAATAGAAATTCAATCAGTAATTGAGGAACAAGTCGCACGACAAGAAGGAACAAATGAGAGACTCTTTCCTAACTCAATAGAATCTGGAGGACAAGTACAGACGTCTCCGTACCTACCTCTCAAACTCTACTAAGCTTGTTCGTGAGTGGTGAGACCTATGTAACCTAGAGCTCTAATACCAACTTGTCACGACCCGGATTTTTTCCCCAACATCGGGATCGTGATGGCGCCTACTCGTGGTAGCTAGGCAAGCCACTGTATTCATACTATCCTGTTTTTAATACAATTTTAATTAAATAAATGCAGAATACTTTATCGAAATAGAAATAACTAATTACAAGATGAAAATCATACTGAAATCCTCTACCCAAGACGTGGAGTCACCAACTCAAGAACTACTACTGCATACTACACATAAAAGTTTGAAAGAAATATAACATAATTCTGTTTGTCTCGGAACAAATAGACTACAGCTAGTAACATAAATAAAGAAAGAGACGCCGGGCCTGCGGACGTCTGCAAGCTACCTCGGTGTCACGCCCCAAATCGAGGGACATGACCGGCGCCTGACCGGGTTGCCCCAGTCAAGCGGACCTGGGTGCCTTTCATTCCCACGCGTTACCCCTGTGTTGACTGTTTCTCATTAACCAAATATATTACTAATCATAATGACTGATTTCATAATGCATAAATATAACCGTGTGATTGATTTACTAACAAGTTCATAATTTATATTTACAACGCCCCATACATATACATAGGCCACAATTCCACAGTTTACATGTCTATGGAGCCTCTAGGATACAAAAAAGGAAATACAATACTTGCCGGTAACAAGGCTCCGGCTATACCTTACAAAACCAAAATGAAATCTAAACCGAAGTGGCAAGAACCACACAAGGCCCCGAGGAAGAAAGGGGCTCACCAAAACGGGCAGTGGAAGGAGAAGGATACTACTGCCGATGAGCTGAAGTGCCTGCTACTGATCCACCTACAATCATGACACGAATGTAGCGCCCACGGCAAAAGGGACGTCAGTACACTTGAATTGTACTGGTATGTATGGACAAACTTTGTCCCAAGTAAACTCAAGCCATTAAATTACATCAACAATTAATTAAGCCAGCCAACCATGTTTCCACATTTTCCTTATTTCAAATAATTCTCAACACAAAGCACTTTCTACAATCAACCAATTTAACAATAACCAAGCAATCACGTAAAGCACAAGTAGTCAAACAAAGGGGCAATCAGTGCCCCACAGGTTGCAAACTCTCCTGCTGTCTCCTTTCACAATTTCACATTATTGATTTTTGTATCAATTTTCCATAGCGATTTCGATCGCTTTCCATCCTTATTGCCCCTGACCACCCTTATTACCTCGGCCACCCTTATCACCCCAACCCACACCTTATTTCACCACGTTGCGGCGCGCAACACGACCCCGCCTTACAGTTGAAAACACAACAATTTCAAACAGCAGATAAGGTACTACACACAATTTCAACAAGTTCAAATCAGCAACTTACACATTGGTTCATGTTCTCAATTTCTTCTCAATTCAATATCACAACCATGTTACAATATTTCCACAATTCAAGTGTTTCATCTCTTTCCACAATAAACCAATTCTCAAGTGTTTCGTTTGTTTTCCACAAGGTACCATATAGGCCATCATAGTCATTATTCACAATTCTTTTTCCAAATTAAACTCTCATTTTACATCACTCATAGCTCGACAACAAACTTTGAATATCTAACAACAACATCAAGAATTTCACACAATTTGTCAATTTAACACGATACAAACAAACTTCACACATATAGGCGATTTCACAAGAATCAAAATTAGCCATACATACCTGGTGATGATTTTTCCTCCTACTTTATGCTTACCCAAGATATCCTACCCTTGCCAACCTTGTTCTTGAAGACTCTTACTCCTACTCACTTCTTTTTACTAGAAATCAAGTTCAATAATCATGCATGAGTGTAAAAATTCTATTTTCAAAAGCTATTATATGCAAACCTCTCTTTACCCAATTTAAAACTGAAAATCAAAGAAAATAGTTAGGGTTTTTACCTTGAAAAGATTGGGGAAGTTGAATCCTTGCCCTAGGATCCCTTGGAATTAGGTAGTTGGAACAATCTTTGAAGATGAAGAACTTCTCTCTCTAAAAACCCTCTCTTCTCTCTCTAATTTTGGTGAGATGATATGATAAAATGAAGAAGAAAGGTGTTATATTAAAGAAGAGATCGGGTCAAAACGTTACAAAATCTGGGCCGGGGTCAATTATGCGGTGCACTATGCGATCGCAGAATCAACATGCGGTCCGCATAGTGACCGCAGAATTGCCCCAAATTTTATACAGGTTCTGTTAAGGAATGCGGTCACTATGCGGACCGCATGTTGATTCTGCGGTCGCAAAAATGCACCGCAGATTTGACATGCGATCGCATATCGACCGCACTTTTGACACGATTTTGGGCAACTCTCTGGAACGTTTTGCGGCAAGAATGCGGTCCGCATGTCAGGTTTGCGGTCGCATTCTTGACCGCATATTTGACACTTTTTCGGAAAAATTATTTCTCTACATCTACTAGGTTTTATGCACGAAAATTTTACGGGGCCTTACACTCGGTCTCAAATGTGATCAACTTCCACGCAATCGATTTACTGCTGCTGCTCCTGATCGAAACCTGCACCTGTGCAAAAACGCACAAAAGTGTAGCATCAGCACAACCGACCCCTTGTGCTGGTAAGTGCCTGGCCTATCCCGGCGAAGTAGTGACAAGCCTAGGACCAGACACCCACATAAACCTGTACAATTCAATATATATGTATACCACAGAATAACAAGAAATAACCAGGTAATAACACAATAAGGAATATCTCAAAGAATTCAACAATTAACAACAATTAATAAATTCACAAGGAAAAACAAAGTATAATGGAAACACATGTAATATCAAGTCAAGGAATAGCAAACAATTGCACGGCATCACCCTTCGTGCTTTTACTCTCATCCTCACCAAATAAGCAAATAAAGTACATGGCATCACCCTTCGTGCTTTTACTCTCATCCTCACATCCATAGTATGGCATGATCCTTCGTACATGGTTCAATATTAGGGAACGGCATGATCCTCCGTGCATAAATAATAAAACATGGCACGGCATTAACCTTCGTGCATAAATAATAAAAGCATGGCACGGCATCACCCTTCGTGCATTATCACTCTTCCTCACCCAAAAAACAATCACAGTTAAGGGCAAAGAAAGAAACAGTAATTCATAAACCGTCCCATCAAGGGCAATCAATAATCATCTTCACAACAAGTCCCGACAAGGATGAACAATAACAATTCTACAACCTGGCAAAGGTTCAACAATTCATCTGCAATTATGTCTCACAATAAGCATTATTAACGACTCACGGTCATACTAGATGCCAGTGTATGGATGCTCGTCACCACAGCCCATACACCGCACTCGATCACATAACACATAACACATAATCCTATTCCCTCAAGCTAGGATAGAACAAACACTTACCTCGAATGTTTATGAGCAATTCAATCCGTGGCAATGTCTTTTTCTTTCAAATTTGGCTCCAATCCAATCTTATCTATACACAATTGATTTAATATCGTCAATACTACTCAACAAACTAATTCCTAAGACCAAATACAACTTTTACAACATTCTGCCCGGAATAGTGAATTTTGACCCCGGGCCCACATGGTCGGAACTCGGGGTTAGGACCAAAATCCGGTTACCCATCCCCCACGAGTTCATGTATATGATTTGTTTCAAAATCGGACCTCAATTCGAGGTCCAATTTCCCAATTTATGAAAAACCCTATATTCTAACAAAAACAAGAAATTCTACCATGAAAGCCTTTCATTTCTATTGAAAAACATGCCTAATGATGTTAGGAATTGAAAGAATTAAGTACGAAGTGACTTACAATTGTTTTGATGAAGAAGGAATCCGTGAAGAATCGCAAATGGGTGTTTTTGTTTTGTAAAAAATGAAGAAATGAACTGAAAATCGTGTTTTACAAGTCTCTGTGTTCGCATTTGCGAACACGGGTTCGGAATTGCGAACCCCGACCAATTTTTGGAGTTTGAAAAATAAGCTAAGGCTGGGAAGTTCGCATTTGAGAACTTTTGTTCGCATTTGCGAAGCCAAGGCAAATCTGGGGGCTTCGCATTTGCGAACATATGTTCGCATTTGCGAACCAGGCTGGCCTCCAGTGTCTTTCGCATTTGCGAACATATGTTCGCATTTGCGAACAAGGCTGGGCTGAGGGACCTTTGCATTTGCGAAGAATTCTTCGCATTTGCGAAGCATGCCTCTTCACTGGAGGCCTCGCAATTGCGAGGTTTGGTTCGCAATTGCGAACCCAAACGGTCCTGGGCACCCTTCGCATTTGCGACCAAGGGTTCGCATTTGCGAACCCTGCCTTGACCTGCCACCTTCGCAATTGCGAGAAATACTTCGCAATTGCGAAGACAACAGCTGGGTGAAAAACCAGCAGTGCAAAAATTCAGAATTTAATCCAACGGCCTATCAAATCTTTACCCGAGCCCCCGGGCTCCAAACCAAACATGTACACAACCTCAAAAACACATTATGAACTTGTTCGTGCGATCACATCGCCAATACCACATCGTTTTCATCAAATCAAGCCTCAAATTCATGATTTTCATACTTTTGGTTTTCAAAACTTTCAAACTTGGAACTCAAGGTCCAAAACATCTCAAACGACATCCGAATGTCACCAAACTTTATAGAAATCACATATATAATATTTAAGACTTGTATCGGGCGTCGGAACCAAAATACGAGCCCGATACCAAGGTCAATTAATTCATTTCCTTTAACAATTACATCAAAAACAATTTCATCGAAAAATTCATAACTTGGGCTTTCGGCCTCAGAATTCGACTCCGGACGCATGTCCAAGTCCCATATTTTCCTATGGACCTCTCGGGACCATCCAATCTCGGGTCCGGATCCGTTTACCAAAAATGTTGACCGAAGTCAACCATATCAATATTACTATCATTTTTTATCCACATTTCTCATAGAATTCATATTTTCTATCACAAAATCTTTCCGGCTACATGCTCGGATTGAGCACGTAAATCGAGGCAACATGGAATGAGGTTTTCAAGGCCTCAGAAGCTCGAAATGATTAACAAAATAAGTGATGACCCTTTGGGTCGTCACAGACTTAATACCATATAATACCATATTCCCCCCTTTATGGGAGTACTAGATTTAGTACTACGACGATCTACCTATAGTTCTTTTTCCTCTTCATCTTTGGTGTTTTTTCACATTATCAATGAACGTTAATCGCCCTATGGTAAACTTCTGTATCAGGGATAACTAAATTTCTTACGCACTAAGGTAACACCTAGTGTAACTGGCACACTTAGTCCCTTAAGTGTAACTTTGATCACATTACTCGCTTTAGGGAAGCCTCTTCCTGAATGACCTTTAAAGGTTATTCTTTTGTTGTCCATTTTGTTATTGTTGGAACACGATCTCTGAAATTCTCATGATGTAAACTATTACCAATTTCTTAAATCTCTAATTCATGTTTAGTTTATCTTGTATTCATGCCCATAATGATTTTTATTACTCCAGGGGTCTAATTTAGCCTTATGGTAAACACATTTTGGTCACCAACTTATTTCTCAAAATGAGTATACAACTGTATGGCTTATACTCATTTATATTTTCATGACATATCTCCTCTTGTCTTTTCATTCACTTGATTGTAGACTTTGTCATCCTGTCATATTTTGATATACCATTATCATCCATCTATCACATCTTACTCATAATACTTCATTTACTCTCTTCTTATTCTCCAGCTAATTTTTCTGTCTATCACTTTATTATGAAAACTTTAACAGAGCATTCTTTTAGTTTTAGCTCCCATTGATTAATCTCATTGGCTCTTTAGGTCACCTAGCATTCTCACTTTACTAGAGATGGGAGCCATACAAAGGTAATATTTATCCCTTCTCATATTCTAGTACCAATCTTTTAAAGTTTTACATGCATTCTATTATTCATATCTAAATGTACTATTCTATATTGCACCATTGGAGTGTCTCACAAGGAGCACTATTACCATATAGGCAATATCCTTATAAAATGTTAGCTAATGATTGTCACGACCCGGATTTTCCCCCAACATCGGGATCGTGATGGCGCCTACTCGTGGTAGCTAGGCAAGCCGCTGTAATCATACTATCCTGTTTTTTTTAACACAATTTTAATTAAATAAATGCGGAATACTTTATCGAAATAGAAATAACTAATTACAAGATGAAAATCATACCGAAATCCTCTACCCAAGACGTGGAGTCACCAACTCACGAACTACTGACTGAAAACTACACATAAGAGTTTGAAAGAAATATAACATAATTCTATTTGTCTCGGAACAAAGAGACTACAGCTAGTAACATAAATAAAGAGAGAGAGACGCCGGGCCTGCGGACGTCTGCAAGCTACCTCGGTCTCAAATGTGATCAACTCCCACACAATCGATTTACTGCTGCTGCTCATGATCGTAACCTGAACCTGTGCAAAAACGCACAGAAGTGTAGTATCAGCACAACCGACCCCATGTGCTGGTAAGTGCCTGGCCTATCCCGGCGAAGTAGTGACAAGCCTAGGACCAGACACCCACATAAACCTGTGCAATTCAATATATATGTATACCACGGAATAACAAGAAATAACCAGGTAATAACACAATAAGGAATATCTCAAAGAATTCAACAATTAACAACACAGTTAATAAATTCACAAGGAAAAACAAAGTATAATGGAAACACAAGTAATATCAAGTCAAGGAATAGCAAGCAGTTGCACGGCATCACCCTTCGTGCTTTTACTCTCATCCTCACCAAATAAGCAAATAAAGTACACGGCATCACCCTTCGTGCTTTTACTCTTATCCTCACATCCATAGTACGGCATGATCCTTCGTACATGGTTCAATAACAGGGCACGGCATGATCCTTCGTGCATAATCAATAAAACATGGCACGGCATTAACCTTCGTGCATAAATAAATAAACATGGCACGGCATCACCCTTCGTGCATTATCACTCTTCCTCACCCAAATAACAATCACGGTTAAGGGCAATGAAAGAAGCAGTAATTCATAAACTGTCCCAACAAGGGCAATCAATAATCATCTTCACAGCAAGTCCCGACAAGGGAGAACAATAACAATTCATCTGTAATATATCTCAAAATAATCATTTTTCAATGGCTCACGGTCATACTAGATGCCAGTGTATGGATGCTCGTCACCACAGCCCATACACCGCACTCGATGACATAACACATAACACATACTCCTATTCCCTCAAGCTAGGATAGAACAAACACTTACCTCGAATGTTTATGAACAATTCAATCCGTGGAAATGTCTTTTTCTTTCAAATTTGGCTCCAATTCAATCGTATCTATACATAATTGATTTAATATCATCAATACTACTCAACAAACTAATCCTTAAGACCAAATACAACTTTTACAACATTCTGCCCGGAATAGTGAATTTCAACCCCGGGCCCACATGGTCGGAACTCGGGGTTAGGACCAAAATCCGGTTACCCATCCCCCACGAGTTCATGTATATGATTTGTTTCAAAATCGGACCTCAATTCGAGGTCCAATTTCCCAATTTATGAAAAACCCTATATTCTAACAAAAACAAGAAATTCTACCATGAAAACCTTTGATTTCTAATGAAAAACATGTTTAATGATGTTAGGAATTGAAAGAATTAAGTAAAAAGTGACTTACAATTGTTTTGATAAAGAAGGAATCCGTGAAGAATCGCAAATGGGTGTTTTTGTTTTGTAAAAATTGAAGAAATGAACTGAAAATCGTGTTTTACAGGTCTCTGTGTTCGCATTTGCAAACATGGATTCGCAATTGCGAACCCCGACCAATTTCTGGAGTTTGAAAAATAAGCTAAGGCTGGGAAGTTCGCATTTGCGAACATTTGTTCGCATTTGCGAAGCCAAGGCAAAGCTGGAGGCTTCGCATTTGCGAACATATGTTCGCATTTGCGAACAAGGCTGGGAAGGGCAGTGTTCGCATTTGCGAACATAGGCAGTAAAGGGCATTGTTCGCATTTGCGAACATTTGTTCGCATTTGCGAACATTTGTTCGCATTTGCGAACATAGGCAGGACAAGAGGAGGTTCGCATTTGCGAACAATTGTTCGCATTTGCGAACAAGGCTGGGTCAATGGGGCTTCAAATTTGCGATCAGGGTTCGCATTTGCGAGCCCTGCCTTGTACTGCCCCCTTCGCAATTGCGAGAAATACTTCGCAATTGCGAAGCCAACAGATGGGTGAAAAACCAGCAGTGCAACATTTCAGAATTTAATCCAACGGCCTATCAAATCTTTACCCGAGCCCCCGGGGCTCCAAACCAAACATGTACACAACCTCAAAAACACATTATGAACTTGTTCGTGCGATCACATCGCCAATATCACATCGTTTTCATCAAATCAAGCCTCAAATTCATGATTTTCATACTTTTGGTTTTCAAAACTTTCTAACTTGGAACTCAAGGTCCTAAACATCTCAAACGACATCTGAATGTCACCAAACTTTACAGAAATCACATATATAATATTTAAGACTTGTACCGGGCGTCGGAACCAAAATACGAGCCCGATACCAAGGTCAATTAATTCATTTCCTTCAATAATTACATCAAAAACAATTTCATAGAAAAATTCATAACTTGGGCTCTAGGCCTCAGAATTTGACTTCGGACGCATGTCCAAGTCCCATATTTTCCTACGGACCTCTCGGGACCATCCAATCTCGGGTCCGGATCCGTTTACCAAAAATGTTGACCGAAGTCAACCATATCAATATTAATATCATTTTTATCCAAATTTCTCATAGAATTCATATTTTCTATCACAAAATCTTTCCGGCTACATGCTCGGATTGTGCACGTAAATCGAGGCAACATGGAATGAGGTTTTCAAGGCCTCGGAAGCTCGAAATGATTAATAAAATAAGTGATGACCCTTTGGGTCGTCACAATCTCCACCTCTAGAACAACCATTCGTCCTCGAACGGACGAGAGAAGGAAGTACCTGAGTTGGGGAACAAATGAGGGTAGCGGCTCCGCATATCGGACTCGGACTCCCGGGTCGATGCCTCAGGAGGCTGACCTCTCCACTGAACACGCACAAAAGTATAACTCTTCGACCTTAACTGTCGAACCTGCCGGTTTAGAATGGCCACCGGCTCCTCCTCATAGGATAGATCATTGTCCAATTGGACAGTACTGAAGTCTAACACATGTGTGGGATCGCCGTGGTATCTCCGAAGCATAGATACGTGAAAAACTGGATGCACGGCTGATAAGCTAGGCGGCAAAGCTAATCCGTAAGCCACCCCTCCCACTCTGTCTAGAATCTCAAATGGACCAATATACCTAGGGCTGAGCTTGCCCTTCTTCCCGAACCTCATCACGCCCTTCATAGGCGACACTCGGAGCAATACTCGTTCACCAACCATGAAATCCACATCTCGAACTTTACGATCCGCATAAGTCTTCTGCCTGGACTGAGCTGAACGCAATCTCTCCTGAATAGTCTTGACCTTGTCCAAGGCCTCCTGGACAAAGTCTGTACCCAACAACCGAGCCTCTCCCGGTTCAAACCATCCAACCGGTGATCGACATCGCCTACCATACAACGCCTCATACGGAGCCATCCGGATGCTAGATTGGTAACCGTTATTGTAGGCGAACTCGCTAATGGTAGAAACCGGTCCCACGAGCCTCCGAAATCAATAACACAGAGCTCGAAGCATGTCCTCAAGAATCCGAATAGTCCTCTCGGACCGGCCATCCGTCCGAGGATGAAATGTTGTACTCAACCGAACCCGGGTGCCTAACTCCTGCTGGACCGCTCTCCGGAACCGCGAGGTAAACTGCGTTCCCCGATCAGAGATAATAGATACCGGCACCCCATGGAGACGAACAATCTCCCTAATGTAAACCTCCGCTAACCTCTCCGACAAGTAGGAGACGGATACTGGAATAAAGTGTGCTGACTTGGTCAGAGCCTATCAACAATGATCCAAATAGCATCAAATCTCCTCCGAGTCAAAGGAAGTCCGAGTAACGAAGTCCATAGTGATCCGCTCCCATTTCCACTCGGGAATTTCAATCTTCCGGAATACACCACCAGGTCTCTAGTGCTCATATTTCACCTGCCGACAATTTAGACACCGAGCGACATACACAACGATATCTTTCTTCATTCCGCGCCACCAATAGTGTTGCCGTAAGTCCTGGTACATCTTCGCGGCGCCTGGGTGAATAGAATACCGCGAACTGTGGGCCTCTGCTAAGATCAACTCTCGAATTCCTTCGACATTGGGCACACAAACTCGACTCTGCAATTTCAATACCCCATCATCATCTAGATTTACCTGTGTGGCACCTCCCCGCTGTACTGTATCCCTCAACTCACACAAATGAGGATCATCAAATTGCCTCTCACGGATACGCTCTAATAAAGAAGAACGAGCGACCGTGCAGGCTAACACCCTGCTAGGTTCAGAAATATCTAATCTCACGAACCGGTTGGCTAAGGCCTGGACATCTAGAGCTAATGGTCTCTGACTGACCGGAATGTATGCAAGACTACCCATGCTGGCATACTTTCTACTCAAAGCATCGGCCACCACATTGGCCTTACCTGGGTGATATAAGATAGTAACATCATAGTCTTTTAGCAACTCTAACCATCTCCGCTGTCGTAGATTCAACTCCTTCTGCTTGAAAAAGTACTGTAGGCTTTTGTGATCAGTGTACACCTCACATGTCACACCATATAGATAATGCCTCCAGATCTTTAAGGCATGAACCACTGCTGCTAACTCAAGATCATGAACTAGATAATTCTTCTCATGTATCTTTAACTTCCTCGAAGCATAAGCGATAACCTTACCATCCCTGCATCAATACCGCTCCAAGCCCTGTACGAGATGCGTCACAATAAACTGTATAAGGCCCTGTACCTGTAGGTAGTATCAACACCGGTGCGGTGGTCAAGGTTGTCTTGAGCTTCTGAAAGCTCGCCTCACACTCCTCTGACCACTGAAACTGGACACCCTTCTGGGTCAACCTAGTCATCGGGGCTGCAATAGAAGAACCTCTACAAAACTACGGTAGTAACCTGCTAATCCCAAGAAACTCCGGATCTCAGTCATTGAAGCTGGTCGAGGCCAATTCTGGACTGCCTCAATCTTCTTTGGGTCTACCTGATTACCTTCAACTGATACAATGTGTCACGACCCTAGTTCACCAATCGTGAACATGTCGTGATGGCACCCAGTCCCCACGACTAGGTAAGCCTAACACGTTGCGGAATATACAAGTCTATGAACTTTAAACAAGAAATAGTGGAAAAATAATATAAATAGGAATGTAATCCGTGCCGCTTGGCACATACACTCGTCAACACACTGTATAAAACACCACCAAGACCCGGAATCCCACGGGCAACACAGACTAAAAGAGAGAATATAACTGTGGCTCTATGTGTGAAGAGTATCTAACAAAGACATGAGAGAAAACATCTACTAATACTATCAGAATAGAAGGAAGGCCTCCGGATCCGCGGACGTAGCAGATCATACCTCGAGGTCTCCCAAATGCGCTGCTGAATCACCTGGTGTGAACCTGTCCTAATGTACCTGGATCTGCACAACAAAAGTGTGCAGAAGAGTAGCATGAGTACACCACGGCGGTACTCAGTAAGTGCCAAGCCTAACCTCGATGGAGTAGTGACGAGGAAGGTCAGGGCCCTACTGAGAAAACAATAATATAGTGATAATAACAATAATAAATAGTTTAAATGATAATAATTTCCGCAATAACAACACTAAAATGATTACTGCAACCGTCTACAATTTAGCTAACAACAAATAACCAACTCAATAAAAACAAGTCCAGGACCTGTGGGAATTGAACCCACAGTCCCATTAACAGCACCCCTGGGTCTCCGGGAATCGAACCCGCAGCCCATGTCTCAATAATATCTCAATAACTCAGGATCTCCGGGAATCGAACCCGCAGTCCCTACCAATAACTCAGGATCTCGGGAATCGAACCCGTAGTCCCTACCAATAACTCAGGATCTCGGGAATCGAACCCGTAGTCCCTACCAATAACTCAAGATCTCGGGAATTGAACCCGTAGTCCCTACCAATAACTCAGGATCTCGGGAATTGAACCCGTAGTCCCTACCAATATCACTCCGGGTCTCTGGGAATCGAACCCACAGCCATGGGTCTCCGGGAATTTGAACCCGCAGTCCACAAACATAACAAATAGAGGAAAACGCAGAAAGAATATAATATGCTTAACTACAACTTTACCAAAATTAGTGCCAACAACTATCAAAAAGCTCAAGTAAGGCAATTAGGCAACTAGTCATAAAGTACTACCTAATCATGATTTTCTAACTACTACCGTGTAAGAATATCAGATTAATCGGCTAAAAACAGGGATATCACAATTTAGGCATTTTATATAAAGTATGTGTTCAACAACCAGCGCATGTACACGCTCGTCACCTCGCGTACAAGGCATTTAAACTTTCACATAAAAATCCTAGGGGTGGAAGTTCCCCCACACGAGGTTAGACAAGCCACTTACCTCAATTCCGGTACAAAGCCGCTAAGAAACGACTCCCTTGCCACGAGTATCCGACTCCGAGTGGCTCAACTCTATCCAATTAAATTGCAAATTGTAAATAATAATTCAAGTAATTTATTCTACAATTAAATTCTAAGCTAATACGAAAAATTATGATAAATGACCAAGATCACACAAACATCGATGAAGCTCGATTTCTAAAAGACGGCGTTTTTAGCCATACATATCCGAAATTTGCCCCTTAATGATACTACGATGATCCAATATAGTTATGTAACTTCAATCTACAATTAAATATTCAATAGGGCCAATATTGATAATAAATTCCATAACTTATGCCATTTATGCATATTATCAAACACCTTGTAGGCATGGTTATTTTTACCTCATAACTATAGTATTGGTTCTTCCAACTATCACCATTAACCAACAATTCATCTCACCATCATTCTTAACCAATTTATAACTTCCAAATACACATGTATGACCATCTATTCACACCCAACCAACAAAATTCCATCAAATAAACACCTTTAAATCCCTACCATGTTCATGTATTTAAATTGGGAATTTATGACTTTCAATTACCATGCCATAAGTTGTAATACTTGATTCACACTCATATTCCCATAATATACCCATATATATAAGTCTAAGGTGTAGGATTTACCTTTTGGAAGAAATCTTGCAAAACCCCCTTTTGAGTTCTTGAAGGAATTTCTTGAAAATATAAAGATTTTCAAGATTAATCCATGTTAATATAAGTGTTTAGGAGTAGTAATCAACTCAAAATACTCCAAAAATCTTACCTTGGATCATAGAAATGAAGAGTAGGACGGATTCCTCTTGAGAGAGCAAGCCCTTGCCCCAAAAATGACTTTGGAACTCTCTATACCCGGTCTTGGGGTATTTAGGAGCCTGCTACTAGCGCGCCCGCGCTAATTAGCGCGGGTTGAGGCAGAAAAGAATCCATTAGCGCGGGCTACTAGCGCTCCCGCGCTAAGGCCGCGCTACTGACACATGCCCAGAAATATGGTCATAACTTTCTGTATACATCTCCAAATGACAAACGGTTTGTTGCGTTGGAAACTAGACTCAAAGGGATTTAATTTGATAGGTTGTAGCTCACACAACTCTTTATATAACGGGAGATATGAGCGTTTAAAGTGAGGTCTTGTGCACACTCATTTACATCTTCGCCTATTATGAAGTTTTCCAACTTCAAAAGTTCCCGTTAACCATTCGAAATCACCCCGAGGCCCCCGGGACCTCAACCAAAAATACTAACACCTCCCAAAACATCATGAAAACTTGTTCCAATCATCTACATGCATCAAACAACGCCAATACCATCAAATTACATCGAATTCAAGCTTAAGTTCTTCTAAAACTTCCAAAGCACGTATTTAATCAAAAACCCGACCAAACGACGTCCGAATGACCTGAAAATTTGCGGACATATCCAAAATCACATAACGAAGCTACAGAAATTGTCGGAATTCCATTCCGACCCCCGGATCAAAATCTCACCTATCGTTCGGATTCGCCAAAATTTCAAACTTCGGCATTTCAAGCCTAATTGAGCTACGGACCTCCAAAATACATTCCGAACGCGCTCCCAACCCCAAAATCTCCTAACGGAGCTAATGGAACCATCGGATTTCCATTCCGAGGTCGTCTTAATGCTATTCCAAATACGGGCCATTTTTCAACTATAAGGCTCTCATTTAGGGACTAAGTGTCCCAAAACGCTTCAAATTCTATAACCGAACCTCCCGGCGAACTACAATAGAAGAGATGAACTTAGGGAAATAGTTAGGTTGGGGATCGGGGCATAATTTTCAAAAACGACCGGTCGGGTCGTTACATCTTCCCACACTTAAAAGATTTGTTCGTCCTCGAACGAGCATAGAAAACATACCTGGAGTAGTGAAAAGATGAGGGTACTGGCTGCGCATATCCTGCTCGGTCTCCCAAGTCGCCTCCTCGACCGGCCGACCTCGCCACTGAACCTTTACTGGAGCGATGTTCTTTGACCTTAGCTTCCTGACTTGCCTGTCTAGAATGGCTACTGGCTCATCTACATAAGATAGATCCTCGTCTAGCTGAACAGAAGTGAAATCCAACACATGCGACGGGTCACCATGGTACCTCCGGGCCATAGAGACATGAAATACGGGATGGACTCCGGCTAGGGTGGGAGGTAAGGCCAACTCATAAGCAACCTCCCCAACATGCCTCAAAATCTCAAAAGGGCCAATAAATCTAGGACTCAGTTGAGCACATTAGCCTGATATAGTTTGAAGATATTCCCTCTTGTTCAAACAATTAAGTCTTAGAGCCTAATTCCATCATTCGGAATTCTGTGTCAGGCTTGTTTTCATCAAGAGATCACTCAATATTCCTCATACGCCGTCCTCAAACATGACTGCATAACCTTGCTGGATTCTTACCTTACAACACAAAATCCACAGGATCACGATAATATTTTATGATCAAATTAGCCAAAAATTCAACGAATCAGATGCTCCCATTGCACCTCACGATCTACATAGGTCTCGTTCCAACTTTTACAATACCGACACGACGGAAGAGATGTGCCGATATCCATAACCAACTACTGAATCAACAATTCATTGGATATATACTCCTGACAGGATCCATTACCTTGTCCTAAACTAGAGGATGATCCTTTCCTCTATAATATACTTCATATAATCGGTTTGCACTGACCCCAAATCACATAATCTCATCTCACCCAGTACGAACTGCTCAGGCGATAAGCCACATCAGACATAATCAAAAGTCCCACAAGATGACACAATGTGCTAGTAGGCTATTAATTCGTACGTGGTACCAAAAGGAAGGCGAACACTAGAGAGAACTATTCAACTCTCATACTAACATGGACTTCCTCAGAAAAATAGGAAACAGAACACATAAAAGCAATTATAGACACTGAAATAAACATCACACTATTGCGGCGTGCAACCCGATCCCAACAGTATACCCATGGCGGCGTGCCACCCGATCCCAACAATATCACCATGGCGGCGTGCCACCCGATCCCAATAATATAACCATGGCGGTGTGCCACCCGATCCCAACAATATAACCATGGCGGCGTGCCACCCGATCCCAACAATATAGACTCACACAAGGAGTCATATGTCGAGATGAATAGCTCGTCACATCAAAATACTGAATATCGATCATAAGCACACTAAGGTGCATGATATCAGACTCAATGAAACATATAGCGCTATAGGCTACAAACTCAAGCACAACTGAGGTGTGATATAAGATCTGAGTCTCGAGAGCCATCATGCTCATATAACATCACCGCTGAGCGGAACCTCAACACATAAGGAACTTACCAAGCCGTCTCACACTCATACGGTTGAATATATCTTTACATGAGTTAACTAACCGCGAAAATAAGACCGCGACTATCCCTCCATAAAGGGCGCATTGCTGGAAGAAACATAACCGGCCTGACGCAAGGCTCACTTCCACATTTAAACCAATCCACCGACCTTAAGTCTATCCTGGTCGTGCCAAGCTAAGTCAATAATATTTCACAGGTCTATAACCCAATAAGCAGAGTGCCTTCCAGGCATAAATTCTCAAATGAATGATATCACCAAAATCCTCATAGTTGGTTTAAATTTCTAACCAATCAAGTGACTACAAGTCACACCTATACAATCTTCTTGTGGGTCAAGCTCCCACCATCCTCCGAATAATTAAACGGGCCTGCACATTTAACCCATTGGCTGCACTAACACTGAAAAGCGATCGGGAGTCCCTAACCGGGATGCAAATCCTTTCTCACAGAACACCGATCTCAAGTGATACTGGCGTTAATACCCATCTTACTCAAAACACTGAAACTCCTTTCCTGCTCATCCGAGCACTTTATATCACATTCATTGACCAAACTGTGACCTTGGTCCTTAATTCAAATTTCATACTACTCACTGCATATCACGTGCCGATATACGATAGACACAATTTCCCTCATAGCTCTAGAACTGACGATAGGCTAATATTACATCACATAAGACTTTCCATTTAGCTCACTGCAGGAGAACTATAACAACATACGGCGAATTCTCATAACCATCGAATATGCCAATCTCTAAGTAGTGGTCCAAGCCAACATAACCCTTCCCGAGATCTGCCTACTCATAACAGGCCCTTAACAGAAGAATACTACAGAATTACATCAATCACTGCGGCCGACAAGTCTCAAATGCACCGCCACAAATCACATGCATAATTCGATCATGTTGCATGAATCGATCATTGACACCAATACGCCAACTCAACTATGGCTGATCAATCTACTTCCTTCCAGGTTATCCTTGATTGCCTTAGAAATGTTAATATCTTCCTTCAATACCTAACTTATTCCAACCGCACTTACCCCGAGTGACCTTAAATCATGAGGCCATGCTATCTCAAGAACGACAACCATTTCATGTCTCTCAAATACTACACCACAAGTCAAAACATCATAGATCGTTTTGTGCCTTTCTTTATAAGTTGCTTTCAAAGCTTGAGCCTCAATTGTACTTATAGACTCAGAATTATCAGGCACCACACTTTACCTCTTGAATTCACTAGGACCGCTATTGAGAACCATCCGGTTCTAACTTGCCCCAGTACGCAACCAACTCTACTGAATTTCTTTATAACATATGAATACCCTCTCGATAAAGCACCCGGCGGAATCACTTCCCGCGAAGCCTGCAATTATACGAGGCATAAATCATAAATTTTTCCCTCAAGTTTGAACATGAGCCAATAAGGCTAACCATAACATGCATTCAACAATTCATATACTTAAATTACCACTCATGGTCTTTTTCCGTAGCTGCGTAGCTGCAATAATCCATTAATACGCTAATATCCAGAATTCACACATGTAATTAACCATGCAACCCAATCTTAAGTGGTGGGACTCTCCCACTTAGCCCAAAGCCACTATTACACGACTCTCGAACACATTAGAACCATTCCCTCGAGTCATTTACTATTATTCAACTGCAACTGACTTGATCCAACGAATATAACCACATGTGCTCTATTAGCACTCTAACATCATAGGCTATGACCTCATCCCAATACAACCAAACATCTTCTCGCTCCATGCACCGAGCATTCTCTACCAACAACATCTTAAAACATACTATGATTCACACACGCCTACGAAGCACCATGTAACCTTTGTCAAATATTTCCCTGCTGATAATAAAATGCAGAGTTTATTAGGGACACAGGAACATATAAAGTCCCAACATTATACCATACGAGCCTCAACTCTTGCCCATCCGCAAGTTTTCAAGAACTTTTGAATAACACCTAAATACATCGCAGGCCAAATCTGATATGACACATGACCTGTAATTAGATCGTTGATAGTGAAATCCTTTCACTTGACACGAAGCCTTAAGATACATCTTGCTAATCCATGATACTAGCCTTTAACATTCGTACGTTTTCATCATAAGACAAGCCAAAGACATTCGTTTGGTACATGTCCTTCTTAAGACAGTTAAACTTATTTCCCCCCAGTATCTCTACTGGCTGAATCCTTCGCTAAATAGATATCTCATGTGAACCATATAGGCTTTATTACCACCAACTATCTTTAGATCTACATCCACCTTGTGATTTTATCATTCTCGTGACGATTAGGCAGTTAAGTAAACCTTTTCAAGACCGTACTTATCAACCGAAAATTCAGAACCTAGTGCACCCCCATGTGCACAATTGAAGATCTCTCAATTCTCTTGCATTATCGATATGGCTGACACGCGGTAACAATGGTTTGAGTAAATTCTTGACTCCCTTGAAATCCCTGTGCAGCATCACGAACCGTCGGCGCATACTTGATACCGAGTGCGCAATTTCAATACACGAGTGGATGCAAAAGAACATATGACATAGGCTATAACTGAATAAATGGCGCACGATAAGGAATCCAAAAGAAATGAAGAGTTTCCTAAACAGTTACATAGCCCCTCGTAGATAAATACAGACGTCTCTGTATCGATCAGCGAGACTCTAAGTAACCGGTCCGTGTCCCGTGACTCCTATGAACCTAGAGCTCTGATACCAACTTGTCACGACCCTAGTTCACCAATTGTGAACATGTCGTGATGGCACCCAGTCCCCACGACTAGGTAAGCCTAACACGTTGCGGAATATACAAGTTATAAAATACTTAAATAAGAAACAGCGGAAAATAACATAAAAAGGAATGTAATCCGTGCCGCTTGGCACATACACTCGTCAACATACTGTATAAAACACCACCAAGACCCGGAATCCCACGGGCAACACAGACTAAAAGAGAGAATACAACTGTGGCTCTATGTATAAGGAGTATCTAACAACGAAGTGAAGGAAATATATCTACTAGTACTATTAGAATAGAAAGAAGGCCTCCGGATCCGCGGACGTAGCGGATCATACCTCGAGGTCTCCCAAAAAGCTGCGGAATCACCTAGTATGAGCCTGTCCTGATGTACCTGGATCTGCACAACAAAAGTATGCAGAAGAGTAGCATGAGTACACCACGGCGGTACTCAGTAAGTGCCAAGCCTAACCTCGATGGAGTAGTGACGAGGAAGGTCAGGGCCCTACTGAGAAAACAATAATATAGTGATAATAACAATAATAAATAGTTTAAATGATAATAATTTCCGCAATAACAACACTAAAATGATTACTGCAACCGTCTACAATTTAGCTAACAACAAATAACCAACTCAATAAAAACAAGTCCAGGACCTGTGGGAATTGAACCCACAGTCCCATTGACAGTACCTCTGGGTCTCCGGGAATCGAACCCGCAGCCCATGTCTCAATAAATAATCAATAACTCGGGATCTCCGGGAATCGAACCCGCAGTCCCTACCAATAACTCAGGATCTCCGGGAATCGAACCCGCAGTCCCTACCAATAACTCGGGATCTCCGGGAATCGAACCCGCAGTCCCTACCAATAACTCAGGATCTCGGGAATTGAACCCGTAGTCCCTACCAATAACTCAGGATCTCGGGAATCGAACCCGTAGTCCCTACCAATATCACTCCGGGTCTCTGGGAATCGAACCCACAGCCTTGGGTCTCCGGGAATTTGAACCCGCAGTCCACAAATATAACAAATAAAGGAAAACGCAGAAAGAATATAATATGCTTAACTACAACTTTACCAAAATTAGTGCCAACAACTATCAAAAAGCTCAAGTAAGGCAATTAGGCAACTAGTCATAAAGTACTACCTAATCATGATTTTCTAACTACTACTGGGTAAGAATATCAGATTAATCGGCTAAAAACAGGGATATCACAATTTAGGCATTTTATATAAAGTATGTGTTCAACAACCAGCGCATGTACACGCTCGTCACCTCGCGTACAAGGCATTTAAACTTTCACATAAAAATCCTAGGGGTGGAAGTTCCCCCACACGAGGTTAGACAAGCCACTTACCTCAATTCCGGTACAAAGCCGCTAAGAAACGACTCCCTTGCCACGAGTATCCGACTCCGAGTGGCTCAACTCTATCCAATTAAATTGCAAATTGTAAATAATAATTCAAGTAATTTACTCTACAATTAAATTCTAAGCTAATACGAAAAATTATGAAAAATGACCAAGATCACACAAACATCGATGAAGCTCGATTTCTAAAAGACGGTGTTTTTAGCCATACATATCCGAAATTTGCCCCTTAATGATACTACGATGATCCAATATAGTTATGTAACTTCAATCTACAATTCAACATTCAATAGGGCCAATATTGATAATAAATTCCATAACTTATGCCATTTATGCATATTATCAAACACCTTGTAGGCATGGTTATTTTTACCTCATAACTATAGTATTGGTTCTTCCAACTATCACCATTAACCAACAATTCATCTCACCATCATTCCTAACCAATTTATAACTTCCAAATACACATGTATGACCATCTATTCACACCCAACCAACAAAATTCCATCAAATAAACACCTTTAAATCCCTACCATGTTCATGTATTTAAATTGGGAATTTATGACTTTCAATTACCATGCCATAAGTTGTAATACTTGATTCATACTCATATTCCCATAATATACCCATATATATAAGTCTAAGGTGTAGGATTTACCTTTTGGAAGAAATCTTGCAAAACCCCCTTTTGAGTTCTTGAAGGAATTTCTTGAAAATATAAAGATTTTCAAGATTAATCCATGTTAATATAAGTGTTTAGGAGTAGTAATCAACTCAAAATACTCCAAAACTCTTATCTTGGATCATAGAAATGAAGAGTAGGACGGATTCCTCTTGAGAGAGCAAGCCCTTGCCCCAAAAATGACTTTGGAACTCTCTATTCCCGGTCTTGGGGTATTTAGGAGCCTGCTACTAGCGCGCCCGCGCTAATTAGCGCGGGTTGAGGCAGAAAAGAATCCATTAGCGCGGGCTACTAGCGCTCCCGCGCTAAGGCCGCGCTACTGACACATGCCCAGAAATATGGTCATAACTTTCTGTATACATCTCCAAATGACGAACGGTTTATTGCGTTGGAAACTAGACTCAAAGAGATTTAATTTGATAGGTTGTAGCTCACACAACTCTTTATATAACGGGAGATATGATCGTTTAAAGTGAGGTCTTGTGCACACTCATTTACATCTTCGCCTATTATGAAGTTTTCCAACTTCAAAAGTTCCCGTTAACCATTCGAAATCACCCCGAGGCCCCCGGGACCTCAACCAAAAATACTAACACCTCCCAAAACATCATGAAAACTTGTTCCAATCATCTACATGCATCAAACAACGCCAATACCATCAAATTACATCGAATTCAAGCTTAAGTTCTTCTAAAACTTCCAAAACACGCATTTAATCAAAAACCCGACCAAACGACGTCCGAATGACCTGAAAATTTGCGGACATATCCAAAATCACATAACGAAGCTACAAAAATTTTCGGAATTCCATTCCGACCCCCGGATCAAAATCTCACCTATCGTTCGAATTCGCCAAAATTTCAAACTTCGGCATTTCAAGCCTAATTGAGCTACGGACCTCCAAAATACATTCCGAATGCGCTCCCAACCCCAAAATCTCCTAACGGAGCTAATGGAACCATCGGATTTCCATTCCGAGGTCGTCTTAATGCTATTCCAAATACGGGCCATTTTTCAACTATAAGGCTCTCATTTAGGGACTAAGTGTCCCAAAACGCTTCAAATTCTATAACCGAACCTCCCGGAGAACTACAATAGAAGAGATGAACTTAGAGAAATAGTTAGGTTGGGGATCGGGGCATAATTTTCAAAAACGACCGGTCGGGTCATTACACAATGTGACCCAGAAATGCTACCGAACTCAGCCAGAACTCACATTTAGAAAATTTGGCATATAGTCGGTTATCTTTCAGAGTCTGAAGAACCACTTTGAGGTGCTGCCCGTGCTCTTCCTAGCTGCGGGAGTACACCAGGATGTCATCTATGAAGACTATCACGAACAGATCTAAGTAAGGCCTGAATACCCGATTCATCAAGTCCATGAATGCTTCTGGGGCATTGGTCAACCCGAAGGACATGACCAAGAACTCATAATGCCCATATCTAGAACGAAAGGGTGTCTTAGGAATGTCAGCCGCCCTGATCTTCAGCTGATGGTAGCCTGACCTCAAGTCTATCTTTGAAAATACCTTCGCTCCCTGGAGCTGGTCAAACAAATCATCAATCCTCGGCAGTGGATATTTATTTTTGATAGTCACCTTGTTTAACCGCCGGTAATCAATACACATCCGCATCGAGCCATCCTTCTTCTTTACAAATAATACAGGTGCTCCCCAGGGGGAAACACTGGGCCTGATAAAGCCCTTCTCAAGAAGGTCCTGCAACTGATCTTTCAACTCTTTTAGCTCCGGCGGGGCCATACGATAGGGTGGAATAGAGATGGGCCGAGTGCCCGGTGCCAGATCAATACAGAAATCGATATCCCCGTCGGGTGGCATGCCCGGCAGGTCTGAAGGAAAAACCTCCGGAAACTCTCGTGCAATAGGGACTGACTCAATGGAAGGAACTTCTGCGCTGGAATCACGAACATAAGCCGGATAAGCTAGACACCCCTTCTCGACCATACGTCGAGCCTTAACATAAGAAATAACAGTGCGAACGGAGTGGCTTGAGGTACCTTTCCACTCTAGTCGGGGTGATTCCGGCAAGGCTAAGGTCACCGTCTTAGCATGGCAATCAAGAATAGCATGGTATGGGGACAACCAGTCCATCCCCAATATGACATCAAAATCTACCATATCCAAAAGCAACAGATCAACACGGGTCTCAAGACCCCCAAATATAACTACGCACGAACGATGCACCCGATCGACAACAATGGAGTCACCCACTAGTGTATCCACATAAACTGGAATATCCAGAGCATAGCTGGGCATGGCCAAATACGGTGCGAAGTAGGAAGACACATAGGAATATGTAGATCCAGGGTCAAATAATACTGAAGCACCTCTGCCACACACAAGAATAGTACCTGTAATCACGGCATCTGATGCCTCTACCTCCGGCCTGGCTGGTAAAGCATAGAATCGGGGATCTGCACCTCCCCTCTGAGCTGCGTCTCTAGGACGACCATCAACCGGCTGACCTCTACCTCTCGCTGGACGGTCTCCACCTCTACGGTCTCGACCTCCACCTCTATAATCTCTACCCCCGCCTCTGGCTGGCTGGGCAGGCTGAGGGTCAGCTGGGGCCTGAATCATAGGACGAGGACCCCGCTGCTGAGAGTTGCCCGCTGCTAGAGGGCAATTCCTGATAAAATGACCCGGGTCACCACAACCGTAGCAACTCTTGGACTGATAGGGCTGTGGCCCTGACGACCCGAATGGCCTCTACGAACACTCGAAGAGGCCGAGCATTAATAGGATAGCTGGTCCGAATAATGCCCACGAAAACCGTGATCACCTGGTCCACCCCGCGAAGCTTGAAGGGCGGAATGAAAAGGCCCGGAGGATCGGCCTCTATCAAAGGATTCTCCGCCACCGGAGGAAGAACCACCAAACCTCGCCTAAATGACGAGGCCTCTTATCCGAAGAATAACCGCCTCCCCTAGCAAGAGCCATCTCAACTCTGCGTCCTGCATTGGCTGCCTCCCGAAATGATATGTCACTCCCCAAGCCCATAGCCATCTGGAGTCTAATCGGCTGATTAAGCCCATCCATAAACCCTGCGGACCCTCTCCCGCTCCGTGGGAAGTATCACCACCGCATGACGAGCCAAATCGACAAATCTCATCTCATACTGTGTAACTGTCATAGTGCCCTGATGGAGGCGCTCAAACTGCCTCCGAAGTACATCCCGCCGAGTAGCAGGGAGAAACTTCTCCATAAATAGTTCCGCAAACTGATCCCATGATAAAGCTGGGGACCCCGCTGGTCGAGTCAAGCAATAATCTCTCCACCAAGTCTTGGCGGATCCTGCAAGTCTGAAGGTACAGAAGTCAACTCCGTTTGTCTCCACGATCCCCATAGTCTTGAGAATTTTATGGCAACTGAATAAGAAGTCCTGAGGATCCTCTGATGCGGCTCCACTGAATGTAGTGGTAAATAACTTGGAAAACCGATCAAGTCTCCATAACGAATCAGAAGTCATGGCCGCTCCATCTCCGGCATGAGCCGTGGTACTCGACTGAGTGGCCACAGCTGGCTGAACCACTGGTGCCTGAGGCTGAGGAACTACTGGCTCCGGAGTACGAGCAATAGGAGTCTGGGCCCCTCCTCCAGCCTGAGAAGCGGCTGGTGCAACTGATAATAAACCCGCTCTGGCAATGCTGTCCATAAATCCCACTATTCTTACCAAAGCATCCCGAAGATCCAGGGTAAATAAAGCCTCTCCTGGGACCTGAGCTGGGCCCACTGGAGCTGCTGGAACTGGAACCTCCTCGTCAATCTCAATATGAGGCTCCACCTCTGGGGTAGCTGCCTGGGGCTGAGCTCTACCCCTACCACGGCCTCTGATACGGCCTTAGCCCCTGCCCCTCACGGGAGCTGCCTGGGGCTCGGGCTGCTGGTCAGCGGACGAAGAAGCGCGTGTCCTCACCATCCGCGAAAGGACAGAATAGAAATTCAATCAATAATTGAGGAACAAGTCGCACGACAAGAAAGAACAAATGAGAGACTCTTTCCTAACTCAATAGACTCTGGAGGACAAGTACAGACGTCTCCGTACCTACCTCTCAAACTCTACTAAGCTTGTTCGTGAGTGGTGAGACCTATGTAATCTAGAGCTTTGATACAAACTTGTCACGACCCGGATTTTCCCCCAACATCGGGATCGTGATGGCGCCTACTCGTGGTAGCTAGGCAAGCCGCTGTATTCATACTATCCTGTTTTTAACACAATTTTAATTAAATAAATGCGGAATACTTTATCGAAATAGAAATAACTAATTACAAGATGAAAATCATACCGAAATCCTCTACCCAAGACGTGGAGTCACCAACTCACGAACTACTGCTGAATACTACACATAAGAGTTTGAAAGAAATATAACATAATTCTGTTTGTCTCGGAATAAAGAGACTACAGCTAGTAACATAAATAAAGAGAGAGACGCCGGGCCTACGGACGTTTGCAAGCTACCTCGGTCTCAAATGTGATCAACTCCCACACAATCGATTTACTGCTGCTGCTCCTGATCGTAACCTGGACCTGTGCAAAAACGCACAGAAGTGTAGTATCAGCACAACCGACCCCATGTGCTGGTAAGTGCCTGGCCTATCCCGGCGAAGTAGTGACAAACCTAGGACCAGACACCCACATAAACCTGTGCAATTCAATATATATGTATACCACAGAATAACAAGAAATAACCAGGTAATAACACAATAAGGAATATCTCAAAGAATTGAACAATTAACAACAGTTAATAAATTCACAAGGAAAAACAAAGTATAATGGAAACACAAGTGAATCAAGTCAAGGAATAGCAAGCAGTTGCACGGCATCACCCTTCGTGCTTTTACTCTCATCCTCACCAAATAAGCAAATAAAGTACACGGCATCACCCTTCGTGCCTTTACTCTCATCCTCACATCCATAGTACGGCATGATCCTTCGTACATGGTTTAATAATAGGGCACGGCATGATCCTTCGTGCATAATCAATAAAACATGGCACGGCATTAACCTTCGTGCATAAATAAATAAACATGGCACGGCATCACCCTTCATGAATTATCACTCTTCCTCACCCAAATAACAATCACAGTTAAGGGCAAAGAAAGAAGCAGTAATTCATAAACTGTCCCAACAAGGGCAATCAATAATCATCTTCACAGCAAGTCCCGACAACGGAGAACAATAACAATTCATTTGTAATATATCTCAAAATAATCATTTTTCAACGACTCACGGTCATACTAGACGCCAGTGTATGGATGCTCGTCACCACAGCCCATACACCGCACTCGATCACATAACACATAACACATACTCCTATTCCCTCAAGCTAGGATAGAACAAACACTTACCTCGAATGTTTATGAATAATTCAATCCGTGGAAATGTCGTTTTCTTTCAAATTTGGCTCCAATCCAATCGTATCTATACATAATTGATTTAATATCATCAATACTACTCAACAAACTAATCCTTAAGACCAAATACAACTTTTACAACATTCTGCCCGGAATAGTGAATTTCAACCCCAGGCCCACATGGTCGGAACTCGGGGTTAGGGCCAAAATCCGGTTACCCATCCCCCACGAGTTCATGTATATGATTTGTTTCAAAATTGGACCTCAATTCGAGGTCCAATTTCCCAATTTATGAAAAACCCTATATTCTAACAAAAACAAGAAATTCTACCATGAAAACCTTTGATTTCTAATGAAAAACATGTTTAATGATGTTAGGAATTGAAAGAATTAAGTAAAAAGTGACTTACAATTGTTTTGATGAAGAAGGAATCCGTGAAGAATCGCAAATGGGTGTTTTTGTTTTGTAAAAATTGAAGAAATGAACTGAAAATCGTGTTTTACAGGTCTCCGTGTTCGCATTTGCGAACATGGGTTCGCAATTGCGAACCCCGACCAATTTCTGGAGTTTGAAAAATAAGCTAAGGCTGGGAAGTTCGCATTTGCGAACATTTGTTCGCATTTGCGAAGCCAAGGCAAAGCTGGGGGCTTCGCATTTGAGAACATATGTTCGCATTTGCGAACAAGGCTGGGAAGGGCAGTGTTCGCATTTGCGAACAAATGTTCGCATTTGCGAACACAGGCAGTAAGGGCATTGTTCGCATTTGCGAACTTTTGTTCGCATTTGCGAACATAGGCAGGACAAGAGGAGGTTCGCATTTGCGAACAAGGCTGGGTCAATGGGGCTTCGCATTTGCGATCAGGGTTCGCATTTGCGAGCCCTGCCTTGTACTGCCCCCTTCGCAATTGCGAGAAATACTTCGCAATTGCGAAGCGAACAGCTGGGTGAAAAACCAGCAGTGCAACATTTCAAAATTTAATCCAACGGCCTATCAAATCTTTACCCGAGCCCCCGGGCTCCAAACCAAACATGTACACAACCTCAAAAACACATTATGAACTTGTTCGTGCGATCACATCGCCAATATCACATCGTTTTCATCAAATCACGCCTCAAATTCATGATTTTCATACTTTTGATTTTCAAAACTTTCTAACTTGGAACTCAAGGTCCAAAACATCTCAAACGACATCCGAATGTCACCAAACTTTACAGAAATCACATATATAATATTTAAGACTTGTACCGGGCGTCGGAACCAAAATACGAGCCCGATACCAAGGTCAATTAATTCATTTCCTTCAACAATTACATCAAAAACAATTTCATAGAAAAATTCATAACTTGGGCTCTAGGCCTCGGAATTTGACTCCGGACGCATGTCCAAGTCCCATATTTTCCTACGGACCTCTCGGGACCATCCAATCTCGGGTCCGGATCCGTTTAGCAAAAATGTTGACCGAAGTCAACCATATCAATATTAATATCATTTTTATCCAAATTTCTCATAGAATTCATATTTTCTATCACAAAATCTTTCCGGCTACATGATCGGATTGTGCACGTAAATTGAGGCAACATGGAATGAGGTTTTCAAGGCCTCAGAAGCTCGAAATGATTAATGAAATAAGTGATGACCCTTTGGGTCGTCACAATGATAATAATCCATCTACCATTTTGGGTTACTCTAACCCCAATTAGATCTTGCTATCCCCTACTTCTCTTAAACTATATTTATCAACTCCCATAGGGCATAACTGACATGGGTGGGGCCAATTGTATTTATCTCTGTAATTGTTAAAAGTAAATCATAATACTTACGTTTCTCTGCCTGAATTGTAAAAACCAATAATCTTCAATAACTGGATACATCGTACCCTTCTTCACATTGCTTCTTTTGCTTGTTGAAACTTGTGTCTACCTTATGATTCTCTTATTGTTTTTTACCACATGGGTTGATAAATATTCATGCCTTGGGTCTCCTTCACAAGAAGCTCACACATCTTAGTAGATACATGATCTGTTGATGAACTTACATTTACTCATCATCAGTCTGATGCAAAATCAAGTTCCTTTAACTCAGCTCTTCCAGATCAACATTCAATCTCTTACCAACAATCTTTGTGGATGTAGGTATCCATGTAATATGAATAAAATAGAATTTAGGAGTTTGAACCCTCACAACTGAGCTCTACCACACGATCTAGAGTAAGAAGAAAGAGTGACAGTCCTAAATACCCTATAGCCTCTAGCTTATAAGTGTGGTGCACAACACACCCGTAAACAAGACTCTACTAGATATGGCTTGTAGACTCCCTAGGACAGAACTGCTCTGATACCACTTTTGTCACGACCCAAACTGGATGGGCCACGACAAGCACCTGTTGCCTTACTCAACAGAGTACCAGCATAACATATATTTCTTATCATAATATCATCGGTAAATGAGCTAGAAAACTTGTCATGAGATAATAAGAATGAAACATAAGGGAATACTCAGCATATAATGATCCACCATGATATGCAAACTTATACATGTGACATACGGGCCTATAAGGCCTACATGACCATTTGCAAGCTCAAAACATTAGCCAAAAAGGCCATACACGTAACCATACACCTAACATATGTTAAGCCTCTAAGAGTACCTAATATCATAAAGGTCGGGACAGGGTCCCGCCATACCAATCAATACATATCCAAAGCATACTGACCAAATAGACAACTCTAAAGCAACTAGAGTGCTCCAACAACTTTTGCTAAACTGATAGCCTACTTTGAGGAATGCCAACATGTCTATCAGGACTTGAGGGCATGAAATGTAGTGTCCCCATGCAAAAAGGACGTCAGTACGAATAAAGTACCATGTATGTAAGGTAGAAAAATATAAATAAGAACAATAATGTAACAAGAGATAGAGGAGATACAACCTGTAAGATCTGAGTGCCTCTAGGGGCTATATGTAAACTTTTTAAAAGCATACGCCTTTGTGGGCATCATCATCATCATATTATACCCTGCCTCAAAGATGACTCGATAAAAATGTACCCGACCATTATAAGGCTCGGTAGTGTCGTACCCGCTACGTGGAGCTCGGTAAACCCAACTGATCAATGGTTGCACAATAGGTGTCGTACCTGGCCGACTATAGCGTGGCCCAATAGAGTAGAATAGATACATATATAATGCATGCTCGAATCATAGAATCAAGTTCTAAACCTTTTTGAGTGACCTAAGAACATTATGGACATCCCTACCATCAATATGAACCTTAGTAGGATTTGTCGATCATACACACTTGTTTAGAATAAGTTTATAAGGAAAGAACAACATGGACAACCTTAATTTCTAGAAGTAGATCCGTTATGAATTAGCGTACCATTTATGTTCATGTCACTTTAGATCATACCAAAAGAAAGAATTAAATGCCTAACATACCTTGTATATTCTTCCCAACCTCAAGCTATGCAATTTTATGGCTCCTTAGTCTACAATAAGAGAAATGACACTCTCGTTATCGTTTAAGCGTCGTAACTATTATGTAATGACCACAATCTATTTTATAATGAAATGGATAGCACCTCCCCTATATATGACTTCACACTATTCAAAACAATCACAAACAACCCAACATACCCCTATCACCTCATACACAACACGACAACCATCCAAAAATGTTACGATAAACGACCAACAAACAACCTTATGTGGTGTTTCCTGCACCTTTCCTCCTTTCAACTCCATAAAAATAGTAGTAAAAAGACAACCTAATACAAACACAAAATAGACCAAAAATAGTCCCGCGCGGTCATCAACTAAAAGATAATTTTTCGGTTTACTTAAACACGTTTCGACTTGTCTTTTCTTTCAAATTGAGAAATACAACCAAAAGTACATCATTACACCTCTTATCCTAAGCCATGAATTTAAATTAAAAATATGTTCACAACCATCCAACCATTGCATAAGATCAAACAACATACCATTTTTCCGAAACTAACTAGGTCAATTTTTTACGATCGAGTTACAACTCGCAAACGTATAGATAATGGAAGGAGAAGCATAAACTTACCTTGTACTGAGTATAACCGCAAAACCTAGTCCTTTTTCATCAAAAATAATTTTCTCAACATGGATACAAGAAGGAGAAAGAGAAACTAGCAAGATGTCTGGATATTTCAGCACTAGAATCGCGTGTAATGCCCTGAACACCCTAAGGTTTGTGTGAGACTTTTGGGGAGGAGTTGCAGGGGTTAAATTAGGTTTTAAAATTCTGGAAGATGGGTGAAATAATTGAGTTTATAAGCATTTAAATTTCCCCTCGTGGCCGACTTTAGGAGGTTTAATTGAGACCTCTCCTTTTGGCGAGTAGGTGATGCACCTACTTGTCACCTACCAGTCTTCTCTGTCTCGCAAAAATGTAAATATCCCTCTACTCCAAGTATATTGGGTTAAAACTCAGTTATATTTGACCTAATTTTCAGAATATTTATGAATGGAACTTGTGATGACCTTTTTCAACTTTTGTTCCACAACTTGCTTGACATCAAAACATAAAACCAACTATCATAAGACTAAAGTAACTCATAAAATAATATCCTTATAATATTAACAACCCTTGTCTCACCCCATAATAACATGGTAAAACATTCCAACTTGTAGACTTTCAACGAAACTTATTTTCTTCAATTCGTTTAGCTTCTAATCCTTTAAACCCTCTTTTCTACTTGGTACTAATGATCAAATATTTGTAACGTCCATGCTAACATGATGAACTAATTTTGTAAACTTTAAAAATATAATTCTCTTTCTGAGCTTAAATTAATTGATTTATGATGTACTCTTACGTACGAAAATACGGGGTGTAATATCATTTCCCCCTTGGAACATTCATCCTTAAATTTTTACTAATGCGTTTATCATTCTCATAACATGTAGCTCTTAAGAATTCTTTAATAATGTCCATGATGTCTAGGAAATTGTTCTGTAAATAAATCCAAAGGCCACTGTATTCCTATTGAGTTTGGTAGGTAGTGGTTGACAAGGCTTGCTTAGTTAGGTTCACTCGATTGAGCGCCGGACGGGCCTCCCGAAGTTGGGGCGTGACCGGTAAATTTGGTATTGGGAGCGCACCGGAAGTAGATTTGGAGGTTCGTAAGTTATTTTGGAGTCATTTGGCTAAAGTTCGAAATTTGAAGGTTTTTGAGAAGTTCGATTGGAATTGGACTTTGGATAACGGGGTAGGGTTCCAATTACAAAAGTTGGAGTCTGTCTGTAATGTCAAATGTGACTTGTGTGCAAAATTTGAGGACAATCGGACATGAATTGATAGGTTTCGGTATCGAATGTAGAAGTTTAAGTTCTAAAGTTCATTATGCTTAAATTAGAGTGTGATTAATCATTTTGGCATTGTTTTATGTGATTTGAAGCCTTGATCAGGTCCGCATTATGTTTTGGAATGGGTCGGTGTGATTGGACGGGGTTCTGGGGGCCTCGGGGTGGATTCTATGTGGTTATTTGGCCTTATGAAGATTTCTAAGCCTGCTGTCATCTGGTATAACCGCAACTGCAAGGTTTTGGCCCGAGGTGTGGGTCCATAGAAGTGGCCAAAGGTGCGATATAGTTTGGTGGGGAAGTGTTGAGAAAACAAACGTGGTCATCTCGGTGCAGAAATGAGACCGCACATATGGAACGGAAGGCGCATAAGTGAAAGTGGCTGCTGGGGGGATAGATCGTATAAATGATAGTTGTGCCGCACGTGTGGAACTGCAGAGGAAGTTGAGCAACCACTGGTCGAGGCTGGTAGTGTCTTCTTTAAAAATGAGGATTCGGCTTTATTTCATTTCATTTTCTCCTATAGGAGCTGATTTTGGGGCACATTAGTGTGCCATATTTATCAATCATAGTGGGGTAAGTGCTTTCTTCACAATTTTGAGTTAAATACATGAGTATACAGATTTGAACATGGAAACTAGTAGAAATTGGGGTTTTGGTGGAAAAACCTAGAATCTTGTATATTTGGATTTTGACCACGAGTTTTGGACATGGAATTGAGAATAAAATATATATTTGATTTCATGATGTCATGGGAAAGGTTTCTCTTCAAACGTTTTGGAATCCGGGCAGGTGGGCCGGAGGGTGATTTTATCGACTTTTCAAGCGAAGTTGGAAATATTTATAAATAATATTTTTAGGAGTATTTGAGTATTTATTAAAGAGTTTGCATCATTATTGACTAGTTTTGGAGGGTTGGGCGTCAATTTGAGACGTCGGAAGGGCTTGGGAGCTGGTTGTGGAACTTCAGAGTGAGGTAAATCTCCTTTCTAATCTTGTAAGAAGGAATTAACCCCATTGGTGAACTAAATTATTATGAAACTTAAAAAGTTTTCATTTGAAATTTGCCATTTTTTGATAATCGACGAATACCTTAATAACTTAAAAAACTATGTGTAACTGCGTCGCAAATATGATCCGCGAGTGGGGTAATTATTTAAACATATATTCAACTGTGTTACATGTATGATTCATGAATGCAATCAAAATTGACTTGAGGTCAACGGATGGACTTGAATGTGAATATAGGCTCTATATCAGGCCGAACATGTTCATTTCAGTAATACGCTTCTTATGGAGGAGAATTCGGGGTGTTATTTCATTGGAAGATATTTCATGAAGTGATGCATTGCAGCGTGTGAGTGATTAGACAGCTTGAGAAATTGCTTATATGTTGAGAATCAGCATAGAAGTGACGTTTTATGAGAAAGATGGCTCTTGGGATTCAGTTGGTATATCACACCTCGGTTGTGCTTGAGTTTGTAGCTTATGACACTATATGTTCCCTCAGGGATGTTATTATGCACTTAGAGTGCTTGTGACCAAGATTTGGTATTTTATTGTAATGAGCAATTTAGCTCGATGTGCATCTCCTTACGTGTTCTACGTGTGGATCAGGTGGCACGCCATCATGGGTATGTTATTTGGATCGGGTGGCACGCCGCCATGGTTATGTTGTGAGGATTGGATGGCACACCGCCATGGTTATGCTATGTGGATCGGTTTGCGCACCGCAACAGTGTGATGTTGAGTATAGTTTTTTATATGCTATTTTGTATGTCTTTCTTCTTGTTTTCTAAGGAAAGTCCATATTAGTGCGTGATTAGGTAATTCGTTCCAGAGTTTGCTTTCTTTTTGTATCTCATTGGAATTATTGGCCTATTGGAACATTGTTGCATCATATGAGACTTTTGATTATGTTTAGAGTGGATTATTGCACGAGCAGTTCGTACACGAAGAGGCGAGATTTTTGGATTTATGATCAATACAATCTGAGTATATGAAGTATATTATGGAGACAACACAATTATTGGTTTCAGAATGAGGTGAAGGTTTTTGTCAGAAGTATATACCTAATGATTCGTTGACTCGGCAGTTGATTATAAATTTCAGCACATCCCTTATGTCGTGGCGGTACTGTGTAGGTTGGAGTATGACATATGTATGTCATGGGGTGCAATTGGAGCATCCGATTGGTAGGAGTTAAACTGTGTTGATCAAAAAAAGGCTATTATGATCTGGTGAGTAAAGTGATGCTCGAAATGAATTCAGCAATGTTATGCAGCTATGTTTGAGTACAACGTGTGGTGATTAACATGGTGGCTTTATAGTGGGAACAGTTCGGACATAAAATTCCAGATATTGGAATTGGGCTTTAAAGCATATCTGCTGGATAAGAGAATATCTTCAGAATGGATTGAGCTAATATGCTCAACTGAGCTGTGGTAGCCCGAAAAGGTGCATGTGAAGTTGAACAGTGATTTCAGACCGCTCTGGTGTAGTTATCAGCATGTTCGAGGATGAACGTATGTCTAGATAGGAGAGAATGTAACGACCCAATTGGTCGTTTTGAGTCCTAGTGCTCTGTTCAGCAATTGAGGGACATGAATAGCTTCATTTCAGGTATTATGACTTGTACATATGGTCGGAATTAAGTTCCGGGAAGTTCAGAGTCGATTTGGAAAGAGAATTCTCATTTCGAAAGATTAAAGTTGAAAGAATGAATTAGGATTGGAATTTTTAGTAAACAAACTCGAAATCGGGATCAGAAGGTTCCAGCAGGTTTGTATGATGATTTCGGAATTGGGCGTATGCCCGGTTCAGGTTTCGGATAACCGGAAGCGTTTTGGTGTATATTGTGGAAGTTAGCATTTTAGAAGAAAATTTATAAGTTTGGCTTGAAGTTCATTTTAGTGTTAACGATGTCCGTTTGGGATTTTGAGACTGTGAATAACTCTGTATGGTGATTCTGAAGTTGGGGACGCGATCGAAAGTGAATTCGGAGGTATGTAAGTCATTTTAGAACCATTTGGCTAAAGATAGAAATTTGAAGGTTTTTAAGAAGTTTGACCGGGGGTGGAATTTTTTATATCGGGGTCGAAATCCGTTCCAGATTTTGGAGTAGGTCTGTAATGTCGCATATGACTTGTGCGCAAAATTTAAGGTCAATCGGAGATGATTTTATAGGTTTAAACACCAAAAATAGATGTTTAAAATTCTAAAGTTCATTAAGTTTGGAATGGGGGTTGATTTGTTATTTTAGCGTTATTTCATGTGATTTAAGGCCTCGAGCAAGTCCGTAATGTGTTTTGGGATTGGTTGGTAGGTTTTGTTGAGGTCCCGGGGGCCTCATTGGATTCTGGGTGGTTAAGGGATTGAAAATGGGATTTTTGGACAGCTGAAGGAATCTTGTTGTTGGTATTTTCCCTTCTGCGGTAGGTTGACCGTAGAAGCGACACCATAGAAGCGGAAAGGGAGCCACAGAAGAAATTATTGGTCAAAGGCTTGAGGACCGCAGATGTGGTCAAGGTTCCGCAGAAGCGGGACCGCATTTGTGGAGAAATGGTCGCAGAAGCGGATGAGAGTATCTTGGAGAGGACCGCAGATGTGGTCAAAGTTCCACAGAAGCGGGACCGCATTTGCAGGTGGAACGTCGCAGAATCGAGAAAGGAGTGGCTCAGGGAAGACCACATATGCGGCATTCTAACTGCACCTACAGAACTGCAGAAGCAGTCATGGAACCGCACGTGTAGAAATAACTGAGGCAGTAAGATCTTTTAAGTTCGGGGTTTAGTTCATTTCAACCCTATTTTTCTTGCATTGGAGTCGATGGGGAGGAACTTTGAGGTGCCATTTTTGTCACTTGTCATGAGTTAAGTAATTTATGCTAGATTTGGTTAAATACAAGGTTTATTACTGGATTTAGACTTGGAAAATTTGTAGAAAAGTGAGGTTTTGGTAGAAAACCTAAAAAATTATATTCTTGGAATTTAGCCATGATTTTGGGTTTGGAAGTTAGAGAAAATTATATATTTGAGTTCCTAAGGCCATAGGTAACCTTTATCTTCGAAAAAATTTGGATTCCCGGCACACGGGCCCGAGGGCGTTTTGATAAACTTTTCGATCGGAATTAGGAATTACTATAAATTAGATTGTAATGAATAATTGAGCATACATTAATGGATTTGCGTAACTGTTGACCAGTTTTGGATCGTGGTGCATCAATTAGAGTCTTCGGAATGGCGTGGAATGCCGGTTATGGATCTTCGGAGCGAGGTGAGTCTCCTGTCTAACCTTATAAGAGGGAATTATCCACATAGGTGAAGTAATTGATTATGTGCTCCTATTTGTGGGACCTACATACGCACGATGTGACGAGAGTCCGTGCATAACTACTACTATGCTATTATCCGGGTAGTTAGGACCCAAAAGCATGTAATACTTGTATTATTTATGAACACATTGATATCTTGAATTGCTTAAATAACGTTGAATTAGTAAGTGAATTTCTAAAAGTATTAAACTTCATTTGTTAAAAATTATTAAAGGAGAATTGGTTTTATTTGGATAATTATTCCCCGATAAATTTTTAATTGACTATTTGAGCGTGTGTTATATGTGTACCTGCAATGCATGGATGATTTGTGAGCAGGGTGATTTTTATTTATGGAACGGGCCGAGCGCCTCGGTAGATTAAATAGATGATTCTATGGTCTGTTCCGTTCGAACCTTGGCAGTACATAGTTTACATTTCTGTTGGATCGGGCCATTTCCTTGGTGTGATTGGCGCATGTTATATTGTTGCTTGAGAATTTTAAATGTGAAATCTGCCCTTCGTGGCTTGATATAAATTAATAAGACAATGAAGAATGAACCGTGAAAATCCTTTATTATTTGTTGAAGGTGTTATACCTGATTTCCAGCTTCGTGAATTAGATCCACTATATAAATCCATGATACCCTCATATTTTTAGAATAATGTTAATCGACCTCTAGTTAGTGTCAAAGTTGACCATCTCGCCTCTAGTTCTTCAAGATTAGATGGGATACTCATTGAGTACACGTGGTTTATGTACTCATACTACACTTCTGTGCATTTTTTATTGCACAGGTATATGTATCTCTAGCAGCCTACTGGGCGTAGCAGCGCGGATAGTTCTGGGACTAGGTGTGTTGCATTATTCAAGGCGAGCTACAGCTAGTGTAGCCCCTTTCAGTATATTGTATTTATTTTCTATTCACAATATTTTGTACGGGTGTTGTATTTTATTTCCCTATCAGTATATGCTCATGCACTTGTGACACCGGGTTCTGGGAGGATTTTGTATTATTCAGTATTAAGCCCTTCATTGACTTTACGTTCATTTTTGTAAAATTATTATTATCTAATATTTAAAGTATAAGAAAAATATTTTTTGCAAATATCAAACCTCGAATTTAATTATTCATCGTTTGTTGGCTTGTCTGACAGCGGTGTTCGGCACCACCACGATCCTTAGTGGATTTTGGATCGTGGCAGTCATGTCGATATTTTTACTCTTTGAAAATAAAATGCATGATGGATAAAACTATAATTATGCTTAAATATTCAAACATGAAATGAACTAAAACTAAGAATCTGAATCAACAGAAAATAAATTATTTTTTATGCTAAAAAAATAATCACATCTTTTAGTTAATTATTTACCAAGAGAATCCTTTTAAATTATTTTCAGAATTCATCATACGAGTAATATTATTTTTCAAGTTTAAAATCTTATGGTACATAATTTTATTCCATAAAAAGGGTGTTAGCGATTAAAAGAATTAGATCGTAAAGTAAAAAAAAGATTAGTATAATATTAAAAAGGCCATATAAGCATCTAGCTACTCATGATAATAGAAAACTAATTTCATAAGTGTTGGATAATTGAAAATACTAAGAAAAGATGAAGAAAACTGAGATCTCTTCGCTCCCGGATGTTTCTCGTGTGTATTCTCACTTCAAAGTGGCATCTCTCTTTCACAAATAAGTTTAGTCTTGCTTTTATACGTGATGGGTAGGTCTAGGACCGAAATAACGGTGTCCCGAGCAAACTTGGACAAGATTCACGCAACTGGCGCCGTGCCCAGTGCTAGGCACCCTCAATGGCGCTGTAAAATTTTAACTACTGACTCTGGCGCCACAGGCAATGCTAGCATGTCCATTGCAATTTCCATTTTTCATATTTTCGTCCATTTTGGCTATAATTTTGCACATTTCGCCCCCAATTGCTTCTGAATCATTCTTACACATAAAAATACCTCAAATTAATATAAATCAACACATTTTACATCCTAAATCCACGAAACAAAAGTAACACATGAGGCGATACACACACACACACACACACACACACACACACAAGCTACACACACACAAGCTATACACACACACACACACACACATTTTACATCCTATATATATACTTTAAGCTCAACATCAAGCTAAATATGCCAGTATCAAACAAGTAACAAAAAATTTTCTTCTACTCTTTTTGTACTCCTAAAATAAATAAATAAATAAAATAATCTAATCTTAAAAAAATTACCCAGTTCAAGTTACATCCCCTGGAAAAGAAACGATGCAAAAATAAAATCAAAATGGGATTATTATCCAACTAAAACTAACTAGAAAAGAAAAGAAAATATTTTTGGATATTTTTGTTGGTCTTTAATCCCTCAAGACAGTTGTCCACAAAATCCATCGTTGGGAAAATTCGCAATTATTTTTTCATTCTTTTTCATTTGTTTAAAATAAAAACTACTATAACAAGAACGAGTATTACAACTTAGTTTAGATAGCGCAGACAATCTCCATACTCCACACTTAAAATTGTACATTATCCTCAATGCACACTAAAAAATAACAAGAGGGTAAAAGTGTCACGATCCAAATTCCATACCCAGTCGTGGTGGTGCCTCTCGTGAAGACAAGGCCAGCCAACAACCCCAAATTCTCTGATTAAACAACTATTAAGCATAATGAATAGAAAATATATCTTATTGACATTTAACTATTAATTCCATCCCAATACAACCCGATCGGGGTGTTGCAAGTCACGAGCATCTAATGAGTAGGGACGCTACTATTGGGCCAACAATATATATATATATATATATATATATATGCAAGGTAAAACTGGAATTCAAAGACGGAGTGCGGTACCGCGAACGCTGACGGTCACCTTGCTCAACTACCACAATATAGCCTTCGGTCCTGATAATAACCCATTACCGGGTAAACAACACCTGCAACTACACGTAAGGTGCAGGGAGTAAAGTGAGTACTTCCAACTCAGTGGTAATAAGAGAGAATAATAACTGAGCAAAAAGAAAATACGTATGGACACACCAAAATGCTATAAATAGATGGTACAACCCTTTGAGAAAAACTGTAATACTGTGAAAAATCCTTTAGAAAATCTCAAGATCAGTTAAAGATCTCTTTTACAAATCTCTTTTTTTTTTCAACATCCAAGCATATAAATGCTACATCTTATAGAGCAAATCGGCTCATAAATCGGCCTCTTGGACACATCACTCCTTAACATATACCAGGGTATCTGGTCAACATGGCAAGTAACAGTATGTATGCCAATTATATATGAGTGCTAAATGTCATGCCACGTAGTACAAACATGAGTAAATGCATGAATGCAATGCATAAGACCGTTGCAGCGTGCAGTCGAATCCATTTGGGTACACGCGCTCACTGTGGGGGTTCAGACTCCGGAAGGGCTCCTACAGCCCAAGCGCAATAATACTTCGGTGTGCAGTCCGATCCACATAACATATTATTGCTGCGTTTAGTTCGATTCCATATAATATATTAATGCGGCGTGCAGTCCGATCCATGCAATATACTACTGCAACGTGCAGTCTGATCCATACATGCATATGCATATGCATATGCACATATAACACTCGACGCCTGAAAGCCTCCTCACATATCACTCGAGGCCTGAAATCCTTCTCACATATCACTCAAGGCCTGAAAGCCTCCTCACATCTTACTCGAGGCCTGAAAGCATCCTCATCTCACTCGAGTCCTGAAAGCCCCCTCACATTAATCTTCAAGCCCTCACATATGGCCCTCGGCCTCAATCAGTCCAAAAATAGTCAAAAATCCCCTCGGGCATCAGTAAAACAATAATACTCAGCTCAAATGATAGTTCAAATATCGTTTAAAACTCCAAGTTTGAGCAAAATATAGGTGAGTTTATAAAATAGTGTAAATCACACGGACAGAGTTCAAATAATATTTTAAATAGTGAGGGAAACAGTGATGATAGTTCATAAAGAGTTCAAACAATCGCCAATAAGTCCCAACTCCGGAAATGAGCCCAAATCATAATGATAACAACAAATTGTTTGCAAATACGCGGTAAAAACCAACAATCGGGATGGACCAAGTCACGATCCCTAACGGTGCTCTACCCTACGCTCAGGTCCATCGTGCAAGTCACCTTAAAACAGCACTAAGATGTCCAAATCCGGGGTTTCAAACCCTCAGGATATCATTCCCAAGTATTACTCACCTCGAACCGATAAAATATCAAGCCCGTAACGCCTTTGCCCCTCAAATTGACCTCCACGCGTGTCGAAACTAGCCAAAAACAGAGCGAATACATCACAATATACAAATGAGACAATACCCATTCGAAAACAATCGAATTATGGCAAGAACCTCGAAACTAGAAAAACCCGATCCCTTGGCCCGCTTCTCGAAAAATTACGACACTTACATTTTTGGAATCCGCGTCTTGCCACGAGTCCACAGATATAAAATTTATCAAAATTGGAGTTCAAATGAGCCATCAAATTCGAAATTTACATAGCAAAAACCAAACCCTAATTTCTTCAATTTTTGTACCCAATTTCAGAGAATTAATGGATGAATCTTCGATAAAACTTACCTCCATTCGATTCCCAGTCGCAAGCCTCTTAATTCCTTGCCAAAAGCTCCCAAGCTTGCTAAAAAATGGTGGAAAATGAACCCAAGTCGGGGATGAAATGTTATAAAAACATGTCTGCCAGGTGACCTTCCTTCTATGCGAATGCGGTCAACCCTACGTGTTCGCATTGAACAACATATGTTGACCCAGAAATTACTCTATGCAAACACAATACTTTTGTGATGACCTGGTCAGTCATTTTTGAAATTTACTCCCCGATATTAACTGCTTTCCCTAAGTTCATTTCTGCTATTTTTGTTTTGCCAGGATGTTTGGTTCTAAAATTCAGAGTGTTTTGGGACACTTAGTGCCTAAATGAGAGCTTAATAGTAGAAAAATGGTCCATATTTGGAATAGTGTTAAGACGACCTTGGAACGGAAATTTGATGGTTCCGTTAGCTCCATTAGGTGATTTTGGGGTTGGAAGTGTGTTCGGAATGTATTTTGGAGGTCCATAGCTCATTTAGGCTTGAAATGCCGAAGTTTGAAAATTTTAAAAATCCGGTTGATAGGTGAGATTTTGATCTGGGGTTAGAATGGAATTCTGACAGTTTTAGTAGCTTCGTTAGGTGATTTTGGATATGTCTACCAATTTTCAGATCATTCGGACATCGTATGGTTGGGTTTTTGATAGAATGTAGGTTTTGGAAGTTTTGGTTGAAACTTAGGCTTGAATCCGCCATGATTTGATGATTATTGTGTTTAATGATATGTTTTTATGATTGGAACAAGTTCGTGTTGTGATTTGGAGTAGGTTGGTGGTTTTGGTTGAGGTCCCGGGGGCCTCGGGGGTATTTCCGGGGGTCAAACGGACCATTTTGAGTTGATGAACAGGTCAAATTTGCTGTATGAGTGTTGCAGATGATTTCTCAATGCGATCGAAATAAGTGTGATGCAATCACATAGAAGGCTTGGGAGGAGGCTTAGATTTGTATGGGTGATGCGATCGCATAGTTGTGAAGGTTTTTTCTCTGCGATCGCAGAGGTGCTATGCGATCGCATAGTGTATTGGTCAAGCGTCCCGGGTCCCTATTTTTGTTCAATGCTATCGCGGGTGTGTGAATGCGATCGCATAGGTTTGTTTGGTAAAGCAATGCGATCGCAGGGGTCATTGTGCAATCGCATAAGGTAATTTTTGAAGGCTGGAAAGTTTGTTCTATGCGTTCGCACTAAGGGTGATGCGATCGCATTGAGTCATCTACTGGGCAGACAGAAACAATTATAAGATTTTCATCCGCGAGGGTTCCCCCATTTTTAATTAAACTCAAGCTAGGGTGCTCGGTTTTGGGGGATTTGTTCGAGGGTTTTTCAGAGGCAATTGTTGGGTAACGATTTTTACTCCCTTGTGATTATTATCCACTAATCTAAACTCAAATTCTTCCTTTAATTTCGGGTTTTGGGTGTAATTTGGGGTAAGTTTCTTAGTACAAACTTTGATGATTTGAAGGGGCAAACGAACTCCAATTTCGATAAATTTTATATGGTTAGACTCGTGAGAGTATGAGGGTTCTGAAAATGTAAAAATATTTGGATTCCAAGCCAATGGTTGGAGAGGTATTTTGGTCATTTTACCCATTTTCGCACCGTAGCTTATGTTTTAACGGTATAATTAGTCACTTGCAATATTATTTACACTATGTAATTGGTTTGAATAGATTTGGGCCACTCGGAGTCAGATACTCATGGCAAGGGCATTATTTCTTTGCGGTTTTGTACCGGGATTGAGGTAAGTGACTTGTCTAACCTTCTGTGGGGGATCTTCTCTCCTAGGATATATTATATGTTGATTTAAATGACTTGTACGCGAGGTGACGGGCATGTACTTGCTTAAATTGTTGAAAAACCCACTTTACTTGAATTGCTCAATCAGTGTTATCTCAGTTATTTGATTGGTTTAATTGCAAGATTTATCATGTGTTAGCTAGGGAAGCATGATTAGATAGGTTTAACTGTCTAAATGCCTACTTGGCTTAATTGATTTTCTTGGAACATGTTGAGACTGGATTTAATTGTTAATCATAGCAGTGTATTTTATTTCTCTCTGCATATTCCTATATTTGATTGTGTTTGTGTTCAAAGGACTACAGGTTCAATTCCCGGAGATCTTATGATACTAATATAAAGGACTGCGGGTTCAATTCTCAGAGATCCTATGATACTAATATAAAGGACTGCGGGTTCAATTCCCGGAGATCCTGTGATGCTGATATAAAGGTCTGCGGGTTCAATTCCCGGAGATCCTGAGCTATTGATTTTGTACTTGTTATGTTGATTTCTCTTTGTTAGCTTAACTGTAGACGACTTCTGGTTTTTATCTCATTTTGCTGTTATTTCAGATTTACTCCTGCTTTGTACTATTCGATATTATTATCACTATTTTTTATTATTCTCGGTAGGGCCTGACCTTCCTCGTCACTACTCTATCGAGGTTAGGCTTGGCACTTACTGAGTACTCTCGTGGTGTACTCATGCTACTCTTCTACACACTTTTTGTTGTGCAGATCCAGGTTCATCTAATCAGGCACACTACCAGTGATCAAGGTTATACTCAGGAGACTCGAGGTATGCATCTGCTGCATCCGCAGATCCGGAGAGTCTTCTTCCGTTCTTTCCTAGTAGCACTAGATATTCCTATTTTGTTTTCGGTTGTATAGATATTCTTGGTGGATAGAGCTAAAGTTTTTACTATCTTAGCCTGTGTTTGCCTGTGAATTTCCAGGTCTTGGTGGTTATATATATTTTAGAAATTTGGTAAAGTTTATGTGCCGAGCGGCACCTATTACATTTTCTATGATATTTCGTTGTTATTTCTTGTTGTTCGTACAAGTTGTAAATTCCGCACTGTGTTAGTCTTACCTAGTCGCGAAGGCTGGGTGCCATCATGACAGGTTCACAATTGGTGAACTAGGGTCGTGACAACTTCACCCGCAATCGCAATGCACCAGATGCTCCAACTATGCGAACGAATCTGCCTCCTCACGATCGCGATTCACAAACAACCCCTTATACGCGAATGCGAACCAGGAACGCAATGACCAAATTTCCAAGCCCTTCCAATTTACTCTGCGCGTTCGCATCACACACCATGCGAACGCATAGAAGAAAAGTTCTCTGCAACATACAATTGAAGCCTGTTATGTTCGATATCCGAAAATAGCCAGTTTGAACACCCAAAATCACCGTGAGGCCCCCGCGACCTCAACCAAACACACCAGCCTACCTCAAAACATCATACAAACTTGTTCCAATCATAAAAACACGTCCATTAACACAAAAAGCATCATATCACGACGGATTCAAGCCTAAGTTCAACTAAAACTTCTGAAACTCTCATTCGATCAAAAACCCAACCAAACGACGTCCGAATGACCTGAAAATTTACAGACATATCCAAATTCACCTAACGAAGCTACTACAACTTTGGGAATTCCATTCGAACCCTCAGATCAAAATCTCACCTATCAACCAAAATTCAACCTTCGCTAATTCAAGCATAATTCAACACCGGGTCTCCAAATTCGATTCTAATCGCACTCCTAAGTCACAAATCATCCCCCGAACCTAACTGAACCATCGGAGTTCACATATGAGCCCTCTAACCACTTAGTCAGCTTCCAGTTGACTTTTCTAAAACAAACCTCCTTCAAAGAGGCTATGTGCCTTATTTCCAACCAAAATCAATTCAATTACATCTGATCGACTCTAATACTAATATTGAAACATAAAGCTATACAATAAGGGGGAAACAGATCAGTAACACATAAGACGACGGGTCGGGTTGTCACATCCTCCCTAACTTAAACAAACACTTGTCCTCGAGCGTGCCTAGAGTTGTACTAGGAACAACCCAATAGCTGAATGACCTTACCAAGCATATACTCGGGGTGATCCCAAGTCACCCTACCTCACATAGGTCCGATAAAATAATATAGCTAAATTTTAGAGTCCATCTAAACCATAAACCACATTGCACTTCCCAAAATCATACACCAGATTAGAACCTCATGTCTGTATTTAGAATAAACCCGAACCAACTATAATAACCCATACTCGCCACTCCAGGCGAGACCATATGATACACTACACAACCCAAACACTAAAGATGATGGCATCTATTCACAGCAGTTGCCAACAATAACCAAATACGGATAGAAAAAACCTTTTTATTAGCTAAAGTCTTATTCCAACACTTTCATATACTGTCAACGACAACTGAAACACGCGATAAACCGAACCTATCTCCTAGATCAACCATTCATGAGTCCATTTCCTTTCTGACTAATACTACAACAGATTTTGGAGCCAAACCTCGATATTACCTTTCTAACAAGCTAAAATCAAATATTATCGTACTCATTAATGACTCCGACAATCATCTCGACTACAACACCACACCGGTGACATGACACCTCAACACCGGCCTGAGCCCCAACGTGCACAACACGAGCACCAATAAGAAACGATCTGAACACACTCAAATTATGACAATTAACTCAAATGAAAAAGTTGTACCTCAAGCTCAACAGTACCATTACAACACAAAACTGAGATCCCGTCTCACATCATAGAAATAGAGTACTTGAATCCTCCTCGAAAGGTCATAACTCCACGTGGCCTTTCCACAACGTGCGATTCTATCGAAACACTATTACCCATGAAGAACCTCAAGTCACCATGCTCAACACAGACAGCCGCACACAGATTGATGTTTGGAACCAAGCAATCCATCACACCCACGGTAAAGCAAGTAATATACACTATCAATCCTAAAAAGACACAACTGATGCGCTATTCGTCGAGCAAAACCTAATACGACTTTCCTCAGAAACTAGGAAGCAAGACATACAAAGTCACATATAGAAAACTACTCTCTACATCACATTGTTCTGGCGTGCAACCCGATCTAGATAACATACATGTAGCGGCGCGTGCCACCCAATCCACACATATATCTCACAAAAGGAGATGCACGTCGAGCCAAATTTGCTCATTATAATAAATACATATAGTCTTATGCCCGGCCACAAGAAATGCATCCAAAAGAGTCCCTCAATACCGGAACTGAATCAATGGTAGAAACCTCTGAACTGACATCCGCCACAAAGGCCCAATTAACAAAGCAATACTTGCCAGCCGTCCATTGGTCTTTGAAATGCAACTACCCTACTATAACATAATCTGATGCACCTTGCCATGCAACCAACCTGTGGCATTTTCCGACATAGCCCATAACACATTAGTCTAGACAACCTGACATTGGGACAACCCATCTGCAATATAATATCATAACCCAAAGTTGACATACCAAGCAAAGAAAGATCCACTCGGACCTCCAATATCCAATAACCGCTAGATGATATCGATACACACGATCTACAACCACCGCATAGTCGGATCATGAGAACTTCTAGTCTCCAACACATATAACACACATCAAGTATCCATTCATACCACGAAGGATATTCAAAAATAGCCATCAACAACTCAATTATCAACAGTCGTTCCAACTAGAGAATACTGCAATACCACCATAGTATTATCAGTTTACATTACCTTGCCCTTTTTTTATTTAATATATACCCCCGACCATCAATTATTCATCCACTACAATAGCAATACCATCTCCTTATTCATCTGAAGATCGATTCTTTATTCACTTGCAGTCGCACGTGCTGCTCAAGAATTTAATGACTTCTCATTATATTATGAACTAAACCAAAACCTTGAACACACAAATCTCAATTCCTTATCATAACACATAGACGATACCATAGGATAACATGAGGACTTCTATCTCTCTCTTATGTCGCAGACATCGACACATATAACCAGGCAAGAACTTTCATGGTCCCAAATAGAGGAAAAATCATTACACACTCCATGATTCCCATACCCATAGGAAATATACTCATCTTCAAACCAAGGTAAAACACATCAAGTACTCTTTCTCCCAATTCCATTGCACAAGCTAAATTGCCAAGACTGAATCCTTCTACCCAAACCAAGTTAAACAAACTACCAACACGCAAGATCTTTGCTGCACAATACCTGTAAGACTCATTACCTCGAACACATACAAAGAGTTACTCATATCCTTATCATACTAATTCGACCTATTATCAAGTTGTTCTATTATCTAATTTCCTTCCTGATTCATTATTAATTTGATATTCCCCCTTGATGTAGCACCACAACACCTCAACTTGGGTTTACCACACGAGACTCACACATCATACCACACAGTCTAATACCCGCAGGCCACTGAATACCCTCTCAAATCTGTCCCAGAAATACCACATTCCATGTTTTACCTTAAAGAACTTCCAGCGAATCTGAATTAGTTACCATTACCTTCCAAATGCGGATACATAGAATCCCATGATTAACACAAAGTAGCACAAGTCTTGATGTTTTCTAATGAAAACATAGTCTCTAGCCACATACACAAACTTAAGACACCTGATTGTTACATGCAAAATCTTGAACATAGTAAAACCATTCTCGAGAGTCATTCACTCTTATTCAGGTATAATTTACCTACCCTAAATGAACGGAACCACTCGTGCCTTATAAGTACTCTGATACCGTAGAACATGATCTCATACAGATACAAACAACCATCTTTCTTCTCTTTACACTAAGCATTCTTTATCAATAACAGCTCAAAACATCCTAGTATTTCTTCATATCTATGAAGCACCATATAACCTTTATCAAAAAATTTCTTCACACGCACCATTCTCGGCTCAATTTCTGTGACCAGAACTGAGCCGCCAACATACCTTAAGACAGAACCACATAGCACCTAACAGTGCAATAAGCTAATCATTAGCAACCTCCCCAACTTGGCTCGAAGCCATATATGAAGGCACTCTTAATAACTCAACAACACTTTTACTCTAATGATGCCATAATGTTACAGTGAGACCAAACTTAAATCATTTACAAGTTTTGTGAATACATAGATCATCTAGCACTGACATTTTCTGCAACCTCGCATTCATTTCCACAGCAGCTGAGACCACTTTCTTAAGAAACCCAAATTCTCAAATTACAACACATACCCTTCAATTACACATGAGATATTTTAACATATACATAAGGATCATACCGCTCAGGAGATAAACCACTTGTTATGCCTCATTTCAATATTTCCACATACCTTCCACCATCATATACATAATACACAGCCATTTAGTCTTTCTGATTCTTTACTCATACTTCCACATGGAATGTACTTCACTTCCTAACTAAGAGACAAGAGGATATTCTTCACGCGCCCAAAACATGGGGCTACACAACAGATCACAATAGAAACAAACACTCGACATCTCATCTATAATTCAGCAAACTCTTTCGTCACTACCAACATCGCATAGATACACCCCACGGCACTAACATACTCATTGCATGGATATCCAATTGCCAACCCGGCTGATAAGGACATTACTGAACATTTAAGTTCAAAACACTTGCTCACATAATCCGCACCTCGGTGCTCAAGCCATAGGCAAACATTCGGCATCAATTCCTCCAAACTGGCCCAATATGAATTCACGGAGATTACCTCTCGTCCCATGCTGGGAATCACAAGCCATTAAGGCACATATACTATTCAGCACTCACGTGCGCACACAGACGTGTGGAAGGAATTTCAAGAGTTATATCTTAGACTGAATCAAGGACGCACGATAAGAATTCCAAGAATGAGATGTTTTCCTAAAGGTTCTGCAGCCTCTCCAGGATAAATACAGATGTCTTCATACCAATCTGCAAGACTCTGCTAACCCTGCTCATGACTCGTGAGACCTAGTAACCTAGGCTCTGATACCAACATGTCACGACCCAAATTCCATACCCGGTCGTGATGGCGCCTCTCGTGAAGACAAGGCCAGCCAACAACCCCAAATTCTCTTATTAAACAGCTATTAAACATAATAAATAGAAAATACATCTTATTGACATTTAACTATTAATTCCATCCCAATACAACCCGACCAGGGTGTCGCAAATCACGAGTATCTAATGAGTAGGGACACTACTGTTGACTTAAAAACGATATATATATATATATATATATATATATATATATATATATATATATATATATATATATATATATAGGTAAAAACTGGAATTCAAAGACGGAATGCGGTGCCGCAAACGCTATTGGTCACCTTGCTCAACTACCACAATATGGCCTTCGGTTTTGCTAATAAAAGCTACCGGGTGAATAATACCTACAACTGCATGCAAGGTGCAGGGAGTAAAGTGAGTACTTCTTACTTAGTGGTAATAAGAGAAAATAATAACTGAGCAATAAGAAAACATGTATGGGCACACCAAAATGCTATAAAAAGATGGTACAACCCTTTGAGAAAAAACGTAATACTGTGAAAAATCCTTTAGAAAATCTCAAGATCAATTAAAGATCTCTTTTACAAATATCTCTTTTTTTGATAGCCAAGCATATAAATGATACATCAGATAGAGCAAATTGGCTCATAAATCGTCCCCTTGGGCACAACACTCCTTAACATATAATACCAGGGTATCTGGTCAACAAGGTAATTAACGGTATGTATGTTGATGATATATGAGTGCTAAATGTCATGCCACGTAGTACAAATAGGATTAAATGCATGAATCAATGCAATGCAATGCATATGACTGCTACGGCATGCAACCCACTCTATTTGGATACCCGCGCTCACTGTAGGGTTTCAAACTCCGGATGGCCTCCTACAGCCCAAGTGCAATAATACTTTGACGTCCAGTTCATTCCACATAACATATCACTACAGCATGCAATCCGATCCATATAATATATTAATGCGGTGTGCAGCTCGATCCATGCAATATACTACTACGGCGTGCAGTCTGATCAATGTATGTATATGCATATACACACATAACACTCGAGGCTTGAAAGCCTTCTCACATATCACTCAAGGCCTGAAAGCCTCCTCACATATCACTCGAGGCCTGAAAACCTCCTCACATATCACTCGAGGCCTGAAAGCCTCCTCACATCTCACTCGAGGCCTGAAAGCCTCCTCACATCTCACTAGAGGCCTAAAAGCCTCCTCACATTACTCTGCATACCCTCACATATGGCCCTCAGCCTCAATCAATCAAAAAATAGTCAAAAAAACCCTCGGCCATCAGTAAAACAATAATACTCTGCTCAAATGATAGTTTAAATATCGTTTAAAACTCCAAGTTTTAGTAAAATATAGCTGAATTCATAAAACAATGTAAATCACACGGACTGAGTTCAAATCATATTTCAAATAGTGAGGGAAACAGTGATGATAGTTCATAAAGAGTTCAAAGAATCGGCAATAAGCACAAATATTGCAATGAGCCCAAATCATAATGATAACAACAAATTGTTTGCAAATACACGGTAAAAACTAACAAGTGGGATAGACCAACTGACGATCCCCAACGGTGCTCTACCCTACGCTCAGTCTAGCTTGCAAGTCACCTCAATACAGCACTAAGATGTGCAAATTTGGGGTTTCAGACCCTCAGGATATCATTCCCATTTATTACTCACCTCGGACCGGCAAAAAATCAATCCCGCAATGCCTTTACCCCTCAAATTAGCCTCCACGCACGTCGAAACTAGCCAAAAATAGAGCGAATACATCACAATATGCAAATGAGACTATACCCAATCAAAAATAATTGAATTATGGCAAGAACCTCGAAACTAACAAAACCTGAGCCCCGGGCCTGCTTCTTAAAAAATTACAAAACTTACATTTTCGGAATCCTGATCTTGCCACGAGTCCGTACATATAAAATATATCAAAATCGGAGTTCAAATGGACCATCAGATTCCAAATATACATAGCAAAAACCAAGCCGTAATGTTTTCAATTATTTTACCCAATTTCAGAGAATTAATGGACGAATCTTCGATAAAATCGTGTATTTAACTCATAAAACTTACCTCCAATCAATTCCCACTCAGAACCCTCTTAACTCCTTGCCAAAAGCTCCCAAGCTTGCTCAACAATGGTGGAAAAATGAATCCAAGTCGCGGATGAATGTTATAAAAACTGATCTTCCCAGGTAACCTTCCTTCTATGCGAATGCGGTCAACCCTACGCATTTGTATTGAACAACTTATGTTGACCCAGAAATTACTCTACGCGAATGCAGTATTTCACCCGCGATCACAATGCACCAAATGTACCAACTATGTGAATGCATCTGCCTCCCCGCAATCGCGATTCACAAACAACCCCTTATACGCGAATGCAAACCAGCTATTGTGAACGCAATGACCAAATTTCTAAGCCCTTCCAATTTACTCTTAGGGTTCGCATCACACACCACGCGGAGGCATAGAAGAAAAATTCTCTGCAACACACAGCTGAAACATGTTATGTTCTATGTACGAAAATAGCCCGTTTGAACACCTGAAATCACCCTAAGGCCCCTGGGACCTCAACCAAACACACCAACCTACCTCAAAACATCATACAAACTTGTTCCAATCATAAAAAAATGTCCATTAACAAAAAAATCATCAAATCACGACGGATTCAAGCCTAAGTTCAACTAAAACTTCTAAAACTCACATTCGATCAAAAATCCGACCAAATGACGTCCGAATGACCTGAAAATTTGCAAGCATATCCAAATTCACCTAATGAAGCTACTATAACTCTCAGAATTCCATTCCGACTGTCAGATCAAAATCTCACCTATCAACCGGAATTTGCCAAAATTCAACCTTCGCCAATTCAAGCCTAATTCTACACCGGGTCTCCAAATTTGATTCCAATCGCACTCCTAAGTCACAAATCATCCCCCGAACCTAACCGAACCACATAAATTCATATCCGAGCCCTCTAACCACTTAGTCAACTTCCGATTGACTTTTCTAAAATAAGCCTCCTTCTAAGAGGCTATGTGCCTTATTGCCAACCAAAACCAATTCAATTACACCGATCAAAATGATATTGAAACATGAAGCAACAAAATAAGGGGGAAATGGAGCAGTAACACATAAGACGACGGGTCGGGTCGTCACAAAAAGAGACTCCCTAGTAGGCTAAAAGCCGAAGCATTAGCAGCTCATGGGAAACTCAGACTTCTCTTAGGTATAATCCCTTGTGCGGGTACCTCATTCAACTACCTGCTTGCTTTGGTACATGCCTATTGATTTTGACTCCATGCTCCTACTCTTACAAAATACAAAAATAATACTACAAAAAAAATTAACACATTCAAATAAAAAAATAAATAAAAGAAAAAAATTGGGTTGCCTCCTAATAAGCGCCTTATTTATAGTCGTGGCACGACTTACACCACTTCATCACTTTTCCTTCCACCTTGAGGATATGAATTGCGTCCCTAATTTTGCATCAATTTTTCTGGCACGTTCATGGGGTGGTGGTTTGAAAATAAAAGAACCAAGCAATAGATATCACATCTTGCACTTCTTGGCGCTTAAGTGAGGAATATCGTTTTGCCTTTTCGGTGTGGCAAAATTTAGAATGTAAGGGTCTTGGTCTTCATCTATAAACTCTCCAAAAGCTCGATCTCCAGGTATTCATCCAAAAATAATATAAAAAAATATTTAGAATGAGGACCAACACGCCCCAACTCCAAAACGGCATTATTTTTTACATCCTCAATAATATATACTTTCTCAACATTGGCATCATCGACAAGAACATGATCTAATAATTAGCTCCTCAACATTAGTATTCTTGTTTTAGCTCCTCAATTTAGCCTAGAAGATATTTTTAGCTTCACACAACTCATCACTAAATTGTTGGGTATTATACACATCAACCTTTGCACTCAATTGAACCTCCAAATCACAAATAGAACTGCCAAATTGGTCGATCTCTTGTCCCAGCTTAGCTCTTTCTTCTATAAGGTGGAGCATCTCATTTGTAATTTTCCCACGGAAACCTCTGTATTTAATAACTTCCTGTGCATATCACGAATGCAAACATCATGTTCCATATTATCTAATTCTTGTCAAACTCATAAGAATTATTAGAATCAACATAAGAAAGGATTGGAGTAGGATAACATCACTTAGGATAATTATTTCAATTACCATCACAAATAGTACATGATTGAATTTGCCATAAGTGGGGTCTTTTACAATATGGACAAGGACCACAAAAATAAAAATACTTACTATAACCACTTCTCATTCAAAGACGTCATGTAAAACAAGATAAGTTAACTACACCAAAATTAAAAACTTAAATAGATAAAAAGTAAAACTTCAATCTAGTAAAATAGTAATTTTTAAGTCGACAATGAGTAACATATGCCTCTTGCTTGCCTAAAGGTGATTTTACTAAGCCATGAGCAATCATTTATATGTGTATCATTGATTAGTGCCCTTTTAGCTATTGTGTGGCTTGGAAAAGTATTGAGCACCCATAACTTTGGAGTGCAACACTTGAGCATTTTAGATCCAAATTGTTAAGTCATTTACAATGGGTCTTCGGTTTTAAGTGTCGGGTCATTTATGACTTGCGCGACAACCTTAGGCATATTTTTTTATGAGTTCTCACATTTGTGCTTATTTGTGTTGCACGATAATGGCTCGTGATAGTTCTAGAAAAATTCAAGGGCATTGGAAAGTCCTCCACCACTTCCCCGCTCCCAAAAAGCGAAAGCAATGAGAAGGCTCCTTGCAGCAAGCTAAATGCAATCACTTTTCCTTGGCCTTCATGGGGGAAATTGGGTGTTTTGGATAGAACCTAGATTTTTCAAAAATTAGGGATTCGGAACTCGATTTGAGGTTAAATTTAAAATAATTTAAATATTAGGGTACGTGGGGGAATGGGTAATCATGTTTTGGTTCGAACCTCAGGTTTTGGTTCGAACCTCGAGTTTTTACCATATGGGCCCGGGGCGATTTTTTACTTTTTGGGTAAAACTTTGAAAAATTCATTTTCATCCATTCAAATAGATTCATTTAACATTTATGGATGGAATTAAGTAACTTGTGACTATATACGCGTTAATTAATAGTGTAATCAAGGGGTAAAGCTATAACTGAATCATGGATTATGTTCGAGGCATTGATGTAAGTGTTTGGTATAACCTTAGCTTGAGGGATTAGGAGTTGAGTCTTATTTTCTATGTGGTAATCATTGAGTATGATGTATAGACATGGTGACGAGCATCTATACATTGGTTTTTAGCATGCCCGTGAGTCTTTATATTGTGATTATCATGACTTTGTTGTATCTTTCATGCCTTGGTGATGGTTTCTAATTGTTGTATAAGGTTTTTGGAAAGAATGGTGACCTATGAACATTTAGGAGCATTGGCTCAAGTTGTATAGCGAATTGTGAAAGTATAAGTAACAATTAAACTTTTAGAGCATTGGCCAAGTTGTGAAATGAGCTGTAAAGGTATAAGTGATAACTGAACCTCTAGAGTATTGGCTAGAGTTGTGAAGTGAATTGTGAAGTAAAAGTAAGAAAGATAATAGATCATTATGTAGACACCCTTGCCGGGATATTGTTGGTTTATTTGCTATCTCCCTTGCCAAGATATGGATGTTATTGATGTTGTTCCCTGCTGGGATTTAATTGTTGAGTAGTTGCTCCCTTTCTAGGATTCAAATTTCGAATTTCCTTAAATTCCTTGCCATATTGTTTGTGATTTTTGTTTGGGTGAGGAAGAGCATAAAGCACGAAGGGTGATGTCATTCATTGTTGTTTCGTAAGGAAAGAGTGTAAACCATGAAGGGTGATGTCGTTCCGGACGACGTACCATTCCATGACTATTATATTTACTTCATGGAGAGGAAAGAGTGTAAAGCATGAAGGGTGATGTCGTTCTGCATAATGTACCATTCTGTGCCTATCATAATGATTCTTATGGTGAGGACGAGAGTAAAAGCACGAAGGATGATGTCATGCATGATAAGTCGGTATTTTTCCAACTTATATTGCCTTTAGACATGTACTTTTGTCATGTTTGAGTGTTAAAATCATGTATTTAATGTCATTTACTTCTATTTTACATGGTTATTATGGTTTAGAAGTAATGGTGAAAAAACCAAGTGAAAACAAGTCAAAAGAAGCCAAAAAGAGAGAGAATCTGGGCAGTGCCCTCAGGGGTCGCAAATGCGAAGTTAACTAAAAAAGTCAAGCATCGCAAATGTGAAGTCAACTGAATGAGTCAACCATCGCAAATGCGAAGAAAGACTTCGCAAATGCAAAGTCAACTGAAAGAGTCAACCATCACAAATGCGAAGAGCACTTCGCAAATCCGAAGTCAACTAAAGAAGTCAACCTTCGCAAATGCGAAGAGGACTTCGATAATGTGAACCTAGGCAATCTGGGCAAGTCTGGGAATTGCGAACATTTGTTCGCAATTGCGAGAATCGTGCTTCAAGCATGGGCAATTCTGGAATTTCACACATTTGATCCCCAAACCATTTAATTCCAATTAGGCTCATTTGTAAGAAATCTTTTTGCTTTTTTTCAGTCCTTAAAGACTAGGAAGAACAAGATGGAAGCTAGGGTTTTGCACAAACACACGTCGGTTTTGTTGATTTCAAGCTTTCGGTTAAGGTTTTTTTACCCATTTATTTCTTCATTTTATTCCTTTGTATTCAATATTTAAGTGTGTAGTATTTTATCCAACACTTGAATATTGTTTATGGGAATAGTCATAATTAAAGTGTGGATTTTATACCTTGTTGTGCTTATGTATTGAATGATTTTTCTATATTTATGAAGTAAGTTATTATTTCTTTAATTATTCTTGTTCTTTAATGTTTCCAAAGAGAATAGCTAACCCTAGGACTCTCCCATTAACTCCGAATTAATTTTGGTAAAAATAGTTTGGGGTAGGGAAATATTAATTAACAAGAACTTGAGGCATTAACCCTCATTTTATAGATTCTACCTGGGGATAGGATTGGACTACTTGTAGCTTATCGGGTGTGCTTAATCTTCTAATTGTGATTAGGAATAATTCAATTAGGAAGTCTTGTTAGTCTTCGGAAGAAGCTAATTAAGAATTATTATCCGTGGCTAATTAACATAAACTCGCCCATACTTGTAAAACCGTGAAATACATTGGATCCTTACTTGAGTGTAATACCCCATGCAACCATACTTGTAGCCATTGATCATTTTACTTGCTTTCTAGGTTAGTTTACATCTCTGCGTTTAGATATAAAACACTTTTTCAACAACATTCTTATTGTTTGAAATTGCGCTACTAGCGATAATTTTCTTACATTCCTAATCGCCTACATATTATTCTCTGTGGGATTCGAACCTGACTCATAGTTGGGTAAGATATATTGATGCGACCGTATCTATTGCTTTTTAGCGGTGGATTTGGACGTCACCAAAAATGGTGCAGTTGCTGTCACACCTCCCTCTTTACTACCCCACACACTTAAATGCGTATAAATACACTTGTAGGGTATACCCCGACGCTCAATTACCCAAGACGGATAAAATAACGTAAGGGAAGGAGTTTTTCCAATTAAAGGACAATCGGTTCGGGATTTTATTAGAGATTAATCAGAGTCGCCACTTGGGAATGACAATGGTGTCCCAAGTCACCGGTTAATCCCGAATCCGAGGAATTTTGACTCTTATAAATGTATGCGAAGCAGAGATCCGGATAAGGAACTCTGTTAACCCGGGAGAAGGTGTTAGGCACTCCCGGATTCCGTGGTTTTAGCACGGTCGCTCCATTGTCGTTCTTGACTTTTGTTTGACTCAATTATAGGTTTTAACAACATAATGTGCTTTTACGTTAAATATCATTTTTTAGGAATTTGCGGTATCGCGAAAACACGCCTCGAGTCATACCGCAACCACAGTACGCCTATGACTTTTGGTGTATTTCAGCTTTACCGAGATTTGGATTTGAGTCGCACCAAGTGCGCACTCGTTCATAGGAAGGTATATTAAAATCGTGCCTTAAGATAGTCTATATCGGCTTTTAACTTTGGGAGAGGCTATGGAATTCACTATTAGCCTCTCCGATTCTACTATGTTATCTTATTACTAAATGGGGGCCCCGGTGTTATTCGGGCGAGGCTCATCCCGATTTAATTTTAAAGTCCGGTCCTATTTTGTTCAACTACATTTGCTATACCTTATTCGTATTGCTAACATTAAACGTACCGGGCCCGTCGAAATCTGTTATTTAATGGGCCTGGTCTTCTCTTCATATACGTTCGAACTGCCCAGGTCTCTAATGCCCAGGCAGTTTTAAGACTTCTGCTCGCTGGCCCAATCGGCTTCATATAGAGATTTAGGCCCAAATCGAATGAAACAATAATAAAGGAAAAAGTAATGAACTCAAAGTAAATCAGACACATAGAAATAAAATTTAACTACCATTTTATTAATCAAAAAGTGAAATAGCTGTACAAGCATATCATTATTAATCCAATATCACAACTAATTAATGAATAAGTAAATGAACTAACCCCGTTTCTTTGTTTCTGTTGATGGCTTATATCAATATTAAAATTACTCAGTCAAAGAGACATTTCGCCTATGTGATGCAGTGTTAAAACGACCCAATCGCTTATTGACAATAACCATATTATCTAAAAGCTAAACGACTACTTATATACACATTGCTATACTACAATTTTGGGCTTAATCAACGTTACCGATCTAGTCTCAAACGAATCACTACTTCCTTTTCTCTTTTGTGCTCATTGATATCCAGAGACTGATTAACCACATGATTAACTACTGTTGTATAATAAGAGCCAAATCTATTTAATATTATCAAAACCAGCTTCATTACTCAACTGTTTGTTTCCCTTTTAGACTTATTCGAACTCACGATTGACAAAACAGATTAACTAGGTGAGCTTATTAACTTATGTGATGGTCTTTTGGCTTCATTTTAGAGATTTTACCTAATTAACTAGGTGTTACACTACTTATAACTATTCTACTACTACACTACTTCTAATATACTAACTATTACATTGTTTCTGTTTGGTTTTGTTCTTCAGATACTACAGAAGACTACAATGAATAAATTACAAATTTAAATCATAACTATAAAATAGCATAAACTTAAACTTGAATCTCCATTTTTCATTTTTTCATCAAGAGCATCAATACAATTCCACTTGAACAGAAAATGTACCTGGATCAAAAGTGAAAATCCAATGAGTTCTAAGGGGTAGAAGCAGATAAGCACAGCAAAGACTCAAGCAGCAAATGCAACAGTGACCGAAGATCCAAATGAGTAGAACAACCCAGCAATTAACAAGCAAAGAAGCTCAGCAAAATCCAATAGAAAATCCAGACCCAGATTCGAACAAAAGACCTCAAAATCAGAAGAAGACCAACAAGTTCTTGCTCGAAAAAAACTCCAGAAGTTCTACTGTTATCTCACTATTTTTATCTCTAAAAGCTTTGTATAAGATTAGCCTAGATATATATTTCAGATTGCTTAAGTTGGAACTCAGATATATTTTCAGATCCTTTTGGGGTGTATTTATAGCTAACCTAAGGCTGAAACTTGGGGAGAAAGTTATGGGATTTTATCCCACTTCTCCCCCTCTAAAAATTATCAATTCTACACTTAAGTCCCCATTTCAGTTACCAGAAATCCTTCCAGCATGTGCTGGAAGGTTCTAAAGATTCCTTTTTATGGGTTTTTACTAGTATGACCTTAGGGGTTTGAGATTTTTACAGATTTCCCTTTTTAGGGAGACCATTATACCCTTAAATCTCTGCAAAATTGCAGAAATCAGGGGTACAAAGGACTCCCTTACCCTCTTAGGTTCTAAACTATTATTGTTTCACCTTTTTAATACCCAATTATGCCCTTAAGGGCACTGCTTATTTACACAGCTTACCTAGGTTAAATCTCAGCATCTTTTGCACCTATTTAACTAATAGCCAGCCCTGGCATTAGTATTTAAGGGCTGGCCAGTTCTATTTTAAGAAACTATTTCAATTTTAGCCACTTTTAATTAGTTCCAGTCAATTAAGACTAAGTTATTACAAATTAAAGCCAATTGCAGGACTAGCCTGTTTTATTATTGAGATTAACTATTTAAGAACTAGCCAGTCTCAAGTTGAGACTTAGCTTGGGCTATCAAAGCCAAATACTGAACAACTGGGCCCAAAAACCTTTACAGGTTTGGCCACTTTGCTGTTCAGGGCTCTAAAGAGAGCCTGGGCTAGTCTGCATTTGCAGACATAGCCCCTTTTGCACAACCAGCCACTTTTAAAGTGGGCTGTGTGTGAGGGCCTTATAGAATAGGTCAACCCTTTGCAAGGTTAACCATTCTTAGGCCAATTATTTAACTAACAGCCTATTTTTGTTCATTTTCAGTTTATATCTATTTTAAAACTAGCCAATTTCATGGAGCCTAATGCTAGCAGCTATAACCAATCCACCTAAGGCTTAATGAATATTGATCAAACACTTATGCTGACAAGAACTACTAAAACTCAATCATTTTCAACATGTTTTACACACAGAGGAACATAAAAGATCAAACAAGATGTATTAATCAACCAAAATTCATAAAGGGCAAAGTTAATATGGTTGAATCTTAGTTAATTAATTCACATTATTCAACTTCATGTAACAAAGTATGAACCCATGTCAATTTAGACCTAGTTACTACCAGCTCAAGTCAAATGACATTTGAAAATATCCAGAAGCTTTAAGGTTTATGGCATGATTATACACAGAAGCAAAAGGTTCTTATAAACAACCAGTATGAAAGATCTAACATGGTTCACAGGATGAAAAAGGAAAAGAGAATCAAGGTGACCTTCATTTTATCAGAAACAAAACATGGTTTTAGAAGTAAGAAGGAACACTATCAACAGTAAAACTTTTGAAATGAATCAGAAGCCAACAATCGAAAGTGACACAGAAAAGATGAATTCCTCAATCTTAGAGCAGAGAACCATGTGATCAATACAAGACATATAATAGCCAAAAATCCCATTACTAACAGGCTCAAGAATAACAGGTTACAAAACCCTATGACTAAACATTAGATACACAGGTAAAAGATGTGAAACAAATTAAGAAACAACTGGTATGAACTTTTATGACTAATCATGCGAAGAAACAGGAGAGAGTAACATAAAAAGAGGAGAGCAAATGATAAGCAGAGAGATAAAAAATCCTAACATAACATGCTCTTAGAAGATAAACAGATTCGAAGAACTAGATATGGTCGCGTAGAAACAGACAAGAGTAGGACATGATGTGGAACAGAAGAAGATGAACAAAAGAAACAGAAGGTGAACAAGAATAGCGAAAACAAAGTCAGAGAAGGCAAGCATGAACAAATGAAAGCAAGCAAACATAGAACCCCAAAATCAACATGCGAGAACAGATAAGATGTGTAGAAGAGATATCAAAGGGCCGACTCAGAACTACAGAACCATGAGAACATAACCAAACAGAATCAAATCATGGACGAAAGTGTTAGACAAAACAAAAGAGAAGCGAGTACCAGAATCCTATGACTAACATGTGAAGCAGAAACAAAAACAGACATTCATAGGCATACAAAAACAGAAATCAAACAAAAAATACGCAGAATAAAGCATAAAAGAAAACAGATAGGGGTCGGGGGACTTAGCTAGCAGGGCCTGTCCCCTGAGCTTCCTATCCCTCTCTTCTCCTTATTCTTATCAGACTCCCTTCAGACTCCTTTCCCATGTTTCTTTTCTTTATTCCCTTTTTTTATTTTTCTTTTTCTCTTCTGTTTTCCTTTTAGGCTTAAAGACGGAACCTTTTGAGGTTTGAGTTGCAGAGGGGTGTTTGGGAGAGCAAAAGGGTGGATCTTGGGGTGGTTTTGATTTTGGGGTCACCGGAGTTAGGTTTTCGGTGACCTTATTTGGAATATTCGACGAGTTCCAGAGATGTTCGAAGGGAACCAGTGGGGTAGGGTGATAGATCAGGTGGAGAGGGTTCTTTTGGCATTGGTTTTATGTGATTTCTCATTGTTTGGTGGTTCACCGGCGAAAGTTCCGGTGACCGGGATTTCTGGAGAAGGGTAGGTTTCTGAGTTTTGGGTGTGTTATGAGTAAAGAAGAAGAGAGAAGAAGAGGGGAGAGGTAAGAGGAGGCCGGCGACCACCGTAGGAATGGTGGCCGCCATGGCCGTTGAGCTTTTGAAGAAGGTGAAGATGGAGAGCATCAGGGGCGGCTAGGGTTATGGCATATAGAGAAATGGCCGAATTCATTCAGACAAAGGCCTTATATAGGTCGACCATCTTAGGTAATCTCGACCGTCCAATTGATGGAGATCGACGGCTCACACACGCGTTACTAAAACGGCGTCGTTTGATTGCTTATGAGACCAAGGTCTCTTCCGTCCGATCAACTTGAATGAACGGTTGAGATTAAACCAATTAATTAATTAACTGGTTAATTTGATCAAAACTTCAGGCCGTTGGATCAATCTTAGACGGACGGCTGAGATCAAGTCCCAGCATAATTTATTAATCAATAATACGCCCAATTACCTGAGCCGTTTGATCACTTCTCACGAACGGCCTGGATTGATTGTTACACGGATCCGACGGGCTGCCTCTTGGGCCAATGTATTGGGCCAAACAAATGGGTTTTCAAATGGCCCAGTCATATTAAACCTATATATATTTTTTGTATTTTTCTGGTTTTAATGATTTTTATGTATTTCCTTTTATACTTTTTTTTTTCTTTTTCTTTTATGGAAAATTATAAAACCTAATTTCCTATTTACTCAAACTTTCTAGTATTTGTTTTTGCAATTTTTCTGCTATTTTTCCTCTTATTTTCTCCTACTTAAACTATTTTGCTAATTTTCTTAAACTAACAAATTAATTACTTAGCCTATTCTTTTTTTGATTTTCTTCTAATTTCTACTTATTCAAACTCAAAAGTATAGCTAATTCCAAATAAATCAAGTAATTGCACTCAAAAACATTTTATTTTAATTTTGGAATTAAATGCTTAGTGCAAAAAATCATGTGCTCACAGTTGCCGGGGAATAATTTGGTGTAATTTAGGTTGTTTGAGAAGTAAGCGAAAGTGCTTTGGTCCAAACTTGTGAATATCTGTGTTATTAATTTTTCTTGCCTTGGTCTATTTTTCTTGTTTATTTCTTGTTTATTTTCTTAATTTTGAAAAATGGCATCGTATAATAAAAAATGGTCGGATGGTAGTTGTTCATATATGGATGACCCTTGTCCTTATTTTGGAGGACCACACTCGTGGCAAAATTGTTTAAATTCTCCCGGGGATGGATTGTGCGCACAATTCCAAACTCATGAGTGGAGTATTTGTGATATGGGTGGTGGACAAAATGGTCATTGGGATTATTGTGCATATTTGTCCTTCCCTTCCCCAAGCACCTACTATGATGAGTCTACTTGTTTTGATGAGAATTATAGGGATATGGAGATGGAAGAAGTTGAGCATGGCCAAAATGGAGAGTTCAAGCTTATGTTGGAGTGCCTACTTGAAGAAGGAAACAAAGAGCAAAATGCCTTGGAACATCTTTTGGAGACTAGTCTCCAAAATGATTTAGCGTTGCACTCACAAATGGATGAAATGGTCGAAGCCTCAAGGGTTCAAAAATCCTCAAAAGGGAATGAAAACCAAGAATCCTCCTTGGACATTGAGAGTGAAAACACTTCCTTGGCACTTGATCAAAACCAGCAAAGACTCTCAAATGCTCAAAACGAGAAAATGATGCTCATGTTGGAGACCATTCTTGAAAATGAGGAGAAGCATAACTTTGCATCCGAGGACTTGAAACAAGGCGCGAATCACAATGATGAACACATCCGCACTTTGGAATATCACATGCAAATTTTGGTTGAGGCTCACTATGCCCAAATTGAGTGTGTAGCTATGGAATTAGAGTCCAACTCCGAGGAGGAAAGTGAGCTTTACTTTGAGGAGTTAAGAATTGAACATCCGCCAACCGACTCTATGAGTACAAATGATTCCAAGAAAAATATGGAATTAGAGTTAACCGATGTAAATGAAAATGTGGTTGAGATTGACTCTAGTTCAGGAGAAAATAAGGATGTCAAAGTCCAAAAATAATTGCAAAGTGAAGGTTTGAGGTCACATTCCAAGCATTTTTCAATGTTGGAATTTTGTGGTGATACGGGAGTTGAATTACACGATTCAATGGAGGATTGCGAGGAGGAAAAACTCATACCATTCATTTTACAGTTTGAGGAAACAAGAAAACAAAATGACATTCCTCACTTGAGAGCCAAGAAGTGCAAAATGAAGAATTTAAGCATTGGCTCGGTCATCAAATTACCACCAGCATGGCTCGCGGTCACAAGCTTGATTCTAAGCTAGGTTCCCAATTTATATCATCCAAGTGGCGAGAAAAGTGGTAATGTTGTTTGCGTCGTGCTATGACATTAAATGCGGCACTTGGTGGGAGGCAACCCATCGTTTTTCAAAAATTGTCATCATTTTTAAAATTTTCTTTTTAAGAATAGCTTAGAATACTAATTGTAACTAATCTGCCAAGTTTGAGAATTTTTGGAGTTGATTTGAGCAGCTCGGGATGACCCGGAGAGGCCAAACCAGTAGTTGCTAGGAAATGCAGGGCCAAGTTTCGCATTTGCGAAACATTCTTCGCATTTGCGAAGTGGCCCTATCGCAATTCCCTCGATTTGTTTGAAATTTCGAACTGCGCAGAAAAGAGTGACCTTTATAATTGCGAAAGGTCTATAACAGTTGCGACTTCTGAGAGTCAAAAGAAGTCAATCGATCATTCTAGAACCAAAATTGAACAAAACATTTGGTTAGTCTCTCAAGCTCATCTTCCTCACTCTCATATCTAAACATCCTTCAACCCTCACTCCTCAATACAAAGAATCGGGTATGAAAACTTAATCTCATTACTCCTTCTTCTTCATCTTCATCTTATCTTTTATTTTTCTTGGTATTATGCAACCCTAGGGCTCAAATGGCAGTCACCTCTTTCCCCCAAAAATTGTCAAAATTGTTTTTCAAAACATGTTGATTTCTGGGTGAGATTTGATTGAGATTGTGTGAAGATGTGGTTTCTAAGAAATTTGGAAAAGTCTGAGTACCCAACTACTTGTCAAATAGTAGCAAAAATTTTGTGTTCTTTATGTGTTCGATGTAAGGCCCGAATGAAATTCTTGGCCAAACCATCGACATTTCTTGATTCATGATTATTTATGAAGTTTTATGCATAATTTATGCCTGATTAATGATTGGATTTTCAAATTAGCTTGGATTGAATAATTTTAGGGCTTAATCTATGAAAAAGTGAAGCTGGGATGATGGGTGCGCATTTGTGAACACTTTTTCGCATTTGCAACTTCGCATTTGGGAAAAAGTGCTCACAATTATGAAAACTCCTGATACAGTGTCCTTCACAATTGCGATATATTGCTTCGCAATTCCCAACCCTGCAGACTTCGTAATTGCGAAGATTTGCTAGGAATTGCTATATCAAAGAGGTTACACTTCAAAATCTGAAATTCCTGAAATTTTTTCTAAGTTAGAGTTTCGACTGTCCGATCATTCTTTTGGCATATTTGCTGCATTTTGCACTATTATTCATAGCCATACCACGTTTTCACTCTTACCATTTTTTGACATGTATTATAATTGTACAATGAGCGCGAACCCCGAAGGATCCTCAAGTGACATCTATATGGAAGAGAAGGAATTTGATCACCATCGGTTCTTTTCATTGGAATTCCAAGAGTGGTACTATGCCAAACTAATCTCGAAGAAGGAGCTCCCGGAGAGTGGTATAGTGATGGACAATATCCAAAAATGCCTTCCCGAATTCCATCAAAGGCTCATAACAATGGGATGGGATTGTTTTGCTCCTAATAATTGCCATGCAAATGAGCAGTGGGTGAGGGAGTTTTATGCAAATCTCCCGCCTATCAGGTTGAAGAAGCCACAAATGAGAATTTGAGGCAAAATGGTGCGATTTGGGGCTGAAGATGTGAATTCTTTCTATCACTTGCAAAACCACGACATGGGCCCATTCAAGGAAAGGACTGTGCTTTAAGAGAATGATTGGTGTCCAAACTATGTTCGGGTGCGGATGTTCCATGAGCAACTGAAAAGAGGGGAATCACATCAAAGGAATTCACCGCGGAGGCAAAGATATGGCTAGCTATTATATGCAGTCGTGTGTCCCCTGTGTCAAATATATGGAATATCTTGGTTACTCGAGCTCAAATGATAGCCTGCATCCTTGATAGTATTCAGCTAAATGTGGGCGAGGTCTTCATAAATGAACTAAGAGAGCACCGGGTTCAGAACATCACTTCATTGATATTTCCATTGCTCATCACCGAGCTGTGCCAACTGGCCGGAGTGGAAGAAGCTCCAGGGGACAACTGGATAGATCCGGGGAAGCCTATGATTCCATTGAAGAAAAGAGGAGAGGGTGGTGCAGTGAAGAGCAAAAAGAAAAAGATGGGCTCTTCTTCTCAGGTCGATCCGAGCAGGCAGCCGTCATCCTCTACAGCAGGACCATTTGTTGTGCTTGGCGAGGAGATGCGAGTGATTCACGAGCTAGTGGATGGTCTTCCCTAGGGACCTGGGGAGACATCTGAGGGACTTGCTTACATCTCAAAGAAAGAATTCCAGAAACACATTGAAGATCAAAGGAAGCAGGGGGATCACTCAAAGCAATGGATAAAGTGTACACAGATCTGGCCAAGAGGCATGGTGCATTGAGCACTTTACATGACAACCTGGAAAATTCCCACACCCAAATGGAAAAGAGGGAGAAGAAACGAGATAAATGCTTTACTCACATGTGGAAAGGTGTCAAGGGACTGTGGAAGGTCCTCAAGACTCAGGATCGAATACCATCAACCAAGGCTGTGGAGGATGATGAGGTTCCTGTTGAGTGGCCCGAAGAGAAAGGAGATGATGATGATTCAGACTCAGATAGCGAGGAGAGCATTTGATGCAGTATCCAGGGTGCACTTTCCTTCATTTTTACTCTATCATGTTTTGTTACATTGGGGATAATGCAACATCTTAGGTTGGGGGTGGCTTCTTGTATAACTACTATATTTGTATAATAGTGGATAACTGTGGAGGATGATAGATTGGTACTATGATTATTTTTATTTCGTTGTGAGTATATTTTCAAGTGATGTGTTATATTAGTATGTTTATTAATTTCTTAATTTTTATTAGCTTCTTGAATTAATTTTTAGTAGCTTCTTAATTGTTTCTTTTAGTATGTTTTATGTTAGTGGCAATATCCTTGGTTTTCTTTATACCATGGTTCTTTTTCCAAGGATGCCAATTTTCTTCTTGAACCGGGTAAATTTTTGTTGACTTTTCCCAATGATGGATAGATTGACAACTTTCTTAAGGGAATTAGTCTTCTGGTTAAGATTAGTTTTTTCTAAATTAGGAAAATAAATGGTTTGAGTTGGGGTTGGTGCCCATTGACCAAGTTGTGGCTTTCTTGGTACCAACATACTTTAAACCTTGGTATACGAATTTGTGTTTGTTGAAAAAGAAAACAATTGAAGTAAGTAAATGTCATGACCTTTTAGACTCAACTTTTGGCTCTTTAATTCACTAAATAGCTTTCTTCAGGCTATAGGTAACCTCTTTGCGTCATTTGTTCTAATTGAATTTTGGATTTGTATTCCACTTGAATTTTCAAGTTCCATGTGTGGTGAGATTTATTTGTGAGTTCTTTTGTAGTACTTGTGGTCTAGGACTTGCCCGGAATGTGCTTTGAGGCAAAATGGTAGACTAACTTGTTTTGAAAAAAATAATATTAGGCCTTCCTTGGACCGCTAGTATGCTTTAAATTTCCTACCCTTAAATATTGTCCCTAGTCAACCCATTTTGAGCCTTTAACCTTATTATTTGGCAACCATATACAAACTTAAATCCTTTGTTCTTAATTTCTCTAGCTTTTGAAACCCTACCTCCCAAAGTACTTTGTGAGTGTAAATATAGGCTAAAAGCCTAAGCTTGGGGGTTGAAGGTTGGAAAAGTTGTGAGATGGAAGTTGTTTGAAAAGGTGAAAGGTAGAGAAGAAAATATATATATATATATATATATATATATATATATATATATATATATATATATATATATATATATATATATATATATATATATATATATATATATATATATATATATATATATATATATATATATATATATGCTGATAAAAGTTGTGAATAAAGGGAAGACTAGGTGTGGAATGAAAAGTGAAAAAAGGGTGGAAAATATCTTTGAATGAAGTGGATTTTAATTGTGAATATTGTAGTTATTTGGGAGGTTTTGAGTCACTTTAACCAAAAATTTGCCTTACCTTAACCAAAAGCCTAAACTACAACCCTTTAAGTCCTAATTGATTTTGAACCGAGTTGTCTACATTAGTGGAGAAATACATAAAGGGCAAGCCTATGGTACTACTTGTATGCATTTGAACATCTTTTTGAGAGAGAGCTACTTTTTTCCATTTGATATCCCATTTTTGTTTTGAAAGTAAGATTTATGAGTGTGGGATCCTCTCTTAAATGTGAGGGCACTTGAGATTTGAGTTGTGAATTTAATACCATTTTCAATTGGAAAGAATGACCAAAGGAAGTTGATTGTGATAGAGAGGCAAATATTGAAGCTTTAGTGTCGTGACTTGATTGCTACTTTAATTTGCATTGGTGTTTGAGCACTTGAAGTATAATGAAGTATATGTGAAGTGCTTGATAATTCATATGCCTTGGAGTAATTATTGGTACCAATCGAAGTCATGCATTTGTGCTTAAAGTAGACCTTTTTTATGGCTTGGTGTGATAAGGATATAAGGTTGACTTAGCCTCTTAGGAAGAGATTTTGTCGTTTTCATTGCTTAAGGACAAGCAATAGTTCAAGTTTGGGGTGTCATAAGTCGGTATTTTACCAGCTTATCTTGCCTTTAAACCTATACTTTTGTTATGTTTGAGAGATAAAATCATGTATTTAATGTCATTTACTTCTATTATACAGTGTGATTGTGATTTAGAATTAATGGTGAAGAAATCAAATGAAAACAAGTCAAAAGAATCCAAAAAGAGAGAAAATTTGGGCAGTGCCCTCATGGGTCGCAAATGCGAAGAAGGACTTCGCAAATGCGATGTTAACTGAAAAAGTCAAGCATTGCAAATGCGAAGAAGGACTTCGCAAATGCGAAGTCAACTAAATGATTCAACCATCGTAAATGCGAAGAAGAACTTCACAAATACGAAGTCAACTGAAGGAGTCAACCATTGCAAATGCGAAGAGCACTTAGCAAATGCGAAGTCAACTGAAGCAGTCAACCTTGGGGAATGCGAAGAGGACATCGCAAATGCGAACCTAGGCAATCTAGGCAAGTCTAGGAATTGCAAACTTTTGTTCGTAATTGCGAGAATCGTGCTTCAGGCATGGGCAATTCTGGGATTTCACACATTTCATCCCCAAACCATTTAATACCAATTAGGCTCATTTGTAAGAGTTCTTTTTGGTTTTTTTTTCAGTCCTTAGAGACTAGGAAGAACAAGTTGGAAGCTAGGGTTTTGCACAAACACACTTGGGTTTTGTTGATTGCAAGGTTTTGGTTAAGATTTTCTTGCCCTTTTATGTTTTTTTCTTCATGTCCTTGCTTTGTATATTGAAGTGTGTAGTATTTTATACAACACTTGAATCTTGTTTATGCGAATATTCATAATTAAAGTATGGATTTTATACCTTGTTGTGCTTATGTATTGAATAATTTTTCTATATTTATGAAGTGAGTTATTGTTTCTTTAATTATTCTTGTTCTTTAATGTTTCCAAAGGGAATAGCTAACCCTAGGACTCACCCATCAACTTCGAATTAATTTTGGAAAAATAGTTTGGGGTTGGGAAAGATTAATTAATAAGAACTTGAGGCGTTAACCCTCATTTTTTAGATTCTACCTAGGGATAGGATTGGACTACTTGTAGCCTATCGGGTGTGCTTAATCTTATAATTGTGATTAGGGATAATTCAATTAGGAATTCTTGTTAGTCTTCGGAAGAAGCTAATTAAGAATTATTATCCATGGCTAATTAATATAAACGCACTCATACTTGTAAAATTGTGAAATACATTGGATCGTTACTTGAGTGTAATACCCGATGCAACCATACTTGTAGCCATTGATCATTTTACTTGCTTTCTAGGTTAGTTTGCATTTCCACATTTAGATATAAAACACTTTTTCAACGAACATTTTTATTGTTTGGCATTGCGCGACTTGCGATAATTTTCTTACATTCCTAATCGCCTATACATTATTCTCTGTGTGATTCGACCCCGACTCATAGTTGGATAAATTATATTGTTGCGACCGTAACTATTGCTTTTTAGCGGTGGATTTGGACGTCACCAATGCACTTGTGCTTGATTTCCCCTAACCCTTTTTTATAATTGAGTTACATTGTCCTTTACGTTTATTTACCATCTTTATGTTGTTACTTGACTTTATTTCGAGGTTAGAGATTCCCTTACCCTATTTGCCTTGTGATTGCTATTTGGGTGAGGAAGAGCGTAAATCATGAAGGATGATACCGTGCATTGTTTTGGTGAGAGAGTGTTAAAGCATGAAGGGCGATGCCTTGCACTTGTCTTTGATTTCCTAATTTTTATTGATAACTGTGTTACGGTTTCTCTACACTAAATTGTTGGCTTCCTGTTGTTACTTGTTGCGCCCCACAACATGATTTCCCCTTCCTATTTTCAATTAAGTTGTGGTGATTCTCATATTTATTTGTTGCTCTTCTGTTACTATTTGATGTTTCCCCGCCGCATGTTTTCTCCCTCTCATACTTGACTGTATATGATTGTTTCTTTCTGTACTTATTTTTTGCTGTATATAGTTAAATTGCACAGGTTTACTTGGTAGTCTGGTCCCAGCCTCGTCACTACTTCGCCGAGGTTAGGTTAGGCACTTACCAGCATATGAGGTTGGTTGTGCTGATATTACACTTTACACTTTTTTGTGCAGACCCCGGTGTTGTACACTTTGTAACGCAGTGGGATTGCTGATTCTTGCTCATCAAGCGACCCGAGGTAGTCCTGCAGGCGTCTACAGACATTGGCGTCTCCTTCTATCTATTATTACTATTTTTTTTTCATGCATTTCCAAAGACAGTGTTGTATTTATTTCTTTCAAACCTTTAATTGTAGTATTCTTAGACCGTCTGCAAAGCAGTGACACCAGTTCTGGGTAGTCGTGACTCAAATGGATGTATTGGATTTACGTTCAAATAGCTTATTTCTTTAGCTTCCACTTATGTTAAATTCCGTTGTTTAAATGTTATTACTTCACAATTGTTAATGAATATAAAAGTGGTAAAAAGGTAAAATGTGCAAATAATAGGCTTGCCTAGCTCGTATTAGTAGGCGCCATCACAACTCTCGAGGGTGGGAAATCCGGGTTTTGACAAGTTGTTCTTACAGCTCTAGGTTACATGGGTCTCATAGTTCACAAACAAGCTTAGTAGAGTCTGAGGGATCGGTACGAAGGCATTTGTATTTATCCCTAGAGGATATAGAGTTAGGAATAACTTCACATTCATTATTTCCTGTTCTCTCAATGCTAAATTGAAACCTCTACTCTTGTCCTTTTGCGAATGAGAGGTCATGTACCACTTCTTCAGTCGAGTAGCATCACAAACTAGTGATAGATCATCTACGTCTTTGGAGGGTTTGTGGAGGTTGGATAAGTATCACCAAGCTATTTACTACTACTTTCAGCAGTGCATCTACTGAGGATCCCTAAGATTGTCTAGGCAGTTGTCAAGAGGTTCGCAGGAACAATGGGATAGTTGAGACCAATGGGGTCAAGTTTTCCACTTTTCACTTGTCTGGATCTTCCAAGACTTGGTGGAGAGATTATTGCTTGGCTAGACCAGCCAGATCGCCAGCTTTGACTTAAGATCAGCTCATGCAGCTATTTTTGGAGAAGTTTCTCCACATCACTCGGAGAGAGGTATTAGAGGGATATAGGTATTAGAGGTGGAGGTAGAGATTCTAGAGGTGGAGGTAAAGGTATTAGAGGTGGATGTGAAGGTATTGTTCTGGTTTGTGGTAAAGAAGCTTCGATTTTATTTTGCGTCGTGACTGGTCATGCCTAGCGATTCTTTGAGTGCCCCTGTTTATGTGTCTACGCTAGTAGGTGATTTTATTGTGGTGGATCGCGTCCATTATTCATGTATAGTGGTTATTGGAGGTCTTGAGACTCGTGTAGATTTACTTCTTTTGGACATGGATGATTTTGGTGTTATATTGTTGATGGATGAGTTATCACGTTACCATGCTATCTTGGATTATCAAGCCAAGAATGTGACCTTATCTTTATAGGTTGCCTCGTTTATAGTGGAGAGGGACTCCTGGTCATTCTACCCGTAGTGTTATCTCTTATCTAAAGGCTCGATGTATGGTTGAGCAGGGGTGTTAGTCCTATTTGGCATATGTTTATGATTCTAGTGCTGAGGTTCTTTCCATAAATTTTGTGCCTATTGTTCGTGAGTTTCATTATGTTTTCCCTTCAGATCTGCCAGGCATGCCACCCGACAGGGGTATTGACTTTTGCATTAATTTGGCTTCAGGCACTTCTATCACGTCGTATCATATGGACTCGCCTGAGTTGAAAGAGTTGAAGGAGCAGTTGGAAAACTTGCTTGAGATGGGTTTCATTAGACCTAGTGTTTCGTCTTGGGGTGCGCCGGTGTTGTTTGTTAAAAGTAAGAATGGGTCGATACGAATATGTATTGATTACCAGCAGTTGAGCAAGGTTACAATCAAGAATAAGTATCCATTGTTGAGGATTGATGATTTATTTGATCAACTTCAGGGTGCCATGGTGTTTTTGAAGATTGACTTGAGATCTGGCTACCATCAGTTGAGGATTAGGGCATCTGATGTCCATAAGATAGCTTTTCGCACTAGGTACAAGCATTATGAGTTCTGTATGATGTCATTCGGTTGACAAATGCCCCATCAACTCTTAGGGATTAGATGAACCGACTGTTCGGGCTTTATTTGGATTCGTTCATGATAGTCTTCGTGATGATATTTTGATATATTCACGTAGCCGGAAGGAGCACGAGCAGCATGTTAGAGTGGTTCTTCAGACTTTGAGGGATAGTCAGTTCTATGCCAAGTTTTCAAAGTGTAAGTTCTGGTTGATTTCAGTTGCATTCCTGGGTCATATTGTGTCAATAGAGGGTATTCAAGTTGATCCGAAGAAGATTGAGGCAGTCAAGAACTGGCCCAGACTAGCATCAGCAATAGAGATTCAGAATTTCTTGGGATTGGCAGACTATCGTTGGTTTGTGAAGGTGTTTTCATCTATCGCAGCCCTGATGACCAGGTTGACCCAGAAGGTTGTCCAGTTCAGGTAGTGGGACGAGTGTGAGGTAAGTTTTCAAAAGCTCAAGACAGCTCTGACTACGGCACCAGTGTTGGTTTTGCCTACAGGTTCCGGGCCTTATACAATTTATTATGATGCGTCTCGTATTGGAATTGGTATAGTGTTGATTTAAGATGGCATGTTCATTGTCTATGCTTCGCAGCAGTTGAAGATTAATGAGAAGAACTATCCAGTTCATGATTTGGAGTTGGCAGCCATTATTCACGCATTGAAGATTTTGAGGCATTGTCTGTATGGCGTGGCACGTGAGGTTTTCAGGGATCATAAGATCCTTCAGTATTTGTTCAAGTAAAAGGAGTTGAATTTGAGGCAGATGAGGTGGTAGGAGTTGTTAAAGGACTATGATATCACTATCTTATATCATCTAGGAAAGGCCAATGTGGTGTCCGATGCTTTGAGTAGGAAGTCATCCAGTATGGGCAATCTTTCTTATATTCCTTTCAGTGAGAGACCGCTTGCTTTTGATGTTTAGGCTTTAGCCAATCAGTTTGTGAGGTTGGATGTTTCTGAGCCTAGTCATGTATAAGTTTGCACAGTTGCTCGTTCTTCATTATTGGAGCGTATTTGCGATCAGCAGTATGATTACCCATATTTGTGTATCCTTAGGGACACGGCGCAACGCGGAGGTGCCAAGCAGATTAACTTAAATGATGATGGAGTCTTGAGATTGCAAGGTCGAGTTTGTTAGCCTAATGTATATGGGCTTCGGGAGTTGATCTTAGAGAAGGCCTATAGCTCTTGGTACTCTATTCAATCGGGCATCGCGAAGATGCATAAGGATTTGCGGCAGCATTATTGGTGGTGGAGAATGAAGAAAGATATCATTACATATGTGGCTCAGTGTCTGAATTGTCAGTAGGTTAAGTACGAGCATCAGAGTCCCGGTGGTTCATTTCAGAGGATTGAGCTTCCCAAGTGAAAGTTGGAGCGGATCACTATGGATTTTATTATTTGACTCCCACAGACTCGCAGGAAGTTCGATGGAGTATGGGTTATTGTTGATATGCTGACCAAGTCAGCGCATTTCATTCTTATCACTGTCTCCTATTCTTCAGAGAGGTTAGCTGAGTTCTATATCCGGGAGATTGATCGCCCTCATGGCGTGCCTGTGTCTATCATTTCGGACCAGGGTATGCAGTTTACCTCGTGTTTCTGGAGGTCAGTTCAGCGAGAGTTAGGCATGCATATTGAGTTGAGCATAGCAAACGGACTGGAAGTCTGAGTGGACTATTCAAATTTTGGAGGATATGATCCAAGCTTATGTCACTGATTTTGGAGGCTCGTGGGATAAATTTTTGCCTTTAGCAAAATTCGCCTACAGCAGCAACTGCCAGTCGAGTATCCAAATGGATCCTTTTAAGGCTTTATATAGTAGGTGGTGTCGGTCTCCGATTAGATGGTTTGAGTCAGGGGAGGCTCGGTTTTAGGGTACAGATCTAGTACATGATGCCTTAGACAAGTTCAAAATTATTCAGGATAGGCTTTATACAGCTCAGTCCAGGCAAAAAAGTTACGCCGATCGCAAGGTTCGTGATTTGGCATTCATGGTCGATGAGCGGTTATTGCTTCAAGTGTCGCCTATGAAGGGCATGATGAGATTTGGGAAGAAGGGAAAGCTCAGCCCTAGGTTCATTGGCCCGATTGAGACTCTCGATCGATTGAAAGAGGTGGTTTATAGACTTGCATTGCCGCCGAGCTTATCAGTCGTGCATCCAGTATTTCATGTGTCCATGCTTCGAAAGTTTCACGGTGACCCAGCCCATGTGTTAGATTTCATCATTGTCCGGTTGGACAAGGACTTGTCTTATGAGGAGGAGTCGTTGGCTATTCTAGAGTAGTAGGTTCGTTAGTTGAGGTCGAAGAGTTTCCCTTCTGTTCGTGTTCAGTGGAGAGGTCAGCGTCTTGAGGCATCAACCTGGGAGTCCAAGATTGATATGTAGAGCTGTTATCCCCATCTTTTCACCGACTCGGGTACTTCCTTTTTTTATCAATTCGAGGAAGAATGGTTTTTTAGGGGTGGAGAATTCACTTGTTTTAAAATGAAATTCTACGTTCTGAGGCCTTAAAAACCTCTCTTAACATCTCCTTGATTTGCATACACAGTCCGGCGCATAGCCGAAAAGCCTAAATATGAAACCATATGATAAGTTTGACTATAAAATAAAGTAATTTGACTTCGGTTAATGTTTTGGATAAATGAACCCCGACCAATGATTTGACGGTCTCGGAGGGTCTGTGGGAAAATATGGGACTTGGGCGTATGCCCGGAATCAAATTCCGAGGCCCCAAGCCCGAGAAATTAATTTCTGAAAGAAATTGTTTTCTGAAATTGTTTATAAGGTTCGGAAATAAATTTTGATTAGAACATATTTATCGAGCTTGTATTTTGGTTATGGCACCCAGTACAGGTCTTATGTCTGATTTAATATAATTCTGTGAAGTTTGAAAAGAAACGGAATCGATTTGATGTGATTCAGACCTTAAATGCAAATTTGATGTTTAAATAGGTTTTGAGAAATTTCATTGAGCTTAAGGTTTAATTCGATGTTCATGATGTTATTTTGATGATTTGAGTACAAGAATAAGTTTGTGGGATGTTTTTCAGGTTGGTTGTATGTTTGGTTTGGAGCCTCGAGGGCTCGGGTGAGTTTTGGATAGGTCACGGGGTGAAATTTTAGACTTAAGGAATTGCAGGCCTGCAGGCTTCACATTTCCCAAACCCCCTTCACAATTTCCAGGTTCGCATTTCCCAAACTCCCTTTGCAATTCCTAGACTTTGCATTTCCCAAACTTTTTCGCAATTTCGAGTTTTGCATTTCCCAAACTCCCTTTGCAATTCCCGGGCTTTGCATTTCCCAGACTTCTTCGCGTTTCCCAAAAACAAATTTTGCAATTCCCAAGCCAGTAGTGTCACGACCCCAAACCCCGGTCGTGATGGCGCCCAACACATTGCTAGGCAAGCCCGACCATCTTATCCAATTACCAGCCAAGTATAATTAATACTAATTAATCGGCGTGATTAGCCTATTTTCATAACAAATCAAGAAGTGTAGAAATGAAATACAAGAACACAGTCCCAACCAAATCTCGTGGTGTCACAAGTCTGAGCCTCTACAAATGAGATCTACTACACAATCAAGTCTAACCGGAATGGAGACAACAAAATGATAAAAAGAAAGAGGTCAGGTATTGTGGACGTCGGCAGCTACCTCGAAGTCTCCACAGAATGGGCATAATAAAGCAGTTGTGATAGCTCAACTGCCTCTCGGGCACCTGTGGATCTGCACAGAAAGTGCAGGGGAGTGGGGTGAGTATATTTCAACTCAGTGAGTAATAATAATAAATAATAACTGAAGGTAAGAACTCATGTGCTATCACTTAGCAGTTCTAAGGCAACCCTCACAGGTATGTCATCACTATAGTAGTACTCTAATCTCCAATCCACGTTTATCTCTACAAGATTTTACATTGATCCAACCCTCACTCGTACCCCTATGGTGTACGGCCATCTCAATATATAGAGACATATACATCTGTCTATAACATATAAATATTTCGGTATATATATGAATATGAATAAGTATAATGCCGCGGCGTGCAGCCCGCTCCAATACATATACCGCTGCGGCGCGCAGCCCGCTCCATTTAACGTCGACGGCTCTCACTAGGGGTGTATACAGACTTCTAAGGGGGTGTATACAGACTTCGGAGGATCTCCCTAGGCCCAAGCACTATAATACTGCGGCGTGCAGCACGATCCACACAAATATTTCTGCGGCGTGCAGTCCGATCCAATATATATATATGTATATATCTCTATACTGCTGCGGCGTGCGGCCCGATCCCATAATATACACCAGTGCTCACTGAGAATGTGTGCAGACTCAGACTCCGAAGGGGCTCCTACAGCCCGAGCGCAATAATACTGCGGCGTGCAGTCCGTCCCACATGTATATTACATGTATATTACTGCGGTGTGCAGTCCGATCCAATATATATACTGCTGTGGCGTGCAGCCCGATCCAATATAGGTATATATATATAATACCTCATAATGGGTCCTCGACGCTATTCCAGTCAGTATATACTTGGCCTCTCAGGCCCAATATAATATATCCCAGTGGGTCCTTGACCCTATCTCGGTCAATATAGACTTGGCCTTTCAGGCCCAATATAACATCTCATAGTGGGTCCTTGACCCTATCTCATCTCAATCGGTATAGACTTGGCCTTTCAGGCCCACTCAGCTAGAACAGGGAATTCCACCCTAGATAATCTCTCTCAATGTACACATCTAATACGGGCTCATATTATGCTATACGGCTAGAGCTACGGCTGAGTGTATGTTTCCAACACGATATAAGGGTCACCTAGCTCTATAGGTTCCCTAATGCTCTACAGATCGGCACAAGGCCCCAAACATGGCTATTAGCCCAATTGTACAGTTATAATCTCATTAACAGTCATACAACACGGTATTCTATTAGCCGGGAAGGACCAAGTCCGAACCCTCAATCACAATGTCACTACGCCCGTCAGAGAATGCGTGTCTCATCTCAATATAGCACTGTGAAGTGCTAGTACGGGGTTTCAAACCCTCAGTACATTGTTTACTACTACCACTCACCTCGAACCGGTAGAAGCCTCGGTCCGCCTTGCGCTTGCCTCGCAAATCAATCTCCTCGGTTGCCAAATCTGCTCAAAATCAATGAGAATACATCAATATATGCTAAATTCACGTAACACATTCGAAATAACCCAAATTGCATCAAAACCCACAAAGTTGTCAAAACCCGACTTTTGGTACGCTTCTCGAAAAATTATAAAAGTTACATATTCGGAACTCTCATCTCAATACGAGTCTAGGCATATAAAATTTACAAAATTCGGACTCCATTTTGCCTGCTCAAATCGGTATTTTACCAAAGCCCTGGCCTAGGCTAAATTTCCCCACAATTTGATCCAATTTCGGTGAAATAAAGAAGGATTCTAAGATAAAAACACATATATTAACCATAAAACTTACCTCCAATGATAACCCGGTGAAATCCCAGCAATTTACCTTCACTTTTGCTCTCCAAGACTCAACAATGGAGGTTTTCAATTAATGAGTCGCGGATGAAAATTCTGTCCACATTTTTTTTAACAAAATACTGTTCACCCGTGTTACTGTTCACCCATGTTACTGTTCACAAGGTACTGTTCATGGGATACTGTTCACAATGTACTATTCACGTGGTACTATTCACGTGGTACTATTCACGGGACTATTCATTGGGTACTATTCACGAGGACTATTCACGGGTACTATTCATTGCAGCAGCTTTTTATCTAAATTGCAGCACAGTCATTTTTTACTAAAATGGCTCTAAATCCATCATACGAACTCGAAATTAGACGATTCTTTTTCCTTTGGCTCCGTAATTTTGATACGGATCTAGTAGTTCAAACAAAACTGAATTTGGAGCTCATTTGCTTAGTTCAATACCAATTTCGCTCGTTAAACAATTAACTCACATATCGCGTCAAAAACCCAATCGCAACTTGATGAAATTAAACCAAAATTTCCAGATCAGTCCTATAATTCATGATTTAAATTCTCGAAGTCTCGAAGTTAAATTTGGATCTCTAGAACTAAAAATAGACCTTTGGATCATTACATTTACGCTCAAAACTGCAAAAATCTTCCAAAAATGACCCGTTGGACATCCGAAACACACCCGAGACCCCCGAGACCTCAACCAAATATACGGACATGATCTATTACCTCATTCCAACTTGCTCGAATCATTAAATCACTATAGTTAACATCAAAATCGTCAGTTTTCAGCAAATTCAAGCTTAAATTTAACTATAACTTTCAAAATTCTTATTCGATCGAAAACCCGACCAAACGACCTCCGAATGACCTGAAATTTTGCAGGCACATCCAAAATCACCTAACGGAGCTACTGCAATTGTCGGAATTCCATTCCGACTCCCGGATCAAAATCTCACCTACCGTCCGGATTTTGCCAAAATTCAACCTTAGCCAATTCAAGCCTATTTCTACAACGGACCTCCAAATTCAATTCCGATTATTCCCCTAAGTCACAAATCCCCACCCGGAACTAACCGAATCATCCGATTCCGAGTCCTCTAACTAAGTAGTCAACGTCCAGTTGACTTTTCCCAACTATTCCTTCTTCTAAGAGACTTTCTGTCTCAATTTCAATCAAACTCAACTCGGATTGACTCAAACTCACCCAACATGCATATTACAACATCAACAAGCATATAACGGGGGTAACGGGGTGATAACTCACATGATGACGGGCCGGGTCATCACATTCTCCCCAACTTAAGCAAACGCTCGTCCTCGAGCGGACCGAGAGGTCTACTGGAAGTGACCCAATAGCCGAATGACCTTACCAAGCATATATTCGGGGCGATACCACTTCACCCTATCTTTCATAAGTCCGATAACATAGTATAGCTGAATTTCCACAGTCTAACTGAACCATAAACAACATCGCACTTTCCGAAATCATATACCAGTCTGAATCCCACATCTATACTCAGAGTACACACGATCCAACTGTAATAGCCAACTCACCACTCCGGGTGAGATCACATGATGTATCAAACAACTCGATCACTCGATACGATAGTCTCTAATCACGACAACTGGCCACAATAACCAAATATTAGCAGAAAGAACCTTTCTTATTAGATAGAGTCTTATTCCAACACCTTCATATCCTGCCCACGGCAACTGAAGCACGTGATATACCGAACCCATCTCTCGGGTCAACCATTCGTGAATCTATTTCCCTTTTAAAACTGACACCACAATAAGTTTCAGAGCCAAACCTCGATATTACCTTTCTAACGAGCTGAAATCATATATGCTCGCTCTCATTAATGACTTGAATGATCATTTCGGTTATAAACACCACACTGGTAACATGACACCTCAGCATCGGCCTAGGCCACAACTAGCACAACACAGGCTCCAATAAGAACGATCTGAACACACTCGAATCATGACAACTGACTCGCACAAAGAGCCATAATTCAAATTCTTCCATACCATCACAACACATAACTGAGATTCTCGTCTCACATCATAGAATTAGAGTACCTGAATCCTCCTCGAAAGGTCATAACATCACGTGGCCTTGCCACATCTCATGATTCTATCCAAACACTATTACTCATGGAGCACCTCAAGTCGCAATGCTCAAAACGGTCAGCCACACACATATTTAGGTCTGAACTCAAGCAATCAATCACACGCGATGATACATTTAGTATATGCTATCGAATCCTGAATGGACACAACCGATGTGCTACTCCCCGAGCGATACCCAATACGGACTATTCCTCGGAAGAGAGGAAGTATTGTATACAAGGTACATATAGGAAGCTATATTTCCCACATCACACTGTTGCGGCGCGCAACCCGTTCCAATAGCATCCTGTTGCGGCGCGCAACCCGTTCCAATAGCATACCTGTGGCGGCGTGCCACCCGATCCAAATACCATACATGTGGCGGCGTGCCACCCGATCCAGATACTATACATGTGGCGGCGTGCCACCCGATCCGCGCATAAATCTAGCAAAAGGGAATGCGCATACCTCGAGCTCGGTCACATGAAACTCATCCGACAAAGTTCCTCAATACCGGAACTGAATCAATGGTAGATACCTCTACACTGACATCCGCCACGAAGGCCCAACTGGCAAAGCAATACCTACCAGCCGTCCGCTGGCCCTAGGGTACATCCACCCTGCTGGAGCATGATCTGATGCGCTCTGCCATGCAGTTTGCGACATGTTTCTGACATAGTCCATATCACATTAGTCTAGACAGTCTGACTTATGACAACCAACCTGCAATCATATATCATTATTCAAATTCGTCATATCAAGTGACGAGATAGCCACTAGGGCTTCCAATTTCCGATAACCGCTACACTGTGCCGATACACACGATATACCACCGCTGCGCAGGCGGGTTACGAGAACTTCTAGTCTCCAACACATACATAACACAGGAATCACTATGCCCGATTCCGTACTTCACCGTATGATTACATAACGCACCTCAAGCGTCCATTCATACCACGAAAGACATTCATAAATTTCACTATGTCATCAACGACTCAATTATTACAGTCGATCCACCGGGAGAATACCACCATACCGCTAGATATTATCAATTTATTTTACCTGCCCCTTTTTACCATAGACTCTGCCGAAATACTAGCATAGCAGTACCATTCTCCTAAATCACCAGGAAGATTGATTCTCAGATTATCTGCAGCTGCCCACGCTGCTTGAGGGTTTTAATGACTTCCCATATAATGAATTGATCTCAAAACCTTGAACATGTCGTTATCAACTTTCCATAACACATTGCATATACCATACCACACTAAAATAACCGGGAAAATTCATATCCCTTTCCCTACGCCGCAAATATCAGCGCACTCAACTAGTCAAGGACTTTCATGATCCCATATAGAGAAAACTCATTACACGTTCCAAGCTTTACATACCAACAGGAAATACACTCCTTTTCAAACCACGGTAAAACACATCACAAACCCTTTCTCCCAATTACATTGCATAAGTTAAATTGCCAGGACTGAGTCCTTATACCCATACTGAGTTACACAACTGCCAATACTCAAAAGCTTTATTGCACAATATCGGCGAGACTCATTACTTCAAACATATACCAGGAATTAATCGTATTCCTTATCATACCGTTTCGGTTTATTAACAAGTTGATCCATTTACCCAATTTCCTTTCTGATTCATCTTTAATTTAATACTAGTCTTTATTGCAGCACCACAATGCCTCAACCCATGTTACCACACAAGACTCGTACATAAGACCATACGGTCTAAGACCCATAGGCCACTGAATACTCTCTCAATTGTTTCCCAGAAATACCACATTCTACAATACTTTGTTTTGAAGAACTTTCTGCGATTTGAATTTGTTATCATTACCTTTCTATATGGATACAAAGAATCTCATCATCCCCATAACATAACAAAGGTCTTGATTTCTTCTAACGAAACCACGGTCTTTAGCCACGTGCACAGTCTTAAGGCACCTGACTATTGCAAGCGTAAATCTTAGACACCGCAAGGCTATTCTCGGGCGTCATTCACCCTTAACCAGTTATAATTCAACTGCCTTATTAAACAGAACCACTCGGGCCTTAATAGAACTCTGACACCGCAGAACATGATTACATACGGATATAATTAACTATCTTTCTTTTCTATACATCAAACATTCTTTAGCAATAGCCACTCAAAACCTCCTAGTATTTTCTCACATCTACGAAGCACCATAACCTTCGTCGGAATTTTTCCCAACATGCTTGGGGACAGAACCATCATAGCACACAATAGTGCAATCGGTTAGTTAATAACAACCTCCCCAACTTGGCTCGGAGCCATACATCAAAGCACTTTTAGCCACTCATAGCATTCTTACTCAATTGATGCTCCAATGTTACAGTGAGATTAAACTCGAGCTATTTACAAACTTTGGCGGAGACTCGAATCATCGGAAATCTTAACTCTTTTGCAATTCTCGTATTCATTCACACGCAACAATTAAGCCCATTCCTTAGGCGACAACATCTTTTTTTTTTAAGTCCCAAAATTTTCAAAAATTTCGGCAGAGTTTCCTTTGTAATTGGGCCTATCCACCTACCAGAGAACCACCAAAATCATGCTAACGACACGTCCACAAATTGACAAAGCATCACAATGTATATCAACAATATTAATCTCAATACCACCTGTATTATATTATCAAAATTGATACGTGGACATGCGTTTCACCTATTTGAATCGTAACACATAGAAAATACATTTCAACCCTCCATTATCTGGGCTATTCCACCAAGTAAGAACATTTTCTTTCCTTAATATTTATGTATACCTTCCATTGCCATAGACATTACACAGTACCAACATACTCATTACATAGCTATCTAGCCGCCATTCCCACAATCAGGGACAATACTAAACATATAAGTTCATAATACCAGCTCGTAAAATTAGGACCTCGGTGCTCAAGCCATATGCAAAGATTCGGCCTCAAGTCCTTCAGACCGACCCAACATAAAACTTACGGAGATTACATCTTGCCCCTTAATCGAGAAATCATAAGCCATCAAGGCAAATTTATCACTAAGCACTCGAGTGCGCGCATCAATGTGCAGGAGGAATTTCAAGAATTACATCTCAAGCTGAATAAAACACGCACGATGAGCTGGTCCACTGGGGAAAACGCGTCTACACATGTTGTCCAAGGCCTTACTAATATTGCCTAGGACTCCCACTCTCATTTTCGATGTGGGACTCTTACGAGATACAGTGAACTATGTTACCACTAAAATCCGCTCGACTTGTCACGATCCCAAACCCGGTCGTGATGGCGCCCAACACATTGCTAGGCAAGCCTGACCATCTTATCCAATTACCAGCCAAGTATAATTAATACTAATTAATCGGCGTGATTAGCCTGTTTTCATAACAAATCAAGAAGTGTAGAAATGAAATACAAGAACACAGTCCCAACCAAATCGTGGTGTCACAAGTCTGAGCCTCTACAAATGAGATCTACTACACAATCAAGTCTAACCAGAATGGAGACAACAGAATGATAAAAAGAAAGAGGTCAAGTACTGCGGACGTTGGCAGCTACCTCGAGGTCTCCACAAAATGGGAATAATAAAGCAGTTGCGATAGCTCAACTGCCCTCCTGAGCCTGTATATCTGCACAAAAAGTGCAAGGGAGTAGGGTGAGTATATTTCAACTCAGTGAGTAACAATAATAAACAATAACTGAAAATAAGAACTCCTGTACTATCACTAAACGGTTCTAAGGCAACCCCCCACAGGTTAGTCATCACTATAATGAGTACTCTGATCACCAGTCCACATCTATCTCATCTAGGTCCCACACTGACCACATCCTCGCTCGTACCACTACGGTATACAGCCATCTCAATATATAGAGACATATACATCTGTCTATAACATATAAATATTTCAGTATATATATGAATATGAATAAGTATAATGCTGCGGCGCGCAGCCCGCTCCAATACATATACCGCTGCGGCGCGCGGCCCGCTCCATTTAACGTCGACGGCGCTCACTGGGGGTGTATACAGACTTCGGAGGGGCTCCCTAGGCCCAAGCACTATAATACTGCGGCGTGCAGCACGATCCACACAAATATTTCTGCGGCGTGCAGTCCGATCCAATATATATATATGTATATATCTCTATACTGCTGCGGCGTGCGGCCCGATCCCATAATATACACCAGTGCTCACTGAGAATGTGTGCAGACTCAGACTCCGAAGGGGCTCCTACGGCCCAAGCGCAATAATATTGCGGCGTGCAGTGCGTCCCACATGTAAATTACGTGTATATTACATGTATATTACTGCGGCGTGCAGTCCGATCCAATATATATACTGCAGCGTGCAGCCCGATCCAATATAGGTATATATATATAATACCTCATAATGGGTCCTCGACCCTATTCCGGTCAGTATATACTTGGCCTCTCAGGCCCAATATAATATATCACAGTGGGTCCTTGACCCTGTCTCAGTCAATATAGACTTGGCCTTTCGGGCCCAATATAACATCTCATAGTGGGTCCTTGACCCTATCTCATCTCAATTGGTATAGACTTCGCCTTTCAGGCCCACTCAGCTAGAACAGGGAATTCCACCCTAGATAATCTCTCTCAATGTACACATCTAATACGGGCTCATATTATGCTATACAGCTAGAGCTACGGCTGAGTGTATGTTTCCAACACGATATAAGGGTCACCTAGCTCTATAGGTTCCCTAATGCTCTACAGATCGGCACAAGGCCCCAAACATGGCTATTCGCCCAATTGTATAGTTATAATCTCATTAACAGTCATACAACACGGTATTCTATTAGCCGGGAAGGACCAAGTCCGAACCCTCAATCACAATGTCACTACGCCCGTCAGAGAACGCGTGTCTCATCTCAATATAGCACTGTGAAGTGCTAGTACGGGGTTTCAAACCCTCGGTACATTGTTTACTACTACCACTCACCTCGAACCGGTAGAAGCCTCGGTCCGCCTTGCGCTTGCCTCGCAAATCAATCTCCTCGGTTGCCAAATCTGCTCAAAATCAATGATAATACATCAATATATGCTAAATTCACGTAACCCATTCGAAATAACCCAAATTGCATCAAAACCCACAAAGTTGTCAAAACCCGACTTTTGGTACGCTTCTCGAAAAATTATAAAAGTTACATATTCGGAACTCTCGTCTCAATACGAGTCTAGGCATATAAAATTTACAAAATTCGGACTCCATTTTGCCCGCTCAAATCGGTATTTTATCAAAGCCCTAGCCTAGGCTAAATTTCCCCACAATTTGATCCAATTTCAGTGAAATAAAGAAGGATTCTAACATAAAAACACATATATTAACCATAAAACTTACCTCCAATGATAACCCGGTGAAATCCCAGCAATGTCCCTTCATTTTTGCTCTCCAAGACTCAACAATGGAGGTTTTCAATTAATGAGTCGCGGATGAAAATTCTGTCCACATTTTTTTTTAACAAAATACTGTTCACCCGTGTTACTGTTCACCCGTGTTACTGTTCACAAGGTACTGTTCACGGGATACTGTTCACAATGTACTATTCACGTGGTACTATTCACGGGACTATTCATTGGGTACTATTCACGGGGACTATTCACGGGTACTATTCATTGCAGCAGCTTTTTATCTAAATTGCAGCACAGTCATTTTTTACTAAAATGGCTCTAAATCCATCATACGAACTCGAAATTAGGCGATTCTTTTTCCTTTGGCTCCGTAATTTTGATACGGATCTAGTAGTTCAAACAAAACTGAATTTGGAGCTCATTTGCTTAGTTCAATACCAATTTCGCTCGTTAAACAATTAACTCACATATCGCGTCAAAAACCCGATCGCGACTTGATGAAATTAAACCAAAATTTCCAGATCAGTCCTATAATTCATGATTTAAATTCTCGAAGTCTCGAAGTTAAATTTGGATCTCTAGAACTAAAAATAGACCTTTGGATCATTACATTTACGCTCAAAGCTGCAAAAATCTTCCAAAAATGACCCGTTGGACATCCGAAACACACCCGAGACCCCCGAGACCTCAACCAAATATACAGACATGATCTATTACCTCATTCCAACTTGCTCGAATCATTAAATCACTATAGTTAACATCAAAATCGTCCGTTTTCAGCAAATTCAAGCTTAAGTTTAACTATAACTTTCAAAATTCTTATTCGATCAAAAACCCGACCAAACGACCTCCGAATGACCTGAAATTTTGCAGGCACATCCAAAATCACCTAATGGAGCTACTACAACTGTCGGAATTCCATTCCGACTCCCGGATCAAAATCTCACCTACCGTCCGGATTTCGCCAAAATTCAACCTTAGCCAATTCAAGCCTATTTCTACACCGGACCTCCAAATTCAATTCCGATTGTTCCCCTAAGTCACAAATCACCTCCCGGAACTAACCGAATCATCCGAATCCGATTCCGAGTCCTCTAACTAAATAGTCAACGTCCGGTTGACTTTTCCCAACTATTCCTTCTTCTAAGAGACTTTCTGTCTCAATTTCAATCAAACTCAACTCGGATTGACTCAAACTCACCCAACATGCATATTACAACATCAACAAGCATATAACGGGGGTAATAGGGTGATAACTCACATGATGACGGGCAGGGTCATCACAAGTAGAGTTTTGTTCGCAATTGTGAACCCATGTTCGCAATTCCCACAATTAAGACCTGCAACTTTTATACTTAGCCAATTTTAAACCCATTTTTCACATCTTTTCAAAACTGATACACACTATTGCAATTTTTCAAGAGCAACTTTCCTTTATAATCAATTGCAAGTCATTTTTAACTAGTTTTCTTCAATCATTAACATCTTTTAACATGATTTTAACTCAAATTCAATCATTTTCATGGGGGGGATTGGATGTTTTGGCTAGAACCTAGGTTTTTCCAAAATTGGGGATTTGGACCTCGATTTGAGGTCCAATTTTGAAACAAATTATATATTTGGGTTCGTGGGGGAATGGGTAATTGGGTGTTGGTTTAAACCTCAGGTTTTGACCATGTGGGCTCGGGGCTATTTTTGACTTTTTGGGAAAAATTTTGGAAAATTCATTTTGATGCATTCAAATTGATTCATTTAGCGTTTATTGACGTAATTAAGTAACTTGTGACTAGATACAACCAAATTAGTGGTGGAATCAAAGGTAAAGCTATAATTGAATCGTGAATAATGTTCGAGGCATCGAGGTAAGTGTTTGGTCTAACCTTAACTTCAGGGATTAGGAGTTGAGTCTTATTTGCTACTCCCTTCGTTTCAATTTATGTGAACCCATTTGACTGTGCATGAAGTTTAAGAAAAGAAAGAAGACTTTTGATCTTGTGGTGTAAAATGAGGCACCTTTGTTTTGTGTGGCTATAAATCATTGCATAAAGGTAAATTGTTTCCAAATAAGGAAAGGGGTCATTCTTTTTGGAACGGACTAAAAAGGAAATAGGTTCACATAAATTGAAACAGAGGGAGTATATGGTAATTGTTGAGTACGGCGTATAGGCATGGTGACGAGTATCTATGTGTCGGTGTCTATCATGCCTGGAGTCTTTATATTGTGATTATCATGACTTTGTTGTATCTTTCATGCCTTGGTGCTAGTTTCTAATTGTTATATAAAGTTTTTCGAAAGAATTGTGACCTATGAACATTGAGGAGTGTTGGCTCAAGTTGTATAACAAATTGTGAAAGTATAAGTACCAATTGTACTTTTAGCGCATTGGCTCGAGTTGTGAAATGAACCGTGAAGGTTTCTAATTGTTATATAATGTTTTTTGAAAGAATTGTGACCTACGAACATCGAGGAGTGTTGGCTCAAGTTGTATAACGAATTGCGAAAGTATAAGTACAAATTGAACTTTCAGAGCATTGGCTCAAGTTGTGAAATGAACTGTAAAGGTATAAGCGATAATTGAACCTCTAAAGCTTTGGCTCGAGTTGTGAAGTGAATTGTGAAGTAAAAGTGAGAAAGAGAAGAGATCATTATATGGACACCCTTGCCGGCCTATTATTGGTTTATTTGTTATCTCCCTTGCCGGGATGTGGATGTTATTAATGTTGTTCCCTTGCCGGTATATAATTGTTGACTTGTTGCTCCTTCGCCGAGATTCTTATTGAAAATTTCCTTTAATTTCTTGCCCTATAGTTTGTGATTTTTGTTTGGGTGAGGAAGAGCATAAAGCACAAAGATGTTGTGCATTGTTGTTTCGTGAGGAAAGAGTGTAAAGCAAGAAGGGTGATTCTATGCAGCATGATGTACCATTTCGTGCCTATTATAATGATTTCATGGTGAGGAAAGAGTTTAAAGAATAAAGTGTGATTTTGTGCCACACGATGTACCATTCCAAGCCTATTAAAAGCACGAAGAGTAAAAAGCACGAAGGGTGATGTCGTGCGCTTGTCCTTGATTGCCCTGACCCTTGTTGATAATTGAGTTACGTTGTCTTTTACGTTTATTTACTGATTTTCTATTGTTACTTGACCTTTTTTGAGGTTAGATTCACTTACCCTATTTGACTTGAGATTGTTGTTTGGGTGAGGAAGAGCATAAAGCACGAAGGGTAATGTCGTGTATTGTTTTAGTGAGAGAGTGTTAAAGCATGATGGGTGATGTCGTCTATAGTTTTGGCGAGAGAGAGTAAAATCACGAAGGTTGATGCCGTGAACTTGTCTTTGATTTCCTAATTTTGATTGATAACTGTGTTATGGTTTCTCTACATAAAATTGATGGCTTCCTGTTGATACTTGTTGTACCGCGCAACATGACGCCCCTTTTATTTTCAATTAAACCGTGGTGGTCCTCATATTTATTTGTTTCTATTATGTTACTATTCGGTGTTTCCCTACAGTATATTTTCCCCCTCCCATACTTGATTGTATATGATTGTTTCTTTATGTACTTCTTTTATGTTGTATATAGTTAAATTGCAAAGGTTTATTTGGTAGTCTGGTCCTAGCCTTGTCACTACTTCTCCGAGGTTAGGCTAGGTACTTACCAGCACATAGATTCATTTGTGCTGATACTATACTCTACACTCTTTTGTGTAGACCCCAGTATTGTAGGCTTCGGACCGCAGTGGGATTGTTGATTCTTGCTCATCAGGCGACCCGAGGTAATCCTGCAAGCGTCCGCAGGCCTTGGCGTCTCCTTCTATCTACTATTACTATTTTTTTCATGCATTTCCAGAGAAAGTGTTGTATTTATTTCTTTCAGAGCTTTAATTATAGTATTCTTAGATCGTCTGTGATGTTGTGACACCAGTTCTGGGTAGTCAAGACTCAAACAGATGTATTGGATTTATAATCAGATAGTTATTGCTTTATCTTCCGCTTATGTTTAATTTCACTATTTAAATGATATTATTCGCAATTGTAAATGAATATAAAAGTGGGTAACAGGTAAAATGTGCAAATAACTGACTTTCCTATCTCGTATTAGTAGGCTCTATCACGACTCCCCATGGTGGGAAATCCGGGTCGTGACGTTTGAGATACTCATTGACATGGTTGATGCTGGCACATTAGGCTATGACATACATTCTATCTTCCTATGTATTTGTCTTGAATTGTGACGTCTAAGTAAAGTAAATATCATAATGTGTGATGCCTTTTCTCAATTGTTTGACTTGTATGCCACATAGTGCAATCTTGCTTAATTTTTCTCAATTATGTGTGCTTGCTTGACTTGAGTGTTGAACAAAACCATCTTGGTTGAGTCATGTGAAATGTGTGTGTGAGGATTTGTAATCTTATGTGCTATCCTTTGTAGTCTAGAACTTGCACTGTTTTTTAATCAAAGCAAAATTGTAAGTTGTGCTAATTTAGGAGATGATGTAGGTGTTTCTTGCTTGGTAATGGATGTGCTTGACACATAAATATAAAATATTCCGGTTACTATCCCTTTGTGCCTATAAGCCTTTCTTTTGGCAACCACATTACAAGCCATACCCCTGTTTTGTTCTTATTTTACCTCCTAAGGCACTTAGTCACTAAAAGAAGTAAGGTTAGAGAATAGGGAGTATCTTTTGAGATGAACCATGGAAGGGACCGTAGGTGCCCTAAAAGTTAAAATAAAAAGTAACTAGCCGATGAACTTTAATGTATGGAGGGTGTGAAGAAAAAGAAAAAAATTCAAGAAAAAAGAATTGATAGTGAAAGTATGTAGAAAAATACACACCTCCAATTCTTAATAATTTGTGCTAGTGGGCATATATAAGTGCTTAATGGAAGTAAGGGCTATGTTGCATATGGGTTGTGGCAAGTGAATTGGTTGAGAGGAATATTTGCTTGAATTGTGAATTTAGTGAATTAAAGTGCTTAGGAGGGTTAGTCAATATTTCTAAACGTATCATACTCGTTCCTTAGCCTACATTACAACCTTAAAGTCCTAATTGATCCTAGATGTGGCTAGCTTAAATTAGTACAGATATACACTAAAGGAAAGCTTATGGTACGACCATAGGATGCATATGAATTCTTTGAGAGAGTGAGGGAATTTTGTTCAATTGTGTGAGGTCCTTTAATCTATATTCAAAAGCATATTTGAATATGTGGACTAGTATATATTCCCTCTTTCATTTGCTGGTAATGGCAGATGATCTCATGAATGAATGGTGATGTTGTAAACTTTTTTGTTGTGTGAGTGCGTGAATTGAGGGTGCTTAGTGGTTACAAGTTGGCTTTTGAGGTTGGGTGGTGACAAATAGGTTGTTGGAATTGATTGAATTAAACTGTTATACTTGGGCATGCTTGAACTGGAAGAATGTGAAATTTTGTATGTTCATGTTGGTGTGCCAGTATTGATCGTAGTCAAAGGTAGAGTGTATGGATAAAAGTTAAATTGATCCTCTATAGTTGAGACTTGTACGTGGTTGGGGTTTATTTGATAGTTTCATTGCTCGAGGACGAGCAAGAGTCTAAGTGTGGGATGTTGATATTTAGCTTAAAGCATATATGTTTATATATATATCGCCTCATATTGTACTTTTGTTTCATGGTTTTAGGATACAAAATATGTTGATTTATATTAATTGGAGATGTTTTTATGTGTAGGAATAATTCGGGAGCAATTGGGGCGAAATGTGCAAAATTAGAGCCAAAACGGACTAAAACATGAAAATTGGAAATTGCAGCGTCACGGGCAGCGCTAGGGCGAAATGTGCAAAATTAGAGCCAAAACGGACGAAAACATGAAAATTGGAAATTGCACCTCCACAAGTAGTGCCTAGTACTACCTGTGGCACCAGAGTCAGTAGCTAAAATCTTACAGTGCCATTGAGGCCGCTTAGCACTGGGTAGGGCACCGGTGGCATGAATCTTGTCCAAATTTGCCCGGGACATGATTATTTCGGCCCTAGACCTACCTAACACGTATAAAAGTAAGACTAAACTTATTTATGAAGGGAAGATGCCACTTTTAAGGGAGAACACATACGAGAAACATCCTGGAGCAAAGATTTTCTTTATCTTTACTTAGTATTTTCGGTTATCCAACACTTATGTAATTGTTTGCTATTATCATGAGTGGCTAAAAAATCATAGTTCTGGTGTTATGATTTAGCCATGAATATTGTTGTTTAACGTTGACTTAACCTTGATTACAATTCACTAATATATGGTTATTTCTTCAATTTTGTGATTAATTGCTTAATTGTATGGACAACATTTAAGTTCTATTTACTATCTATGCTATACTTGGGAAAGTCGTATTTAGACTAGAGAAGAATCGAAGAGAGTATGATCTTAACTCTTAGGGAGGCAGATTGCTGGTTAGGATAGGAATATACCTAGTCATCAAGCTTAATTAAATATCATAATCTTAATACGTTCTTAATAGATTGGTTTCATAGGAATATAGGCAATAATCTATTTTGAATAGGCAGTAGTACTTCGGAAGAAGGCTATGAGAAAAATTATCAATTAATTAAAAACCATGAGTGAATTGTATGAAAGAGAGAGTTAAGTAGAACACAATAGGATTGGTTTTTTTAGCCACTCACGATAATAACAAACAATTTCATAAGTGTTGGATAATTGAAAATACTAAGAAAATATGAAAAAAAAAACTTAGATCTCTTCGCTCTCATATGTTTGTCGTGTGTATTCTCCCTTAAAAGTAGCATCTCCCCTTCAAAAATAAGTTTAGTCTTACTTTTATACGTTTTGGGTAGGTCTACGGCCGAAATAACCATATCTCGATCAAATTTGGGCAAGATTCATGCCACCAGCGCCGTGCCTAACGCTAGGCGCCCTCAATGGCATTGTAAAATTTTAGCTACTGACTCTAGCACCACAGGTAGCGCTACCTGTGGCGCTGCAATTTCTAATTTTCATTTTTTCATCCGTTTAGGCTCTAATTTCACACATTTTGCCCCAAATACCCCTGGATCATTCCTACACATAGAAACACCTCAACTCAATATAAATCAACACATTTTACATCCTAAATCCACGAAACAAAAGTAAAACATGAGGTTATATATATATATATACACACTTTAAGCTAAACATCAATAATCAAAGCTAATTTCTAAACAAGAATATGCTTTCATGATAATAGCAAACAATTTCATAAGTGTTGGATAATTGAAAATACCAAGAAAAGATGAAGAAAATTGAGATCACTTCGCTCCCAGATGTTTCTTGTGTGTAATCTCCCTTCAAAGTGGCGTCCCCCCTTCACAAATAAGTTTAGTCTTGCTTTTATACGTGTTGGGTAGGTTTAGAGCTAAAATAACCGTGTCCCGGGCGAATTTGGACAAGATTCATGCCACCAGCGCCCTGCCCAATGCAAGGAGACCTCAATGGCACTTTAAAATTTTAGCTACTGACTCTGGCGCCACAGGTAGAGCTAGGAGGTGCCTGTGACGCTGCAATTTCAAATTTTCATGTTTTCGTCCGTTTTTGCTCTAGTTTCGCACATTTCGCCTCCAATTGCTACAAATCATTCCTACAAATAAAAATACCTTAAAATAATGTAAATAAAAATATTTTACATCCTAAATCCACAAAACAAAATTAAAACATGAGGCAATATACAAACATGAGGCAATATACATACACACACACACATATCCATACATCAACAATCAAAGCAAAATTCTGAACAAGAATATGCTTTTATGATTATATTATAAAAAGCAGACTCTGGTATAGCGAGATTATACTTTGTACATGCCTTCAGCAAAATCAAAATAATATTCATGTGTCATGCATTACTAGCAAATTTTTAGATTAGGAGTCATGATATTGTCGGCAATAAGAACAAGTGGTGTACCAACAACAATTTAATTATGAGGCCGTATAGCTCACTTTAGATTTGATATGCCTCTTAAAATTGAAATAACCATCACAAATATATCAAAGTAGAGCAATAGTGCAAAATTTATAAGGAAATCAAAAGTGATAACATGGGATGAAGAGATTTTGGCTAAGCGTCAAAACAAACGCCCAGAGTTTTAGAGAAATATTAGATATCAATGAACCGTTTGGTGAAAAATTAATAGTTTGGGAAGTCATTTTTGTCAAGTACAATCAGTAGTTTCAAAATTGACCAAAGCAAAAACTCTAAAAGCTAACTTGCCAAAATTATACTTACGGCCACAATTGAAAGATATTCAAATGAAAAGACTTATAAAAGTAAGAACAACTCTAACATTTAGTGACTTTTTGCTTCGTGTCGAAAATGAAAAAGATCATCCCCTTCATCAAAATATCCTTTGATAATCATCAATTCTCCTCAATCTTTTGATAATATAGATCTAAACTCTCTTGACAGTCCTGTCAAAATCCAAGAAATTGTCACGATCCAATATCCACTAAGGGTCGCGATGGCGCCGGACACTCTTGTTAGGCAAGCCAATCAAATTACTTGATGAAGTTATCATTTTTAATAATCTTAAAAATTAAGATTTTCCTTCAATTTTTCATAAAGAAAAAGATAACTGCTTCAATTCAAATTAAATAATAAACAATTAATACAAAATATTCAATACCATCACAGAACACGATATCACAAGTGCATGAGCATTTACTAAAAAGGAAATAAAAATACAACAATTATCCGGAATACAATATTGAAAAGAAAATAATTACAGAAAACTAAAGGAGACTCTGTAGGTTGCGAGTCGACTTGAGAAGTGCAACTAACCTAAGTCTCAGTATCAACCATATTGCTACTCCCAGTAGACCTCTAGAGATGCATATGCCTATGCAACAAAAATGCACAAAAGTGTAGTATGAGTACGAAAATAATGAGTACCTAATGAGTATCCCGTCTAATCTCGAAGAAGTAGAAATGAAATGGTCGACTTCGACACTTACTAGTGGTCCACTAATGATATATTATTAATGCAATGATTCAAGGATTTATTAACAACAGTAAATTCAGATAAGTCATGAAATAGGTGAAAGTTCTTATTTATTAAAAGCCTCCAGATTCAGAATCCATTACGCGACAATTATCTCAAGTTGGGAGAGCAAATATCAATCTCAAATAATCTCAAAGGAAGCAATACAAGAATGCACAAATAATCACCAAGGACATACAGCCTGATCCAACACAAAAGTAAATTGTGCATTGCCGAAGGTCGAACGGCTCGAATGATAGATGCATCTACTACCACGCTCTCGAACTATCCATGTGATGCGGTCACCATAAAATAAACAATCATCCTGCTCACAAATCATACATGCGAAGCAGGTACAGATAGAAATACATGCTCAAATAGCTAATTAAGAGTTTTTCGGGGAATAATTATTCAAATAAAAGCTACTTTCTCTTTTAACAATTTAAAAAAAAGAAATCTAATCCTTTTCAAAATGTATTTACTTATTCGATGTGTTTTAAGCAATTCGAGATATCAATAAGATTACATATATTCCAAGTATAGCATGCTTTTGGGTCCTAGACTTTCCGGACATAAACATAATAGTAGCTCTCGTTACCTCGTGCGTACGTAGCCCCCACAAATAGGAGCACATAACCAATTAACTCACCTATGCGGACAATTCCCTCTTACAAGGTTAGAAAGCAGATTCACCTCGCTCCAAAGGTCTATAACCGAACTCCAAGCCCCTTTTGACGACTCCAATTGATGCACAATGCCCCAAAACTATTCAAATAACGGGAAACCAATAAAAAATTACTCTAATACTTGTAAAATTTCAAATTATTAAGTTCTCATCTCCGCTCAAAAATTTGACCTAAATTCCCTCGGGCCCACATGCCTGGATTCCAAAAAAATTTCAAACATAATGTTTACCCATAAACTTACGAAGTCATATATATGATTTTCTCTTAGTTCCATACCAAAAATCATGGTCAAAATTCAAGAATACTAATTTTTTAGGTTTTCCCCCAAACCCCAAGGTTTCTACAAATTTCAATGTTAAATCCATATATCAACCTTCTATTTAACGCAAAACTACTAGAAATCACTTACCTCATGCTTGGTGATGAAATTGACACTCCAAATTCGCTCCAAAATCAGCTTCCATGGAAGAACTAAAGTAAAAATGAGCCAAAACCCGATTTTTTAAAAGAACACGGCCTAGGCGACCCTTCGTTGCGAACGCGGAAATGCCCTCTCCTTTGCAAAGAATAACCTACTTTAGACCTATATTTCCTTATCATGTTCGCGGCTCGGCACTCGAGTTTGCGAAGGTTAGCTTTTCAGAACCTATGCGTTCACGTACCCGGCCTCGCATTCGTGTAAGCCAACTACCTCAGGCCTGTTTTTCCTTCTACGTGTTCGTGATCTCTCCCTCGCATTTGCGTAGTAGATCAACCCACCCCTTTGCGTTCGCGACTTCCTCATCACGTTCGTGACGGCCAAATCCAGCAGCCTTCCACTTTCCTCTTCGCGTTCACAAGACTCCTTTTGCATTCGCGAAAGGAAACCAGCTACCAGCTACCAGCAACAAGCAGCAGCCTTTTACCCAATTTTGATCTGTTAACCACCCGAAATCCACCCAAGGCCCCTGGGCCCCAATAAATCATACCAACTAGTCCCAAAATACATTATAGACTTGATCGAGGCATCAAATCACATCAAACATCATTAAATGATGAATTGACCTCCAATACAAGCTTATGAACTCTAGAATTTCAAACTTTTATTTTTGTAGTTTAAACCTATCAAATCACATCAAGTCATATTCGACATTACGTAGTTATTTCCACTTCCGAAATCGAATACCCTGATATCAAAAAGTCCACTTTCGGTCAAACTTCTCAAAAACCTTCAAATTCTATCATTAGTCAAATGGCCCCAAAATGACCTACGAACCTCTGAATTCACTTCTGATGGCACTCCCAACTCCATAATCAACATACAAAGCTATTCCCAGGATCGAAATCCCCAACGGACATCGATAACAGATAATGTACTTCACATCAAACTTATGAAAACTCCTTCCAAAATGCTAACTTCTATAATAGGCGCCAAAAACGCTCCCGCGCTATCCAAGACCCGATACGGGCATATGCTGTGACAACCCAAAGGGTCATTACCTATTTTCCTCATTTGTTCTGTATTTTTGAGGCCTTGAAAATCTCATTTTATATTGCCTCAATTTGTGTGCACAGTCCGAGCACGTAGCCGGAAAGCTTTTATGGTGAAATATGTGAAATCTGTGAAAGATTTGAAAAATTTTGATATTAAGATGATTATAGTTGACTTCGGTCAATATTTATGGTAAACGGACCTAGGTCCAAGATTGGACGGTCGCGAAAGGTCCGTAGAAAAATATGGGACTCGGACATGTGCCAAGAGTTGAAATCCGAGCTCTAGAACCTAAGTAAAAGAATTTTTATGTTAAATTATTTTTTGAAATTATTAAGGAAAGTGGAAAGTAAAATTTATTAAAAGACTATGGTATAGGGCTCATATTTTGGTTTCGATGCCCGGTACAAGTCTTATATATTATTTAAGCGCTTTCTGTAAAGTTTCGTCGAAATCGGACGTCGTTTGACGTGTTTTGGACTAGAAGTTCCAAGTTTGAAAGTTTATGAGGTTTAAAAGGAAAATCATGAGTTTTGAGGCTTGATTCTATATAAATGATGTTATATTGGCGATTTGATCGCGCAAGCAAGTCTGTAGGATATTTTTGAGGTTGTGTGCATGTTTGGTTTGGATCCCCAAGGGCTCGGGTGAATTTTGGGTAGGTCACGAGAGCATTTTTGAAGTTAAATCACAGCTGATGCATTTCTAACCTGCGGGCTTCACATTTGCGAAGTCTAGTTCGCAAATACGGTATCGCAAATACAAACGGCCATTCGCAATTGAGAAGATGGCCTAGGTCTACCCAGTCTCGCAAATGCGAGATTTACCATCGCAAAAGCGATAGTCCCCATTTTCCTCTGTGTTTGCAAATGCGACATAGTGATTGCAAATGCAAAGAGTTGGTTATCGCAAATACGATGAAAGTGTCGCAAATGTGAAACCTTTTATCTGGGCCTAAGTTCGCAAATACGAACTAATGATTGCAAATCCCAAGTTAACAGGCCTGGGTTCGCAATTGCGAACCCTAGTTCGCAATTCCCATAATTCCGACCCAGCAAATTTTATACTTAGGCGAATTTTCATCACTTTTCACCATTCTTTCAAAACTCAAACCCCATAGGTGCTTTTTCAAGAGCAAACTTGATCACAAATCACTTGTAAGTCGATCTTTACTCAATTATTTAAACTGTTAACATAATTAAACATGTTTTCCATTTAAAATCAAGGATTTTCATTGGTGAAATTGGGGTTTTTGGTAGAACCTAGATTTTTTATAAATTGAGGAGTTGGACCTCGATTTGAGGTCCGATTTCAAAACAAATTATATTTGAACTCGTGAGGGAATGGGAAAATGGATTTTAGTTCGAACCTCAAGTTTTGACCACTTGGGCGCGGGGGCATTTTGGAAATTTTTTACTAAAACTTTTGGAAAACCATGTTTATGCATTCAAATCAATTCATATAGTGGTTATTAAAGTAATTGAACAAATTGTGATTAGATTCGAGTGAATTGGAGGTTGAATCATGAGGTAAAGCAATATTTGAAGGCTAAGCGAATTTCAAGACTTTGTGGTAAATGTTTGGTCTAACCCTAGCTTGAGGGGATGAGAGTTGAATCTTGTTGCTAAATGCTATGTGATCGAGTATGATGTATAGGCATGGTGACGGGTATATATACACTGGTTTCTAGCATGACCGTGAGTCCTTATAATGTGATTATCTTGAGCTGGCTATAAATTCAATGTTATTGGAGGATATCTATATATTGTGAATAATGAGTAAACTATAAATGATCATTAAATTCTTTGGAGCATTGGCTCAGAATAGAAAAGTGAATTATAAGATAAGTAAAGTAAGGAAAAAGGAAACGTAGTTGACTATTCCCTTGTCGGGACGTAAGTATTTAATGTATTCTCCCTTGCCGGGATGATTGAACTAATAATTGTGCTCCCTTGCCGGGATGATTGAACTGATAATTGTACTCCCTTGTCGGGATATTTGCTATGTATTAGTCTGATGTGTGTCCCTTAATCATGATTGTTGCTTGGGGACTCAGACTGTTAAATAATATTGAGGAGCGGGTTGCACGCCGTAACAAATGATATTGAGGATCGGGTTGCGCGCCACAACAATGATAAATGATAAATAATGTAGGTCGAGTTACACACCGCAACAGTGATATGTGGAGCGGATTGCACGCCACAACAATGGTAATTATGAAGCAGGTTGCACGCAGCAACAGTTGTTGATATCTGTTTATGTCTGAATATTGATTTCTTGTTTCGTTGTGGACTTTAAGATGTTTGGGTTGTTACTCTGGATTATTGTTAATTGTATTTTCCTATAGCATGTCCCCCTCCCATGTTGTTAATTACTTGGTATTCGATTTATGCTGTGTATTTATAACTGCACAGGTTTATGTAGTGTCCAGTCTAACCTCGTCACTACTTCGACGAGGTTAGGCTAGACACTTAACAGCAAATGGGGTCGGTTGTGCTGATACTACACTTCTGTGCATTTGTGCGCAGGTCCAGATTTTGAGCAGCAGCAGCAGTAGTTCGGGAGCAGGAATTTTATTATCATGAGAGTGAGGTAGCCTTGCAGGCATCCGCAGGCCCGGCGTCTCTTCTTATATTTTTTCATTTATACTATTGCCTCATTGTTTCGAGACAGATAGTTGTTATATTTCTTTCAAACCTTTATATGTCGTTTATTCTTAGTGGTTAGTGAGTATGTGACACCAAATCTTGGGTAGAGGATATTGTTAAGTATTACGTATTTATCTCAAATTTATAAATTAGACTTCCACGGTTATTGTTGCCATTATAATTGATGCTATAAATTGTCAAAAGAATGGTTTTACTAATGAAAACGGTAAGTAAATTGACTTGCCTAGCTATCACGAGTAGGCACCATCACGATCCCGATGATGGGAAATCCGGATCGTGACATACGCCCAAGTCCGAAATCATCATACGAACTTGCTAGAACCTTCAGATCCCGACTCTGAGGTCATTTACTCTAAAATCCAATATTAGTTAATTCTTTCAACTTAAAGCTTCTAAAATGAGAATTTTCTTTCCAAATCAACTCTGAACTTCTCGAAATTCAATTCCGGCCACGCGTACAAGTCATAATACCTGAAATACTGCTCATGGCCTCAGATTACTAAATGATGTGCTAGAGCTCAAAACAATCGGCCGAGTCATTATATTCTCTCCCACTTAAACATACATTCGTCCTTGAACGTGCTGAGAACTACACTGAAGTAGTCTGAAATCGCTGTTTAACACCTCGTGCACCTTCCCGTGCTACCACAACTCAGTTGAGCGCATTAACTAGGTCAATTCTAAAAATATTTCCTTTTATTCAAATAGATAGGCCTTACAGCTTAATTCCAACATCTGAAATTCTATGCCCGACTAGTTTCCAATATACACTCACAATATCAATAACAACACGCATCCCCAAAACACGACTGCATACCTTAGCTGAATTCACAACTTGCACCACTTTACTCATAGGACCATAATAAAATTCTCTGATTAATTCAGTCAAAATTCCATGAATCTGATGCTCCCATTGCACCTCATGACCTACATAGGCCTTGCTCTAATTCTTACAATACCGCCATGAAGAATGAGATGTGTAAAAATTCATAACCGCCACCAAAACAACAATTCATTGGGTCTAAATTTCCTAGCAAGAACTATCACTTCATTCTAATCCAAACAATGATCTTAGCTCCTTAACATACTTCATATAGTCGGATTGCACTGATCTCGAATTCAATGATCTCGTCTCAACCAGTACAAACCATTCAATTAATACGCCACACCGACATTACCAAAGGCCTCATATGATGCTACAATGTGCCAATAGGCTGCCATATCGAACGTGATATAAAGTAAATAAAACTTTGAGTAGGAAATTCAACTACACCGGTCGCGAATCATACATGCGACGCGATCGGCTTAATTAAACAAACACTCTGCTCACGAATCATACATGCGACGTGGGCACACACCTAATATAAGCTTTCCTCATAAAATAGGAAACCAAACACATAAAAATAGATATAGGGAACTACACTCAGGTTCACACAGTTGCGGCGCGCAACCCAATTTTAAATACATAACCATGGTGGCATGCCACCCGATCCACCCATAAAACTCGCGTAAGTAGATACGCATCGAGCTAGATTGCTCATTTCAATAATATACCGAATATTGGTCACAAGCACACTAAGTGCATAATTCCATCCCTGGGGATCATATAGTGCTATAAGCTACAAAAATCATGCACAATTGAGGTGCGATATACGATTTGAAACTCAAGTCCCATTTTTCCCATATAACATTATTTCTACACGGATCCTCAACACATAAACAATTTCTCAAGTCATCTTACAACTCACACGGTGCAATGTATCAATGCATAAAATATCTGACTTCGAAACAATGCTCTGACTACCCCTCAATAAGGAGAGCATTACCGAAATGAACACGTTTGACCTGATATAGAACCCATAATCACATTTCAATCCACCCACCGACCTCAAACCAATTCTGATCGCACTAAACTAGTTTGATTACCTTTCAAATGTCCATAATAACTCCTTTTCCGCTCATAACACATAAGAACATCCGTCATAGTTAGAGAAATCATATGAAGTCCACCACCCAATAGACTCAGTGCCCTACAAGCAAATATTCTCAAATCAACAATATTAACAAAACATTTATACTTGGTTTAAGTCTTTAATCAATCAAGTGACTACCTACCACACTTATACAAGCTTCATGTGGGACACACTCCCGCAACCTACCATTACAATTAACTGGGTTATACCACCAAACCACCGGCTGCACTAATGCTGAAAAGCGATTAAGAATCATTAACAAAGATGCAAAGCTTTTTTCACAAAAATCGATCTCAGGTGACGTTAAAGACAACACCAACGTACTTTAAACCTCGTATCTACTTTCCTGCTCATCCGAGCTCATGACATCCTTGTCAACACCGAAATGTTACCTTGATCTTCACTTCAAATTCCATACCTATCACTGCACCCAACATGCCAAGATATGATAAAGCATATTTTTCATCATAGCTTCGGAACCACCATTTGATTAACACTTCATCGTATTAAGCTTTTCACTTAACTCACTTCCAGATGACCCTAGCAATACACAGGTGAATTCTCATAACTGTAGAATATGCAAATCTCTAAGTAGTGGTCTAAGCCACCATAACCCTTCCAGGATCCGCCTACATATAACATGCCATAATAATGGAATACCTCTGAATAACTTTAATTACGGTGGTCAAAAAGCCTCACACGTACCGCCACAACTCACTTGCATAATGCGCTAAAGGAACAAATTAGTGCCATCAATATGCCAATTCAACCAGGCTAACCATTCTATCTTCTTCCAATTTTCCATGATTGCCCTAGAAATAATAATAACACATTCAACACATAACACCCTTCATCCGTACTTATCCCGAGTGACCTTGAATTACGAGACAATGTTGTCTCAAATCCCATGAATCATTTCATACATCCCTTGCACGCACATTTGCACCCTCAACTAATATGCCCATTCTGATGATCCTTATACAAATCTAATATATTTTCTCATTTTCCTCCCAAATGCTATACTACAAGCCAAAACATCATAGAATATTTTGTGCCTTTTCTCATAGGCTACAATCAAGCTTGATTCTTAACTGTACATATAGACTCGAAATTGTTAGGTATCACACTTTAACTTTTGAATTCACTAAGATCGTTGTTAAGAGACATCCGCTCTAACTTGGCCCCGAAAATAATCAACTCCATGAGTCTTCTATCACACGAATACCCTCTTGGTAAAGAACCCGGCTAAATGACTTCCCTCGGAACCCGCATCTATACAAATCACAATCCTAATCCCTTTCCACATCTTAACAAAAGACAACAAGGCCAACCATAGCACACCTTTAATAATCCCTTTGCTCAAATTACCACCTAAGCTCTTTTTGCGTTGCTAAAATAACTTACCAATACACTGATAACCTGAAACCTCACAAGAAGATAACAATACAACCCAATCATAAGCGGTGGGACTCTCCCACTAGGCTTGAAGCCATTTATTACACAACTCTAGAATTTGCCAGGATTCTTAATCTATTATTGACACCACCTTGCGCAATTAACCGCTAAAATTCTCGAAATCTTTTTGTAAAACCCCCATTTTTTTAATTATAAATCATCAAACACATTTGCATAACCAATCCCTTTGCTGTATAACCAATAGAATTCTCCACGAAAACTTCTCCAACCATGTGACAGCTAACCTGCTCACAAGGATTAACCCACCTGTGGAAATAAATTTCTGACATCTTCCAATGCTACTGCACAGGGTAAAATCACCATGACATCAATAACACATCCTCAAGCTAACCCTCTAGCTGTATAAGTCCTTTCACCCCTCGTGGACATCAATTAAACCTTCGGAAATATTCTTCCAGTTCAAAGTTATCTTGTATCCTTCTTCATTCAAGCAGCTCATTTATGTTATATCAAATCTCCTGCTGCATTATAGACCATACTTAAAATTAATTCGTAGGCCCAAATCACTAATCACTAAAATTTTCCCAAATCACTCCAAACACTTATTAAGGTTTATAGTCATCCTACCACAATGCCCATATGCAACTCCTCCGCACTCCCACTTTGCCGGAACTCATCCCTTTAAATATCTTTAATCTACTACTTGACCCTTGGCCTCTTATACTCGGCCTTCTAGAAATTTTTAGCCACTGCCTGACACTTCCCAAATGTCTATCCTCATCCTTTGATGCTCAGTTGTTGCCTTAAATAAAATTTATCTTTGATCACTTGAACCCACGATTGTTTCTAACTTTACACCTTTCGGAAGATCATCTTTCTCATACCGTCGACATTAGAAACAATGATTCAGCCCAGAATAACCGCACCACGCAATCTCTGACAGTCGCTTCTTCAATACGATCTCACTATTTCCTGCTCCCAAGGTGAATTGCAGAAGATTATAACCGGCGAACTTAGTACATTTAATAGGGACAACGACACCTCATCATAGGAGAAAACTCTACCATGCTTGCAACACCAAGCCTTACTACTTCGTCGGCCCAAATTTGGACATTCATAGGCCAATTGCTTTTCTCTTGTCGGGAATAATTACCCAATATCTAGGCCATGCACTGATTAAACCTCCCCTCAATTCATTCACTACCCCACCATAAAATCAATACCTCGGAACAACCGTTCATGAGCATAATGGCAACTTCTGCCTAGCCTCAGAGCCCTTAGAGGTATCGCTACTAAGCTAAAATGACAGAATATCCTTTAACAAAGCGACGACAATAGTCCAATCAACTATACCGGGAGAAATATCCCGCACCACATTTATAGCACCATTTATAAATCTTTATTTCTCGATTTATAACAAGCGGTTAGCATCGCATAAGATTGAGTAGGAAAGAAACAAAGGCATAAGCCTTGAGGGATCAAATCGCACGATAAGGAATCATGAAGGGGAGTACTCCTAACAATCCTGCAGCCTCCTGCAGATAAGCACAGAAGTCTCTATACCGATCTACGAGACTCTAGTAGACTTGCTCATGACTCATGAGATACAATGTTTTCACGACCTAAAATCCACTAAGGGTCGCGATGGCGCCGGACACTACTCTCAGTCAAGCCAACCAAATTACGTGATGAAGTTCTCATTTTTAACAATCTCGAAAACTAAGTTTTTCCTTCAATTTTTAATAAATAAAAAGATAACTACTTCAGTTTAAATTAAATAATATGAAAATAATATAAAATATTTCAAAACCATCCCAGAACCAGGTGTCATAAGTACATGAAGATTTACTAAGAAGTAAATAAAAATACAACAATTGTCTAGAATATAATATTGGACAAAAAATAAATACAGAAAACTAAAGGAGACTCTGTTGGCTGCGGGTTGCCTCGAGAAGTGCAACTCTCAGTATCAACCATGCTGCTACGCGTAGTAGGCCTCTAGAGATACATGTGCATGTGCAACAAAAATGCACAAAAGTGTGGTATGAGTACGAAAACAACGTGTACCCAATGAGTATCCCATTTAATCTCGAAGAAGTGGAGACGAGATGGTTGACTTCGACACTTATTAGTGGTTCACTAATGATATATTATTAATGTGATGATTCACAAATTTATTAACAATAGTAAATTCAGTTATGTGATGACCTGACACATCGTCTTATGTGTTATTGCTCTGTTTTCCCCGTCTATTGCTTCTTCATGTTTCGTTATCAGTGTTAGGTATGTTATAATTTATTTGGGTTGGTTTTGGTAGAAAAGGAGACACTTAGTCTCTTTAAGGAAGGCTTGTTTTGGAAAAGTCAACCGAAAGTTGACTATGTGGTTAGAGGGCTTGGATGTGAATTCTGGTGTTTCATTTAGCTTTGTGTGATGATTTGTGACTTAGGAGTGCAATCGGAATCGAATTTGGAGGTCCGATGTAGAAATAGACTTGAACTGGCGAAGTTTGAATTTTGGCGAATTTCGGTTGATAGGTGAGATTTTGATCCGAGGATCATAATGGAATTTCGATAGTTGAAGTAGCTTTGTTAGGTGATTTATGATATGTCTGCAAATATTTAGGTCATTCGGACATCGTTTGGTCGGGTTTTTGATCGAATGAGAGTTTCAGAAGTTTAAACAAAATTTAGGCTTGAATCCATGGTAATTTGATGATTCTTGTGTTGTTGTATGTATTTTTATGATTGGAACAAGTTCGTATGGTATTTTAAAGTAGGTTGGTTTTTTTGGTTGAGGTCCCGGGGGCCTCAGGATGAATTTGGGTTATCAAACGGACCAAGTTTGGTTATTAGAAGTTGTAGATTTGCAGCAGTTATTGCAGAAGAAAATTGGCCTATGTGATCGCATATACTGGGTCGTGATCGTATACCACAGGGTAATGAAGCATTGCGATCACATGGTTTAAGTCCGCGATCGCATAAGAGGAATGTAAGGGTAACATATTTTGCATTATGCGTTCGCATAAGTTGGGACGTGATCGCATAGGTTTGAGGAGTAGAGTACTGCGATCGCATAGCTTGGATTGCGTTCGAATAGAACCTTTTTAAGCACCTGGAAATTTTTTCATCGCGATCGCATGCTTAGGGTTGTGATCGCATAGAGTTAAACCTGGGCGGCAGAAGGGTTTTTAATAACATTTCATCCGCGAACCAAGTGCCATTTCCACCATTGTTGAGCATATTCTGGAGCTTTTGACGTGGGTTAAAGAGGGTTTCGACTAGGATTCGATTGGAAGTAAGTTTTATGAGCTAAATACATAATTTTATTGAAGATTCATCATTGAAATCTCTAAAAATTGGGTAAAAATTTGAGAAGTTAGGGCTTGGTTTTTTGTAATGTAAATTGTAATTTTAAGGGGCAATTGAACTCCGATTTGTATAAAATTTATATTTACAGACTCGTGGCGAGACGAGGATTCCAAAAATGTGAATTTCATAATTTTTCGAGAAGCGGGCCCTGAGCTCGGGTTTTGCCAACTTCGTATTTTTGGGTGTTTTTCGAGTTCTTTCGATTGGGTTACGGTCCATTAGTATATTTTTACGTATCCCTTATGATTTTGATTAGATTCTACACATGAGGAGGTAGATACGATAGGGAAAGGCTTGGCAAGCTAGATTATCGGTCGGCAAGAGGTGAGTAATACTTGTGAATGATATTCTGAGGGTTTAAACCCTCGGATTTGCACATCTTAGTGTTGTATTGAGGTGACTTGCACGCTAGACCTGAGCGTGGGGTAGAGCACCGTTGAGGATCGTGACTTGGTCTCTCCCGGTTGTTGGTTTTTACTGCGTATTTGCAAATGATATGTTGTTATCATTATGACTGGGCTTATTGCCATACTTGGGGCTTATTTCTGATTTTTTGAACTTTTTATGAACTATCATCGTTGTTTCCCTCACTATTTGAAATATTATTTGAACTCAGTCCATGTGATTTACACTATTTTATGAACTCATCTATATTTTTACTCAAACTTGGAGTTTTAACTGATATTTGAACTATTATTTGAGCTGAGTATTATTATTTTACTGATGCTCGAGGGGCTTTTTTACTGTTTTTTGACTGATTGAGGCCGAGAGCCATATGTTAGGGAATGAGGAGTGATGTGAGGAGGCTTTCAGGCCTCGAGTGATATGTGAGGAGGCTTTTAGGCCTCAAGTGTTATGAAAGGAGGCTTTCGGGCCTCGAGTGTAATGAGAGCAGGCTTTCAAGCCTCGTGTTGATATTATTCAAGCTTTCAGGCCTTATTGATAGCACTTGGATAGAAGGAGCCCCTCCGGAGTCTACACACCCACAGTGAGTGCGGGATACCCCTTTGGAATGAACAGTGGTAACAATGGCACTGTTATATGTGTTTCGATCAGGTAACAATGACTGACCAGTCAGGTAACAATGACTGGCTAGTGGTAACAATGACATTAAAACACATTTTGGTCAGGTAGCAATGGCTGACCGGTCAGGTAACAATGGCTGACCTTACTTGTGTATTCTTGTTTAATTAATTCCTTTGAAGAGAATGTTTTGCTATGTTTTCATGGATTCTACTATTTATTTGGTTTGCTACTTAAGATAGCATTATTTGTGCCCTTGGATTTTATACTTTTAGTGTTATTCACTTTTATTACCACTAAGTTGGAAGTACTCACTTACTCCCTGCACCTTGTGTGCAGATCCAGGGCAGTCTCAGGCTGAGTGATTCTAGTTGATCCAGAATTCTCTTCGGGAGTATTTGTGGTAGCTGCACGACATTTGCAGCCGAGGATTCTCCCCACTTTCTTTATCATTAATTTCTGCATTATCAGTGTTAGATAGACTTTGTAGTAGGATATTATTCTGTCATTAGAGGCTCATGCTCGTGACATATTTTGCCAGATTTTCCATATCTTTATCATTATTTCAGACTTTGACTTAAATAGTTTTATCTTTACTTGTTTAAATAATTGGGGTAATTGTTATAAATGGTCGGGCTTGCCTAGTAGTGTGCTAGGTGCCATCGTGACCGGGTTTGAGGTTGTGACAAGTTGGTATCAGAGCCTAGGTTACTTGGTCTCGCGAATTATGAGCCGGTTTAGTAGAGTCTCGCGGATCGGTATAGAGACGTCTGTATTTATCCTCGAGAGGCTGCAGAACCTTTAGGAAAACTTCAAATTCTTGGAATTCTTATCGTGCGTACTTGATTCATCTTGAGATATAATTCTTGAAATTCCTTCCACACGTCTGTATGTGCATGTGAGCACTCAGTATTATATGTACCTTGATGGTTTGTGATTCCCCGATCAAGGGACGAGAGGTAATCTCCGTGAGTTCATGTTGGTCCAGTCTGGAGGACTTGAGGCCGGATATTTGCCTATGGCTTGAGCACCGGGGTATTGATTGTGCAAGCAAGTGTGTTGAACTTATATGTTCAGTGTTGTTCTTATTAGCCAGAATGGCGGCTGGATATCCATGTGATGAGTATGTTAGTACCGTGAGGTGTATCTATGTTATCTTGGTAATGACGAAAGATTGTGCTGAATAATAGATGAGATGTTAAGTGTTCGATTCCTATTGTGATTCGATATGTAGCCCGAGTCATGGGCGCGTGATGAATATTTTCATATTCCCTATTTGGAAAGTGAGGTGCAATACATGTAGCGGTATGAGTTCAGACTTAGAAAGACTAATAGATTGTGTAATGTATATGATGGTGGAAGGCATGTTGAAATGTTAAAATGAGGCGAAGTAAGTGGGATATCTCATGCGGGGTGTCCTTAAGTGGTATGATCCTTATGTGTAATTGAACGGTATTTTATATGTGTTATGATTCGAATAGGTGCAACGCATGTCCATGTATCAATTTTGATAATATAATACATGTAGTATTGGGATTTATGTTATTGATATACATTGTGATGCTTTGTCGAGTTGTGGGTGTGTTGTTAGGATGGTTTTGGTGATTCTCTGGCAGGTGGATAAGCCCAATTATAGAGGAAACTTTGCCAAAATTTTTGAAAATTTGGGACTTAGTAAAAAAAATTGTCGACTAAAGAGTGGGCTTAACTGTTGTGTGAATGAATGCAATAATTGCAAAAGAGTTAAAATTTCTGATGATTCATGTCTCCACAAAACTTGTAAATGACTTGAGTTTAATCTCACTACAACATTGTGGCATCATTAAAGCAAAAGTTCTATGAGTTGTTAAGAGTGCCTTGATATATGGCTTTGAGCCAAGTTGGGGAGGTTGTTGTTGGTCAGCTAATTGCATGGTTATGTGCTATGTTGGTTCCGTTTTGAGGTATGATAGCGGATCAATTTTGGTTATAAAAATTGAGCCGAGGATGGCACGTGTGAAGGAAAATTTTACAAAGGTTATATGGTGCTTTCTCAAATGTGAGAAAATACTAGGATGTTTTGAGCTGCTATTGATAAAGAATGCTCAGTGTATAAAGAAGAAAGATGGTTGTTTGTGCCTGTATGAAATCATGCTCTGCGGTGTCAGAGTACTAATAAGACACGAGTGGTTTTGTCCGTTAAGACAAGTGAATTACAACTTAATAAGAGAGAATGACTCTCGAGAATGGTTTTACTGTGTTCAAGATTTTGCATGTAACAATCAGGTGTCTTAAGCTTATGTATATGGCTAGAGACTGTGTTTTCATTAGAAGAGATCAAGACTTGTGGTATGTTATGTTAATTATGTAATTCTTCGTATACGTATTTGGAAGGTAATGGTAACGAGTTCAGATTCGCAGGAAGTTCTTCAAGGTAAAGCATTCTGGAATATGGTATTTCTGGGGAACATTTGAGAGGGTATTTAGTGGCCTATGGGTCTTAGAAAGTGTGGTCATATGTTCGAGTCTCATGTAGCATACATGGGTTGAGGTATTGTGGTGCTACAGCAAGGGAAAATATCAAACTAAAGATGAATCGGGAAGGAAATTGGATAAATGGAATAGCTTGATAATAAACCGAATCGGTATGGTAAGGATATGATTAATTCTTGTATGTGTTCGAGGTAATGAGCCTTACAGGTAGTATGCAGCAAAGCTCTTAAGTGTTGGCAGTTCTCTTAGCTTGGTTTGGGTATAATGAATCAGTCCTGGCAGATTAGCTTGTGCAGTGGAATTGGGAGAGGATTTTTGTTGAGTCTATACCGGCATTTGGAAATGTATATATATTGTCTATGGGCATGCGAAGCATGGAAACTGTAATGATTTTTCTTCTATATGGGATCATGAAAGTTATTGACTAGTGAGTGCGTCGATGTCTGCGGCGCAGAAGAGAGATAGAAGTCCTTATGTTATCCTAGAATGGTTTTACTGTGTTCAAGATTTTGCATGTAACAATCAGGTGTCTTAAGCTTGTTTATATGGCTAGAGACTGTGTTTTCATTAGAAGAGATCAAGACTTGTGGTATGTTATGTTAATTATGTAATTCTTCGTATACGTATTTGGAAGGTAATGGTAACGAGTTCAGATTCGCAGGAAGTTCTTCAAGGTAAAGCATTCTGGAATATGGTATTTCTGGGGAACATTTGAGAGGGTATTTAGTGGCCTATGGGTCTTAAAAAGTGTGGTCATATGTTCGAGTCTCATGTAGCAGACATGGGTTGAGGTATTGTGGTGCTACAGCAAGGGAAAATATCAAACTAAAGATGAATCGGGAAGGAAATTGGATAAATGGAATAGCTTGATAATAAACCGAATCGGTATGGTAAGGATATGATTAATTCTTGTATGTGTTCGAGGTAATGAGCCTTACAGGTAGTATGCAGCAAAGCTCTTAAGTGTTGGCAGTTCTCTTAGCTTGGTTCGGGTATAATGAATCAGTCCTGGCAGATTAGCTTGTGCAGTGGAATTGGGAGAGGATTTTTGTTGAGTCTTTACCGGCATTTGGAAATGTATATATATTGTATATGGGCATGCGAAGCATGGAAACTGTAATGATTTTTCTTCTATATGGGATCATGAAAGTTATTGACTAGTGAGTGCGTCGATGTCTGCGGCGCAGAAGAGAGATAGAAGTCCTTATGTTATCCTAGTGTGGTGTGGTCTATGTGTTATGATATGGACAATTGAGATTTGCGTGTTCAAGGTTTTGGTTCAGCTCATAATGGGAATTCATTAAATTCTTTAGCAGCACAGGCAGCTGCAAATGATTTAAGAATCGACTTTCTGATTATTTAGGAAATGGTACTGCTATTCTAGTGATTTGACGGGGGTATATGTTCAAAAGAAGGGAAAGGTAATGTAAACTAATTATACTTTGGTGGTATTGTGATATTCTTTTGTTGGATCGACTATTGATAATTGAGTTGTTGATGGCGCAAGTTAATTTTTGAATATCTTTCGTGGTATGAATGGATACTTGATGTGTGTTATGTATTCGTACGGTGGAGTGTGGAATCAGGCATAGTGATTCAAGTGTTATATGTGTTGGAGACTTGAAGTTCTCGTGATCCGACTATGCAGTGGTTGTAGATTGTGTGTATCGACATTGTCTGGCGATTATTGGAAATGAGGTCTGAGTGGATCTTTCTTTGCTTGGTATGTTAAATTTGGGTTATGATAGTAGGTTGCATACTAGTTGTCCCAATGTCAGGTTGTCTAGACTAACGTGTTATGGGCTATGTCGGATAATGCCACAGGTTGTGTGGCAAGGTGCATCGAATTATGTTCTAGCAGGGTAGTTTGTATTCCAAAGACCAGCGGATGGCTGGCAAGTATTGCTTATTAATTGGGCCTTTGTGGCGGATGTCAGTGCAGAGGTTTCTACCATTGATTCAGTTCCGGTATTGAGGGACTTTTTTGGATGTGTTTCTTGTGGCCGGGCATGAGACTATATGTGTTTATTGTAATGAGAAAATTTGGCTCGATGTGTATCTCCTTTTGAGAGATATATGTGCAGATCATGTGGCACGCCGCCAAGGGTATGGTATCTGGATCGGGTGGCACACCGCCACGGGTATGTTATCTGGATCGGGTTGCACACCGTAATAGTGTGATGTTGGGAATAGTTTTCTATATGTTACTTTGTATGCATTACTTCCTGGTTTGTAAAGCAAGTCCGTATTGGGTATTGCTCGGCGAATAGTGCATCGGTTATATCCTTTCAGGATTGAATATGTATATTGCTTGCTTCACCATGGGTGTGATGGATTGCTTGGTTTCAGACATCAATCGGTGTGTGGATGTCTATTTCGAGCATAGTGACTTGAGGTGCTTCCTATGTAATAGTGTTTGGATGGGATCGCACATTGTGCCAGGGCCACGTGAAGTTATAACCTTTTGAAGAGGATTCAGGTACTCTATTTCTATGAGGTGAGACGGGATCTCAGTTTTGTGTTGTAATAGTACTGTTGAGCTTGAGGTACAGCTCTTTCGTTTGAGTCATTGTCATGATTTGAGTATGTCCAGACTGTTTCTCATTGGTGCGTGTATTACGCAAGTTATGGCTTAGGCCTGTATCGAGGTGTCATATCACCAAAGGGGTGATTGGAGTCCAAGTGATAATTGGAGTCATTAATGAGTACGAACAGATTTGATTTCAGCTTGTTAGAAAGGTAATATAGAGGTTTGGCTCGGAAATCTGTTGTAGTATCAGTCAAGAGGGAAATGGATTCATGAATGGTTAATCTGAGAAATGGATTTGGTATATCGCATGTTTCAGTTGTCGTTGGCAGTATATGAAAGTGTTGGAATAAGACTTTAGCTAATAAAAAGGTTTTTCTATCGGTATTTGGTTATTGTGGGCAATTATTGTGAATAGGGGCCATCGTCTCAAGTGTTGGGGTTGTGTAGTATATCATATGGTCTCACATGGAGTGGCAAGTATGGGATTATTACAGTTGGTTCAGGTTTATTCTGAATACAGACGTAAGGTTCTGATCTAGTGTATGATTTCGGGAAGTGCAATATAGTTTATGGGTTAGATGGACTCTGAAATTCCAGATCTATTGTATTATCGGACCTATGTGAGATAGGGTGGCGTGGGATCACCCCGAGTATATGCTTGGTAGGGTTATTAATCTATTGGCTTGCTTCTAGTACAACTCTAGGTACGCTCGAGGACGAGCATTTGTTTAAGTTGGGGAGGATGTGACAACCCGACCCATCATTTTATGTGTTACTGTTCTATTTTCCCCGTCTATTGCTGCTTCATGTTTCATTATCATTGTTTGGTGTGTTAGAATTTATTTGGGTTGGTTTTGGTAGAAAATGAGACACTTAGTCTCTTTAAGGAAGGCTTGTTTTGGAAAACTCAACTGGAAGTTGACTATGTAGTTAGAGGGATCGGATGTGAATTCCGGTGGTTCGGTTAGCTTCGGGGGATGATTTGTGACTTAGGAGTGCGATCGGAATCGAATTTGGAGTTCTGGTGTAGAAATAGGCTTGAATTGGTGAAGTTTAAATTTTAGCGAATTTCGGTTGATAAGTGAGATTTTGATCCTAGGGTCGGAATAGAACTCTGAGAGTTGCAGTAGCTTTGTTAGGTCATTTTGGATATGTCTGCAAATTTTCAGGTTATTTAGACGTCGTTTGGTCAGGTTTTTTATCCAATGAGAGTTTTGGAAGTTTAAAGAAAATTTAGGCTTGAATCCATGGTAATTTGATGATTCTTGTGTTGTTGTATGTGTTTTTATGATTGGAACAAGTTCGTATGGTGTTTTAGAGTAGGTTGGTGCTTTTGGTTGAGGTTCCGGTGGCCTCGGGAAGAATTCGGGTGGTCAAACAGACCAAGTTTGGTTATTAGAAGCTACAGATTTGCAGCACTTATTGCAAAAGAAAATTGGCCTATGCGATCGCATATATTGGGTCGTGATCGCATAGCACAGGGTAATGAAACATTGTGATCGCATGGTTTAAGTTCGCAATCGCATAAGAGGAATGTAAGGGCAGCATTTTGCACTATGCGTTCGCATAAGTTGGGACGTGATCGCAAAGTCTTGAGGAGTAGAGTACTGCAATCGCATAGCTTGGATTGCGTTCGCATAGAACGTTTTTGAGCACCTGGAAATTTGTTCATTGCGATCGCATGCTTAGGGCTGCGATCGCATAAAGTAAACCTGGGCGGCAGAAGAGTTTTTAATAACATTGCATCTGCAAACCAAGTCCCATTTCCACCATTGTAGAGCATATTTTGGGGCTTTTGACGAGGGTTAAAGGGGGTTTCGACTAGGATTCGATTGGAGGTAAGTTTTATGAGCTAAATACAATTGAAATCTCTGAAAATTGGGTAAAATTTTGAGAAGTTAGGGCTTGGTTTTTGGTAATGTAAAACTGGAATTTGAAGGGGCAACTGAACTCTGATTTGGATAAACTTTATATGTATGGACTTGTGGCGAGACGAGGATTCCGAAAATGTGAATTTTGTAATTTTTTTAGAATTGGGCCCGGGGCTCGGGTTTTGCCAACTTCGTATTTTTTGGGTGTTTTTCGAGTTCTTTTGATTGGGTTATTTTCCATTAGCATATTTTTACGTATCCCTTATGGTTTTTATCAGATTCTACATGCTAGGAGGTAGATATGAGAGGGAAATGCCTGGCAAGCTAGATTAGATTATCGGCCAGCTAGAGGTGAGTAATACTTGTGAATGATATTCTGAGGGTTTAAAACCCCAGATTTGCACATCTTAGTGTTGTATTAAGGTGACTTGCATACTGGACCTGAGTGTGGGGTAGAGCATTGTTGGGGATCGTGACTTGGTATGTCCCGGTTGTTGGTTTTTAACACGTATTTGCAAATGAGTTGTTGTTATCATTATGACTTGGGCTCATTTTCATACTTGGGGCTTATTGCCAATTGTTTGAACTCTTTATGAACTATCAGCACTGTTTCCCTCACTATTTGAAATATTATTTGAACTCAGTCCATGTGATTTACAGTGTTTTATGAACTCGGCTATATTTTTACTCAAACTTGGAGTTTTAACTGATATTTGAACTATCGTTTGAGTTGAGTATTATTGTTTTACTGATGCCCGAAGGGCTTTTTGACTATTTTTGGACTAATTGCGGCCGAGGGCCATATATGAGGGCATGAGGAGTGATGTGAGGAACCTTTCAAGCCTCGAGTGATATGTGAGTAGGCTTTCAGGCCTCGAGTGTTATGTGAGGAGGCTTTCAAGCCTCGAGTGTATTGAGAGCAGGCTTTCAGGCCTCGTGTTGATATTATTCAGGCTTTCAGGCCTTATTGATAGCGCCTGGGTTGAAGGAGCCCCTCCGGAGTCTGCACAACCACAATGAGCATGGGGTACCCCTTTGAAATGAACAGTGGTAACAATGACATTGTTATATGTGTTTTGGTCAGGTAATAATGACTGACAAGTCAGATAACAATGACTGGCTAGTGGTAACAATGATACTGAAACACACTTTGGTCAGACTAACAATGGCTGACCGGTCAGGTAACAATGGCTGACCTTAATTGTGTATTCCTGTTTAATTGATTCCTTTGAAGAGAATATTGTAACGACCCGACCGGTCGTTTTGAATACTAGCGCTCTGTGGAGGCCATGAATAGCTTCATTTTGGGTATTATAACTTGGTTGCACGGTCGAAATATAAATTCAGAGAGATGGAGTTAAATTTAAATGAAAAATTCCATTTCAGAAGCTTTAAGTTGAAAGAAGGAACTAAGATTGGAATTTTGAGAAAACGACCTCTGAATCAGGATCTGAAAGGTCCAGCAGGTTCATATAATTATATCGGACTTGGGCGTATGCACGTTTTAGGTTTTGGATAACCCGGGAGCATTTTGGCACCTATTGTGGAAGTTAGCATTTTGGAAGAAATTTCATAAGTTTGACTTGAAGTGCATTTCCACGTTATCGATGTCCCTTTGGAATTTCGAGACTGGACATAGCTTCGTATAGTGATTATGGATTTGGGAGCGCGATAGGAAATGAATTCGGAGGTCTGTAGGTCATTTTGGAGTCATGTGGGTAAAGGTAGGAATTTGAAGGTTTTTAAGAAGCTTGACCGGAAGTGGAAATTTTGATACCGGGCTCGAAATGCAAATTTTATGGTCCGGATAGCTTCGTTAGGTGATTTGAGACTTAGGAGTGTGTCCGGAATATTTTTGTGATGACCGGTGTAGAATTACGCTTGAATTGGCAAAGTTAGTATTTTGGCAAATTTCGGTTGATAGGTGAGATTTTGATCCGAGGGTCGGAATGGAATTCCAAAAGTTTCTGTAGCTTCGATATATCACTTTGGATGTGTGTGCAAAATTTGAAGTCAATCGGACGTGATTTGATATGTTTCGGCATCACAAATAGAAGTTGGAAACTTCAAAGTTCATAGAGTTTGAATCGGGGTGTAATTCATGGCTTTAGAGTTGTTTGATGTGGTTTGAGGCCTCGAGCAAGTCCGTAATGTGTTTTGAGATTGGTTGGTACGATTGATTGGGGTTCCGGGGGCCTCGGGTGTGTTTCGAGTTGTGATCACACTCTTATTTGATGTTTCAACATTTCTTCTTTGAAAGTAAAGGGATACCATATTAAGTAAATGATCTCCAAATTCAGTTTTTTTTGAACCATTAGATCCGTATCATAATTTTGGAGCCATAGCAAAAAGAATCGTCGAATTTGGACATCGTATGAGGAAGTTATGCTCGTTTCCGTGCCGAGAAAAGTGCTGGTGTCTGTCAGAACCGCAAAAGCGGAATTTGACCGCGGATGTGGAACCGCAAAAGCGGAAAAATAACCGCAAAAGCCGTTCCGTATATGCGAAAATTATCCGCAAAGGGGGAAAATGGGCCTGGACAGTGTTTAAAACCGAGAAGTTTAGTATTTTGAGCATATCTTGAGTTCTAGAGCTCCGATTGAGGTGATTTTTGCGGCGTTGTTCTCGTCTCATCAAGGAGGTAAATATCAGACCTTTATTTTGATGTTTATACATGATTATTTCTGCTGGTTTCTATTTTTATCCGTGTTTGGATGCTAAAAGGGGGATTTTGAGCCCTAAAGTTGAAAAATGATAAATCCTTGATTTGAGGGTCGAAATGACATGCGAATTGTATAGTTTTGGTATGGTTAGACTCGTGAGAGTACGAGGGTTCTAAAAACATAAAAATATTTCGATTCCGAGCCGATGACTGTAGGGGTATTTTGGTCATTTCACCCATGTTCGTGCCGTAGCTTTCATTTTATCATTGTAATTAGTTACTTGCAATGTTATTTACACTTTGTAATTTGTTTGACTAGATTCGGGCCACTCAGAGTCAGATATTCGTGGAAAAGGAGTCGTTTCTTAGCGGTTTTGTACCGGAATTGAGGTAAGTGGCTTGTCTAACCTCGTGTGGGGGAACCTTCACCCCTAGGATATTATGTGATAATTTAAATGCCTACGCGAGGTGACAGGCGTGTACATGCGCTGATTGTTGGAACTCATTATACTTGAATTGTCCAATTCGTAATATTCTTGTTCTTAGCTGCTTAGATTGTGACATTTACCTGATATCCGTTAGAAAAGCATGATTAGATAGGAATTATCTGTCTAATTGCCAGATTGTCTTACTTGAACTTCTTGATAAATTGTTGGTACTATTTTGGTGAAGTTGTAGTTATGCATATCATATTTCTCTGTGCGTTCTTTTTATTGTCTGTATTGATGGACAGCGGGTTCGATTCCCGGAGATCCCAGGGTTGTAGGTTTGATTCCCAGAGACCCGGAGTGGTATTGTTTGTGGACTGCGGGTTCGATTCCCGAAAATCCAAGGGCTGCGGGTTCGATTCCCGGAGACCCGGAGTTTATTGATATATTTTTGTGTTGTTGGACTGCGGGTTCGATTCGCGGAGATCCCAGGGCTGTGGGTTCGATTCCCAGAGACCCGGAGAGGTATTATTTGTGGACTGCGGGTTCGATTCCCGGAGATCCAAGGGCAGCGGGTTCGATTCCGGAGACCCGGAGTTTATTGATATATTATTGTGATATGGTCTACGGGTTCAATTCCCGGAGATCCTAAGATCATTAAGACAGATCATGTGGTACTGAGATACGAGCTGCAGGTTCGATTCTCGAAGACCCAGAGATATTGATATTGGGATTGCGGGTTAAATTCCCGTAGCTCCTGAGTTGTTGGATATAGAGAGGGACTGTGGGTTCAATTCCCACAGGTCCTTGATTTGTTGATTTGAGTTTACGTTGTGTTGGTTACTTGTTGTTGGATTAGTCATAGACGGTTGCGGTAATTACTTATTTATTGCTATTTCAGACTCATTCTTATTTAAAATTGCTTATTATTGTTATTATCATTATGTTATTATCTCTCGGTAGGGCCCTGACCTTCCTCGTCACTACTCCATCGAGGTTAGGCTTGGCACTTACTGAGTACCGTCGGGTGCACTCATGCTACTCTTCTGCACACTTTTGTTGTGCAGATCCAGGTTCATCAGGGCAGGCTTATTCTAGGTGTTTCAGCAGCACATCCAGAGACTCGAGGTATGGTCTGCTACGTCCGCGGATCTGGAGAGCCTCCCTCTATTCTCATAGTGATAGTAGTTATTCTCCGTCATTTCGTTGTTTAGACATTCTTGATGTATAGAGCCACAGTTGTACTCTCCCTTTTTAGTCTGTGTTACCCGTGGGATTCCGGGTCTTGGTGGTATGCTATATGGTATGGTTGATGAGTGTATGTGCCAAGCGTTACTTATTACATTCCTTTTATATCATTTTTCGCTATTTTTCTTATTCAATGTTCATAAACTTGTATATTCCGCATCGTGTTAGGCTTACCTAGTCACGGAGACTGGGTGCCGTCATGACAGGTTCACGATTGGTGAACTAGGGTCGTGACAAGTTGGTATCAGAGCTCTAGGTTCGTAGGAGCCATGGGACACAGACCGATTACTTAGATTCTTGATGATCGATACGGAGACGTCTGTATTTATCTGCGATGGGCTATGTAACTGTTTAGGAAACTCTTCAATTCTTTGAATTCCTTATCGTGTCATTTATTCAGTTGGAGCCTATGTCATATGTTCTTTTGCATTCACTCGTGTATTGAAATTGTGCACTCGGTATCAAGTATGCGCTGACGGTTCGTGATGCTGCAGAGGGATCTCAAGGGAGTCAAGAATTTACTCGACCATTGTTACTGCGTGTCATCCATATTAATAATGCAAGAGAATTGAGAGATCTTCAATTGTGCACATGGGGGTGCACTAGGTTCTGACATTCGGTTGATAAGTACGGTCTTGAGATTGTTTATGTAACTGCCTAATCATCACAGTAATGGTAGAATCACAAGGTGGGTGTAGATCTAAAGATAGTTGGTGGTAATAAAGACTATATGGCTCATATGAGATATCTATTTAGCGAAGGATTCAACCAGCAAAGATACTGGGGGAAATGAGTTTAATTGTCTTAAGAAGGACATGTACTAAACGAATGTCTTGGGATGTCTTATGATGAAGACGTACAAATGATAAAGGTTAGTATCATGGATTAGAAGGATGTATCTTATGGCTTCATGCCAAGTGAAAGGATTTCACTATCAACGATCAAATTATGGGTCATGTATCATATCAGATTTGGCCTGAGATGTATTTAAGTGTTATTCAAAAGTTCTTTGAAACTTGTTGATGAGCAAGAGTTGAGATTTGTATGGTATGATGTTGGGACTTTTGATGTTCCTATGTCTATAATAATTCTACATTTTATTATCAGCAGGGAAAACTTCGACAAAGGCTACATGGTGCTTCATAAATGTTTGAGAATCATAGTATGCCTTAAGCAATCGTTGGTAAAGAATGCTCGATGCATGGAGCGAGAAGATGTTTGGTTGTATTGGGATGAGGTCATAACTTATGGTGTCAGAGTGCTAATAGATCACATGTGGTTATATTCGCTGGATCAAGTGAATTGCAGTTGAATAAGAGTAAATGACTTGAGAGAATAGGTCTAATATGTACGAGAGTTGTGTAATAGTGGCCTTGAGATAAGTGGGAGAGCCCCACCGCTTACGATTGGGTCGCATGGTTAATTTCCTGCGTGCATACTGGGTATTAGCGTATTAATGGGTTATTGCAGCTACGGAAAAGGACCATGAGTGGTAATTTGAGTATATGAATTGTTGAATGCATGTTATGGTTAGCCTAACTGGCTCGTGTTCAAACTTGAGGAAAGACTCATGATTTATGCCTCGTATAGGTGCAGGCTTTGCGGGAAGTGGTTCCGCTAGGGGCTTTATCGAGAGGGTATTCATATGTTACAAAATTTAGTAGAGTTGGTTGCGTACTGGGGAAAGTCAGGGCCGGATGGCTCTCAATAGCGGTCCTAGTGAATTCAAGAGGTAAAGTGTGGTGCCTGATAATTCTGAGTCAATAAGTACAGTTGAGAGTCAAGCTTTTCAAGCAACTTACGAATAAAGGCACAAAATGTTCTATGATGTTTTGACTTGTGGTGTAGCATTTGAGAGACAAGAAATGGTCGTCATTTTTGAGACAGCATGGCCTCATGACTTAAGGTCACTCGGCGTGAGTGTGGTTGGAATAAGTTAGGTATTGAAGGGGGATATTAACATTTCTAAGGCAATCAAGGATAATCTGGAAGGAATTAGATTGATTAGCCATAGTTGAGTTGGCATATTGGTGTTAGTGATCGGTTCATGCGGCGTGATCGAGTTATGCATATGATTTGTGGCGGTGCATTTGAGGCTTGTCGGCCGCAGTGATTGATGTTATTCTGAAGTATTCTTCTGTTAGGTCCTATTATGAGTAGGTGGATCTCGGAAGGGGTTATGATGGCTTGGACCACTACTTAGAGATTGGCATATTTGATGGTTATGAGAATTCGCCTGTATGTTGCTATAGTTCTCCTGAAGTGAGTTAAATGGAAAGTCTTATGTGATGAAGTATTAGCCTATTGTCACTTCTAGAATCGTATCTATCGTATATCGGCATGAGTGGTGCAGTGATTGGTATGGAATTTGAAGTAAGGACCAAGGTCGCAGTTTGGTCAATGAATGTGATATAAAGAGCTCGGATGAGCGGGAAAGGAGTTTCAGTGTTTTGAGTAAGATGGGTATTAACGTCAGTATCACTTGAGATCGGTGTTCTGTGAGAAAGGCTTTGCATCCCAGTTAAGGACTCCTGATCGCTTTTCAGCATTAGTGCAGCCGATGGGTTGAATGTGCAGGCCCGTTTAATTATTCGGAAGATGGTGGGAGCTTGCCCCACAAGAACATTGTATAGCTATGACATGTAGTCACTTAATTGGTTAAAAATTTAAACCAGTATGAGGATTTTGGTGATATCATCCATTTGAGAATTTATGCTCGGAAGGAACTTTGCTTATTGGATTATAGATCTGTGAAATACTATTGACTTATCTTGGCACGACCAGGATAGACTTAAGGTCGGTGGATAGATTTAAATGTGGAAGTGAGCCTTGCGTCAGGCCAGTTGTGTTTCTTCCAGCAATGCACCCCTTATGGAGGGTAGTCGTGGTCTTATTTCGTGGTTAGTTAAATCATGTAATGATATATTGCGCCGTATGAGGTGTGAGACGGCTTGGTAAATTCCTTATGTGTTGAGGCTCCGCTCAGCGGTGATGTTATATGAGCATGATGGCTCTTGAGACTTAGATTATGTATCGCACCTCAGTTGTGCTTGAGTTTGTAGCCTATAGCGCTATACGTTTCCTTGTGAATGATATCATGCACCTTAGTGTGCTTATGATCGATATTCATTATTTTCATGTGATGAGCTATTCAGCTCGACGTATGGCTCCTTGTGTGAGTTTTATATTTGGATCGGGTGGCACGCCGCCATGGTTATATTGTTTGGATCAGGTGGCACGCCTCCATGGGTATACTGTTTGGATCGGGTGGTACGCCGCCATGGGTATATTATTGGGATCGGGTTGCACGCCGCAACAGTGTGATGTTTATTACAATGTCCATATTTGCTTTTATGTGTTCTATTTCCTATTTTTTCTGAGGAAGTCCATGTTAGTGTGAGAGTTGAATAGTTCTCTCTAGTGTTCGCCTTCCTTTTGTATCACGTACGAATTAGTGGCCTACTGGCACATTGTGTCATCTTGCAGGACTTTTGATTATGTCTGAGGTGGATTATCGCCTAAGCAGTTCGTACTGGGTGAGATGAGGTTATTGGATTTGGGGTCAGTGCAAATTGATTATATGAAGTATATTATAGAGAAAAGATCATTCTTTGGTTTAGGACAAGGTAATGGATCTTGTCAGGAGTATAGATCCAATGAATTGTTGATTCAGTAGTTGGTTATGAATATCGGCACATCTCTTCCATCATGTCAGTGTTGTAAAAGTTAGAACAAGACCTATGTAGGTCATGAGGTGCAATGGAAACATCTGATTCGTTGAAATTTGGCTAATTTGATCATAAAATATTATCGTGGTCCTGTGGATTTTGTGTTGCAATGTAAGAAACCAATAAAGTTATGCAGTCATGTTTGAGGACGACGTGTGGTGAATAATTGAGTGATCTCTTGATGAAAACAGGCCTGACATAGAATTCTGTATGTTGGAATTAGGCACTAAGACTTATTTGTTTGAATAAAAGGGAATATCTTCAGATTATATCAGGCTAATGTGTTCGGCTTAGTTCTGGAAGCACAGGAAGGTGCATAAGATGCTAAACAAATGATTACAGACTACTCCAGTACAGTTCTCAACACGTTCGAGGACGAACGTATGTTTAAGTGGAAGAGAATGTAACGACCCGACCAGTCATTTTGAATACTAGTGCTTTGTGGAGGCCATGAACAGCTTCGTTTTGGGTATTATAACTTGGTTGCACGGTCGAAATCTAAATTCAGGGAGATGGAGTTAAATTTAAATGAAAATTTCCATTTCAGAAGCTTTAAGTTGAAAGAATGAACTAAGATTGGATTTTTGAGAAAACGACCTCTGAATCAGGATCTGAAATGTCCAGCAGGTTCGTATAATGATATCAGACTTGGGTGTATGCCCGGTTTAGGTTTTAGATAACCCGGGAGCATTTTGGCACCTATTATGGAAGTTAGCATTTTGGAAGAAATTTCATAAGTTTGACTTGAAGTGCATTTCAGTGTTATCGATGTCCGTTTGGAATTTAGAGACTGGACGTAGCTCCGTATAGTGATTCTGGATTTGGGAGCGCGATCGGAAATGAATTCGGAGGTCCGTAGGTCATTTTGGAGTCATTTGGGTAAAGGTAGGAATTTGAAGGTTTTTAAGAAGCTTGAACGGAAGTGGAAATTTTGATATCGGGCTCGAAATGCAAATTTTATGGTCCGGATAGCTTCGTTAGGTGATTTGAGACTTAGGAGTGTGTTCGGAATATTTTTGTGATGACCGGTGTAGAATTACGCTTGAATTGGCAAAGTTAGTATTTTGGCGAATTTCGGTTGATAGGTGAGATTTTGATCCGAGGGTCAGAGAATGGAATTCCGAAAGTTTCTATAGATTCGATATATCATTTTGGACGTGTGTGCAAAATTTGAAGTCAATCGGACGTGATTTGATAGGTTTCTGCATCGGAAATAGAAGTTGGAAACTTCAAAGTTCATAAAGTTTGAATCGGGGTGTAATTCATTGTTTTAGAGTTGTTTGATGTGGTTTGAGGCCTCGAGCAAGTCCGTAATGTGTTTTGAGGTTGGTTGGTATGATTGATTGGGGTCCCGGGGGCCTCGGGTGTGTTTCGGGTTGTGATCACGCTCTTATTTGATGTTTCAACCTTGCTTCTTTGAACATAAAGGGGTACCATATTAAGTAAATGATCTCCAAATTCAGTTTTTTTTTGAACCATTAGATCCATATCGTAATTTCGGAGCCATAGCAAAAAGAATCGTCGAATTTAGACAACGTATGAGGAAGTTATGCTCGTTTCCGTGCCGAGAAAAGTGCTGGTGTTTGTCAGAACCGCAAAAGCGGAATTTGACCGCGGATGTGGAACCGCAAAAGCGGAAAAGAACCGCAAAAGCCGTTCCGTATATGCGAAAATTATCCGCAAAAGCGGAAAATGGGCCTGGACAGTGTTTAAAACCGAGAAGTTTAGTATTTTGGGCATATCTTGAGTTCTAGAGCTCCGATTGAGGTGATTTTTGCGGCGTTGTTCTCGTCTCATCAAGGAGGTAAATATCAGACCTTTATTTTGATATTTATACATGATTATTTCTGCTGGTTTCTATTTTTATCCGTGTTTGGATGCTAAAAATTGGGATTTTGAGCCCTAAAGTTGAAAAATGATAAATCCTTGATTTGAGGGTCGAAATGACATGCGAATTGTATAGTTTTGGTATGGTTAGGCTCGTGAGAGTACGAGGGTTTTGAAAACATAAAAATATTTCGATTTCGAGCCGATGACTGCATGGGTATTTTGGTTGTTTCACCCGTGTTTGTGCCGTAGCTTTCATTTTATCATTGTAATTAGTTACTTGCAATGTTATTTACACTTTGTAATTGGTTTGACTAGATTCGGGCCACTCAGAGTCAGATACTCGTGGAAAGGGAGTCGTTTCTTAGCGGTTTTGTACCGGAATTGAGGTAAGTGGCTTGTCTAACCTCGTGTGGGGGAACCTTCACCCCTAGGATATTATGTGATAATTTAAATGCCTTGTACGCGAGGTGACGGGCGTGTACATGCGCTGATTGTTGGAACTCATTATACTTCAATTGTCCAATTCGTGATATTCTTGTTCTTAGCTGCTTAGATTGTGACATTTTCCTGATATCCGTTAAAAAAGCATGATTAGATTGGAATTATCTGCCTGATTGCCTGATTGTCTTACTTGAACTTCTTGATAAATTGTTGGTACTATTTTGGTGAAGTTGTAGTTATGATATCATATTTCTCTGTGCATTCCTTTTATTTTCTGTATTGGTGGACTGCGGGTTCGATTCCCGGAGATCCCAGGGTTGTGGGTTTGATTCCCAGAGACCCGGAGTGGTATTGTTTGTGGACTGCGGGTTCGATTCCCGGAGATCTATGGGTTGCGGGTTCGATTCCCAAAGACCCAGAGTTTATTGATATATTTATTGAGACGTGGACTGCGGGTTCGATTCACGGAGATCCAAGGGCTGCGGGTTCAATTCTCGGAGAACCGGAGTTTATTGATATATTTATTGAGATGTGGACTGCGGGTACGATTCCCGGAGATCCTGAGATATTGAGGCACATCCTAAGATATTGAGATACGGGCTACGGGTTCGATTCCCGGAGACCAAGAGATACTGAGACACATACTGAGATATTGAGATACGGGCTGCGGGTTCGATTCTCGGAGACCCAGAGATATTGATATTGGGACTGCGGTTTAAATTCCCGTAGCTCCTGAGTTGTTGGATATAGAGAGGGACTATGGGTTCAATTCCCACAGGTCCTGGATTTGTTGATTTGTGTTTACGTTATTTTGGTTACTTGTTGTTAGATTAGTCGTAGACGGTTGCAGTAATTACTCATTTATTGCTATTTCAGACTCATTCTTATTTAAAAATTGCTTATTATTGTTATTATCATTATGTTATTATCTCTCGGTAGGGCCCTGACCTTCCTCGTTACTACTCCATCAAGGTTAGGATTGGCACTTACTGAGTACCGCCGTGGTGTATTCATGCTACTCTTCTGCACACTTTTGTTGTGCAGATCCAGGTTCATCAGGGTAGGCTTATTCTATGTGTTTCAGCAGCACATCCGGTGACTCGAGGTATGGTCTACTACGTCCGCGGATTCGGACAGCCTCCCTCTATTCTCATAGTGATAGTAGTTATTCTCCCCCATTTCGTTGTTTAGACATTCTTGATATATAGAGCCACAGTTGTACTCTCCCTTTTTAGTCTGTGTTACCCGTGGGATTCCGGGTCTTGGTGTTATGCTATATGGTGTGGTTGATGAGTGTATGTGCCAAGCGGCACTTATTACATTCCTTTTATATTGTTTTTCGATATTTTTCTTTTTCAATGTTCATAAACTTGTATATTCCGCATCGTGTTAGGCTTACCTAGTCACGGAGACTGGGTGTCGTCATGACAGGTTCACGAATTGTGAACTAGGGTCGTGACAAATATTTTGCTATATTTTCATAGATTCTACTATTTATTTGGTTTATTGCTTAAGATAGCATTATTTGTACCCTTTTGGGATTTTATACTTTCAGTGTTATTCACTTTTATTACCACTGAGTTGGAAGTACTCACTTTACTCCCTACACCTTGTGTGCAGATCCAGGGCAGTCTCAGGTTGAGTGATTCTAGTTGATCCAGAGTTCTCTCAGGGAGTATTTGTGGTAGTTCCACGCCGTTCGTAGCCGATAATTCTCCCATCTTTCTTTATCCTTAATTTCTGCATTATCAGTGTTAGACAGACTTTCTAGTAGGATATTACACCGGGTCCTAGTTGAATTGTTTTGGTATATTGCCAGATTTCCTTATCTTTATCATTATTTCAGACTTTGACTTAAATGGCTTTATATTTACTTGTTTAAATAATTGGGATAATTGTTATAAATGGTCGGGCTTGCCTAGTAGTGTGTTGGGCACCATTGCGACCTGTTTTGGGGTCGTGACAAGATAAGTCATGAAACGGGTAAAACTTCCTTTTTATTAAAAGCCTCCATATTCGTAAGCCATTACGCGACAATTATCTCAAGTCAGGAGAGAAAATATCAATCTCAAATAATCTCAAGGCAAGCAATACAAGAATTCGCAAATAATCACCGTGGGAAGTACGGTCCGATCCAACATAAAAGTAAACTATGCATTGTCGAGGTTCGAATGGCTCGAAAAATAGATGCATTTATTACCCCGCTTGTGAACTATCCATGCGGCGCGGTAAGCATAAAATAAACAATCACCCTACTTGCGAATCATACATGCGACGCAGGTACACATAAAAATACATTCTCAAATAGCCAATTAAGAATTTATCGGGGAAAATTATTCAAATAAAAGCCACATTCTCTTTTAACTATTTAAGAAAATAAGTCTAATCCTTTTGAAAATGTATTTGCTAATTCGATGTGGATTAAGCAATTCGAGCTATCACTAAGATTACATATGTTCCAAGTATAGCATGCTTTTGGGTCCTAGACTAGCCGAACTTAAACATAATAGTGGCTAAGCATGGACTCTTGCCATCTCGTGCATATGTAGACCCCACAAATAGGAGCACATAACCAATTAATTCAACTATGGAGATAATTCTCTCTTACAAGGTTAGAAAGGAGACTCACCTCACTCCGAAGGTCCATAACCGGCCTCCAAACCCCTTACGACGACTCTAATTGATGTACAATTCCCTAAAACTATTTAAATAATGGGAAACCAATAAAAATTTACTCTAATACCTGTAACAATTCAAATTTTGTAAGTTCTCATCTCCGAACAAAAATTTGACCAAAATGCCCTCAGGCCCATGTGCCCGTATTCCAAAAACAATAGAAGATAAAGTTTACACATGAACTCATGAACTCAAATATATGATTTTCTCTTAGTTACATACCAAAATCTTGGTCAAAATTCAAGAATACGAATGTTTTAGGTTTTCCCTCAAACCCCAAGTTTTCTACGAATTTCAATGTCTAAATCCATATATCAGCCTTGTATTGAATGCAAAATTAGTATAAATCACTTACCTCATGCTTGGTGATAAAAATGACACTCCGAAGTTTCTCCAAAATCGGCTCCCGTGGAAGAAATGAAGTGAAAATGAGCCAAAACCCGACTTTTTAAAAGAACATTGCCTAGGCGACCCTTCTTCACAAATGCAGAAATGCCCTCGCGTTCGCGAAGCACAACCTACTTCAGTCCCAAATTTCCTCATTGCGTTCGTGGCTCGGCGCTCGCATTTATGAAGGTCAGCTTCTCAAAACATACGCGTTCGTGTACCCGGCCTCACGTTCGCGTAAGCCAATGACCTCAGGCCCGTTTTTCCTTCTACGCGATCGCGATCTCTCCCCTACGTTCGCGTAATAGCTCAAACCACCCCTTTCGTATTTGCGACTTCCTCTTCACGTTTGCGAAGGACAAATTCAGCAACCTCCCACTTTCCTATTCGTGTTTGCGAGACTCCTTTTGCATTCACAAAGAAGGAAACCAAATACCAGCAACCTTTTACCTAATTTCGATCCGTTGACCACCCGGAATTCACCCGACGACCCCAGGACCCCAACCAATCATACCAAACAGTCCTAAAACATATTATAGACTTGCTCGAGGCTTCAAATCACATCAAACAACATGAAAATCTTGAATCAACCTCCAATCCAAGCTTAATGAACTTTAGAATTTCAAACTTCGATTTTCGATGTTTAAACCTATCAAGTCACGTCCGTTTCACTTCAAATTTTGCAGACAAGTCATATTTGATATTAGGGACCTACTTCCACTTTTGAAATCGAATTCCGATCCTGATATCAAAAAGTCCCCTTTCGGTCAAACTTCTCATAAACCTTCAAGTTTCTATCTTTAGCCAAATGAACTATGGACCTCCAAATTCACTTCCGATCGCGCTCCCAACTCCAAAATCACCATACAAAGATATTCACATGCTCCAAGTCCCAAATGGACATCAATTACACAGAAATTCACTTCAAGCAAAATTTATGAAAATTCATTCTAAAATCCTAACTTTCACAATAGGCGCCAAAATGCTCTTAGGCTATCCATGACCCGATCCAGGCATACGCCCAAGTTTGAAATTATCACACGAACCTGCTGGAACCTTCAGATCCCGATTCCGAGGTGTTTACTCTAAAATCTAATCTTAATTAATTCGTTCAACTTAAAGCTTCCGAAATGAGAGTTCTCTTTCCAAATCAACTCTGAACTTCCCAAAATTCAATTTCGGCCATGCGTGCAAGTCATAATACCTGAAATGAAGCTGGTCACGGCCTCAGACTACTGAATGACATGCTATAGCTCAAAATAACTAGTCGGGTCGTTACATATCAAATGTCAAATTCTCTTTTAAACTAATGAAAGCCCCGGGACCAGATGGTCTCCACCCCTTTTCTACCAGAAATATTGGTGTGTAGTCAGGACCTCTATTAATACATATGTAAAAGATATTTTTCATAACCAAATAATTCCAGAAACCTTAAAAAATATTCACCTTTGCCTAACCCCAAAATTTCCAATGCAAATCTCCTAAAAAAAATTCTTCACATTGACTGCAATACCAACTACAAGGTTATTACTAAAATAATTGCTAATCGAATCAAACCTTTTCTCACTATTATCATAAGCCTCTTTCAAACTAGCTTTATTAAAAATAAAAGAGCTTGTGCTAATAGCATTATTATCCAGGAAATCATCAACAAGTTCAATAAAAAGAAAGGTTCCAAAGCTAACATGATTATTAAATTAGGCCTAGAAAAGGCTTTCAATTGTATGGAATGGTCATTTATTTATAGAACCCTTATATACTTCAAATTCCTTCCAAAAATCACCAACTGTTTTATGAATTATATTACCACTAGTAACATTGCAATTCTTATCAATGGCACTAACACAAATTTCCAAAGATGATTTGGTTCTTCTATAATATTATATCAACCCCAATAGAAATAGTAGTGCATTTAATAAGAAAAATATTTCCATCATTAGATTAACACGCAATTTATGAATAGGGAACAAGGAATTCTAGAGAGAGAAGCTCTTACTTCCCTCTAAATTCTCTATAATCAAAATATCTTATCTTTATCCCATGTCCCGATACGCCCTAGACCCTTCCTTAATGGACATATAAATACCTCATAAACCTCCAGATCCAGTAATTGATGCTAAAACACTAGTAAATAAAGGTTTTCCTTCTTTCACTTTCAAGGGGAAACTCTTGTCCTCTGACCCAATAAGATTCATCTATGAAGAGCACATTTCCCCCTACAAGAGGATACATCACTTAGGGACCACGCTATTATTCCCTCATCCGATGAAATGTAATTCATCTATGAAACATTGAAATTTTCGATTATCATCAAGCTATTTGGTAAGCGTATCCTTCATCAATATCTCAAGAAGTAGATTTGGAAACCCACAGAACAGTTTCCTGTCATTTATCTGGGAGATGATTTCTATATTGTTAAATTTTCTAAAGAATCCAATATGGCCAAAGCTCTTCATCAAGGGCCATAGTTCATCAATGTTATTATCTATCGATTAAAAAATGGGTTCCAAATTTCGTTGCTTCTAATGAAAAATTAACCATCTCAGCTATTTGGTTAAGATTACCTCAACTCCCTACAGTACTATTCTCACAAGGATTGTTAATAAAATTGGTAAGCTTTTAAAAATTGATGCTTGCACTTGCGCCACTTTAAGAGGTAGATATGCTAGATTATGTGTAGAATTACCTCTAGAGCATCGTGTTCGTCCTTTTATCTATATCAACTCACCTTGAGGATTACCATTGGAAGGTAGTCTCCTTCTCCAAACGAAGAGGAAAACTCATTAAAGAAAATTATCAAACCAAAACTTCGCCCAAAAATGCTAACATCACGGATGGCTATGGATTCAAAGCAAAAATCTTTGACACCAACACTGGAAAATACATTAATACTCAAATACTTATCTACAAAGAAAAGGTCTCTTTAGGCACACCTTCAAATTCTATGGCTAAAAAATTTGATATACTAGACACGTTAGACTCAAATCTATTGACATACCGTACTAGTATCCCAAACCATGGTTTAAACCAAAACAACCAAATCCTTATTTTGACATTAACTATGCAAAATCCGATTTTTATAGAGGAATATAACTCCTATGTTGCTAATGATAAATCATCAAATAACCTTAATAGCCACTTGGCTTCTCATAATCAAACCAATTCCTCTACAATCCATGGATTGGAAGGTAAACGGCTAGCTAATACAGCCATGCAAAACCTTTTTCCCTCATCTCAACAAATGGCAAATGCCAACCCTAACCCTCTCAAAGTTAAAAACCTTACGTAACCCCTCTCAGAATCCATGCAAATAGATAACAAATCTTCCATATCTATCTTTCCATATACTAACTCTCAAGTACTCTACGAAGCCATCGATTTATAAATCCCTTACAAACTAATAATGCCTCATTTCCCACTCCACTGTCAAAGAAGAACTCATCTTCTCAGACATCCACGCCTAAGTCATACTCACATGGACAACCTTCCCCCTCTCCCTCCTCCCAACAAACCCCTCATCTACTCAACCACCCCTTTCCCAATGATCCATCAACCTCTATCATAGTTAGATAGGGGAACTCTGGGTCATGTAGTATCCTTCAGTCTAGAGATCGATGGTCAGGAGGCAGTGATAATACTCCAAAACTTGAACTTTCTAGCTCATGCAACTTGCAATGAAAAATTGTGTCAACCAAATCTGGCTAACCAATATCTTGAACCCAATCACTCCAAAAGCCTCCTCGGCTTTAATCCAAGCCATGCAAGCCCATTGGGGTCTTCCTGTTCACTTCAACCCGACCTAAGGGCAACAACCTCTTCAAAATCTACCTTTTTTCCACCACAAAATCCAGTGAATCCAATATTTCTGACTTGGCAAACAACCAACCAGAATCAACAAATGAACAATTCTGTGATACCACAAAATCAGGAGAACCATGCTCCAATGGAGGTCCATCCACCTCCCAATGTACCAAACTTAGAAAATTACTTACCATGGGAAGTGGAGGATGTAGCAAGTCCATTAAGGGAATCTCGAATAGAGTTCAAAAGCCTTAGAGAAATAGCGATATTGCTCTACAAGGAGAGGCAAGAGAATAAGTCTATCATCAATTGCACAGAAGCATTATTCAAATGCTCAATGGACATCAAGCCTCCACTAAACCCAACAGCAGGGAAATATGCAGTGGTGCTCAATCCATATCTAAGGGACGGCCCACCTTTATGTTTGGAGGAGAGTCAGGGACACCATACCATGCATCCTTTACAAATGAATTGACCAATTAACTTCATAATTTGAACGTGAAAGGAGCTAACAATGCCGATTTTCGTTGGAATTTTTGGAATATTATTGATACTCATAGGCCTTATTTGGTTACTCTCTTGGAAACTCGCATGTAGGACCATGTTGCTATTCAACATGTATTCAACTTCTCAGAAATGGTCGAGGTTCCTACTGATGGTCATTTTGGAGGAATTGCAATTATGTGGATGCATAACATGGTTACTGTCGATGAAGTAGTTAAAGATGATCAGGAACTGTATGCTATGATTAAGGTACTTTCAAATTAAAATCCTTGGCTTTTTAGCACAATCTATGTGAGTACAAATATTTCAAAACGTAATTCAATGTGAAAAAATTGTAATAACATCTATTATAATTACAAAGATCATTGGCATGTCAGTGGTAACTTCAATGATGTTCTATCATCTTATGAGAAATGGGGGTCGCCCAGTTAATTTTAATAGAACTACAATGCTTTGGAATTTTCTTAACAATTGTTGCCTTTTTTATCTAGGTTTTAAAGGCCCCAAATATACTTGGACAAATTATAGGAAAAAGAGAAAGGGCCTTATCATGAAATGATTAGATAGATGCTTTGTAAACGGGGGTTGGATTAATCAGTACCTTAATGCCATAGTAGACCACTTGCCTAGAACCTATAGTGACCATAACTCCCTCCTCATTAGGCTTAATCCAAAATTCAACCCTCCTAACACTAGGCCTTTCCATAATCCTCAATTCCTTAATCTAGTTCAAAAGTACTGAAATAATAGAACTTTTGAAGATGCTCCCATTATTTAAATTGGAAGCCTCTCAATTGAACAAAGAGGTCGTTGGTAATATTTTCCAAAAAGAAAAAAAAACTTCTTTCTAGAATTAAAGGTATCCAAAATTCTCATAATTACCCGAATAATAATTTTCTCCTAAATCTTGAAAATTAACCCATAAATGAGTACAATGATATCAATAAGATGGAAGAGGACTTTTGGAAGCTTAGATCAAGAGTTAATTATTGGCTTAATAATGGTGATGCCAACACAAAAAAAAATTCACATATCAACTTTAATCCATAGAAAAACTAATAAAATTTCTCACTTTAAAGATGAGGATGGGAATTGGATCGATGACCCCTCTGAAATTGCCAACCACACCCTCCAATATATTTTACCACCTCCCTTATAAAACTCAATTAGACAGAAATCATCTATTCTCCTCAATCTTTTGATAATATAGATCTAAGCTCTCTTGATAGTCCTGTTACAAGCCAAGAAATATCAAATGTCATCTTCTATTTTAAACCAATGAAAGCCCCGGGACCAGATGATCTCCACCCCATTTTCTATTAATTTGTAGTAAGGAACTCTATTATTACCTATGTAAAAGATATTTTTCATAACTAAATAATTCCAAAACCCTTAAACAATACTCACCTTTTCCTAATCCCAAAAGTTTCTAACGCAGATCTCCTAAAAAAAATATCACATTGGCATATGCAATACCATCTACAAGGTCATTACTAAAATAATTGTTAATCGAACTAAACTTTTTCTTACTAATTCATAAGCCCCTTTTAAACTAGCTTTATTAAATATAGAAGAGCTTGTGATAATAGCATTATTACTCAGGAAATCATCAACAAGTTCAATAAAATAAAAGGTTCCAAAGCTAACATGATTATTAAATTAGACCTAGAAATAATTTTCAATTGTCTGGAATGATCGTTTATTTATAAAACCCTTCTATACTTCAAATTTCCTCCAAAATCACCAACCTTATTACGAATAGTATTATTGTTGCGGAAACCAAATGTATATAGTGTGAATGAGTCACAACTACTATACCAAAAATTATGGCAGCCACCAAATAATAAATAAGACAATAAAGCAACAATATAAAGAACACTAGAATTTACGAGGTTCGACTAATTTTGCCTACTCCTCGGACACAACCAATATTTTATTCTACTCCAAATACAAGTGAAATAATACTAAAGAGAGAAGATACAAATGCCTTAAGAAGATAAGAAGGCAAATGAGAGGTGTGTTTAAATTCTAAACATTAAGCCTCCTTTTATATAGAGAAACCCTCCCCCAAAACAAGTTCCCCACCGATGTGGGAGAGGAACTTTTGACAAATCAACAAATCTCCACCTTGGCAAAAATTCCACATCTTCAATTTTCTCTCTATAACAAATTTTGGTTGTGTCTTCATCTTCAATCGTCAGTGTTCAACAATGTTGATCAAATCCAAACAATGTTGAAACTTGATCGCAATCACCACCTTTGTTAACATATCAGCAGGATTCTCCTGTATGAACTTTCTTCACCGTGACTCCATCTTCTTCTATGATTTCTCGTACGAAATGATACCGAACATCAATGTGCTTCGTCCTTGCATGATAAACTTGGTTCTTCGCTAATTGAATAGCACTTTGACTATCACAAAAAATTGTGATACCTTTTTTGTTCAACACCAAGCTCCTTTAGCAATCCTTGAAGCCAAATTGCCTCCTTCACAACCTCTGTAATAGCCATGTACTCTGCCTCTGTTGTAGACAAAGCAACTGTTGACTGCAAAGTAGACTTCCAACTAACTAGTGCCTTTGCAAAAGTAAACACATAACCAGTAGTTGATCTTCGTTTGTCCAAATCACCCGCAAAATCCGAGTCACAATAACCAACTACAGACTGATTGTCTTCCTGTTCAAAAACTAACCCGACATCTACAGTATTATGAATATACCGTAGAATCCACTTCATAGCTTGCCAATGCTCCTTTCCCGGATTATGCATATATCTGCTAATAACTCCAACAACTTGTGAAATGTCAGGTCTCGTACAGACCATTGCATACATCAAGCTACCAACAGCATTTGCGTATGGTACCTTTGACATATACTCTCGTTCAGCTTCATCCAATGGCGACACAGTAGTACTTAGCTTAAAATGGGGAGCAAGTGGAGTACTAACTAGCTTAGTCTTGTCATCTATGCCAAAACATTATAGTACTTTCTTCAAATATTCTTTCTGAGATAAACAGAGTTTCTTTGAACGTCTATCTCTTATTATCTCCATGCCAAGAATTTTCTTCGCCTCACCCAGATCCTTCATCTCGAACTCCTTCTTCAATTGAATCTTCAACTTATCAATTTCTTCCGAATTCTTGGAAGCTATCAACATATCATCAACATATAGGAGAAGATATATAAAGGAACCATTTTTAAGCTTGCGCAAATACACACAATGATCGTATTTGCTTCTCTTGTACCCTTGCTGCAACATAAACTTGTCAAATCGTTTGTACCATTGTCTAGAAGATTGTTTCAACCCGTACAACGATTTTTCAAGTTTGCAAACCATATTTTCCTTTCCAACAACTTTGAATCCTTCTGGCTGAGTCATGTAGATTTCCTCCTCCAAGTTTCCATGTAAAAACGCAGTTTTTACATCCATCTGAACTAGTTCCAAATCCAATTGTGCTACCAAAGCCAACATAATTCGAATGGAGGAATGTTTTACAACTGGAGAAAATATTTCATTGTAATCAATTTCCTCCTTTTGAGCATATCCTTTGGCCACCAACCTTGCTTTGTAGCGAACATCTACTTGGTTAGGAAATCCTTCCTTCTTTGCAAATACCCATTTGCACCCAATTGCTTTCTTTCCCTTCGGGAGATTGGCCAATCTCCATGTATGATTCTGATGAAGGGACTGTAATTCATCATTCATGGCAATCCTCCACTTATCTTCTTCTGAACTTTGGATTGCGTCTTTATAAGTGGTGGGAACATCATCAGCTGCAATTGCGGTTGCACAAGCAACTGTCTCTATGAGACGAACAAGTTTCGTTACTTTCCTTTTTGGCCTGCTGGTTGCTATTGATTCAAGTTGTTGTTGAGGTTCCTGAGTTGGAATCTCCTCTACTGGCTCTCCTCCCAGAGGATAATCTTCATTTGTTTCCTCCTCTGCTTCTTGTGTAGGAAAAATAAATTTTCCCTCAAACTCCACCTTCTTAGAAGCACCATCATCTTGTTTGGTATCTTCATTTGTTACCTTGTTTACCATAGAAGATTCATCGAAGGTAACATCCCTGCTGAATATTACTTTCTTTGTCATAGGACACCATAAGCGATGTCCTTTGACTCCATAAGTAATCCCCATAAAAATAGCCTTCTTTGCCCTTGGATCCAATTTTGACTCAGTCACATGATAATATGCAGTTGAGCCAAATACGTGCAAAGAGTCATAATCTACAGCAGGCTTTCCATACCATTTTTCAAATGGTGTCTTGCCATCAATAGCAGCAAATGGTAGACGATTAATGAGGTGGCATGCATATGTAATTGCCTCAGCCCAAAATTCTTTGCCCAAGCCAGCATTGGACAACATACACCGTACCTTCTCCAGCAAGGTCCGGTTCATGCGTTCTGCCACTCCATTCTGTTGTGGTGTATGTCTGACAGTGAAGTGTCGGACGATGCCATCATTTTCACAGACCTTATTGAAATGATCATTTTTGTATTCACCTCCATTGTCTGTGCGAATACACTTGATCCTCCTGCCCGTTTGATTCTCCACCATCGTCTTCCATTTGAGAAAAATTCCCAGGACTTCATCTTTGCTCTTCATTGCATACACCCATACTCTTCGGGAAAAATCATCAACAAAGGTCACAAAATAGTGCTTCCCACCCAATGAAGGTGTTTTGGAAGGACCCCAAACGTCGAGTGTACATAATCCAAAATGCCTTTAGTATTATGGATTGCTGTACCAAATTTAACCCTTGTCTGTTTCCCTTTGACACAATGCTCGCAAAACTCCAAATTGCAAGCTTTTATCCCTTTCAACAATCCTTGATCCGATAGAGTTTTCAAGGATTTTCCTCCTGCATGTCCCAAGCGCATGTGACATAGCCTGGTTGCTTCTGCCTCTTTATTTTCACTGGACGTCACTATCATTGTCCCAATAACTGTACTATCGAGATAACGGTACATGTTATTGTTCTTCCGATTGGCCTTCAACCACTAGTGCACCGGAGCATACCCTCATCACTCCATTTTCTGCAATAATTTTGAACCCTTTTGATTCCAGGGCTCCCACAGAGATGAGATTTTTCTTCAAACCCGGTACATATCGAACATTTGTTAATGTTCTGATCATTCCATCATGGTTCCTCAATCGTATTGAACCAATTCCATATGAGGTAAGAGGGCTGTTATCCGCTGTTTGGACGACTCCATATTCTCCTTCTTGAAAGTCCACAAACCAATCCCTGTTGGGACACATATGATAGCTACATGCCGAGTCCATCAACCATATGTCTGATGACGTTGACGGCTCCGTTGTAACTAATGAGAAATCCGAATCATCACAATCAGCTACATTTGAATCCATAATGGCCTTTCCATTGTTGTGTTTGACCTTATTATTCAATTTCGGACAGTCTTTCTTCGAGTGCCTCTTTACTCGACAAAAGGCACATTCATCTTTGCTGGATTTAGATCTTGACTTAGATCTTCCTTTCCTTGTCCTCGTTTGATTTTGAGGACGACCCTCACGAACAGTGCTTCTCCTTCTCCGCCCTTATGTTTTTCTCGCTTTCTTTGTTCATAGTTGTATAAAGCCGAACAAACTTCTCTGAGAGAAACTTCATCATTTCCATGGAGAAGAGTAGTTTCAAGGTGCTCGTACTCGTCAAGAAGTGACGCCAACAACATTAAGGCCAAGTCACCATCATCATAAGTTGTATCCATATTTTGCAAATCCGTGACCAACTTATTGAAACTGGTGATATGTTCATTCATCGTGGTACCAGGAACATAGGTGAAGTGAAACAGTCTCTTCTTCATGTACAATTTATTTTGACTGTTTTTCTTCAAAAATTTATCCTCTAGTGCTTTCCATAATTTACTTGCGGAAGTTTTCTTTGTGTATGGATATTTCTGCTCTCTAGCAAGGTAGGATCGAATGGTACCGCAAGCAACACGGTTGATAATTCTCCAATCTTCTTCTCCAATACCATCTGGTCTCTTTTCTTCAATAGCAAGATCTAGCCCTTGTTGAAAAAGGACATCTAGAACCTCGCCTTGCCACATCCCAAAATGTCCAGATCCGTCAAAAATTTCTACCGCAAATTTCGCATTTGACACAATTCTTGTCATAAGCGAAGATGTCAATGATGACGTATTGCTGATACTTGATGTAGATTCTTCTTGTTTATTGTCTCCCATCTTTGACACAAATATTATTTAATAGCCGACGACACAAATCAAGATTATTTCCTTTCGGGTGTGGAAGATCAGACTAAGCTGCAACCACAGAGCATACCGAGACAGAACCTTGACTCAGTTACCAAGATAAATCTTTTCTGATGTGGAAGATCAGACTACGCTGCAACCACAGAGCATACCGAGATAATACCTTGGCTCTGATACCAATTGTTGTGGAAGCCAAATGTATATAGTGTGAATGAGTCACAACTACTATACCAAAAATTATGGCAGCCACCAAATAATAAATAAAACAATAAAGCAACAATATAAAGAACACCAAAATTTACGAGGTTCGGCTAATTTTGCCTACTCCTCGGACACAACCAATATTTTATTCCACTCCAAATACAAGTGAAATAATACTAAAGAGAGAAGATACAAATGCCTTAAGAAGATAAAAAGGCAAATGAGAGGTGTGTTTAAATCCTAAACATTAAGCCTCCTTTTATATAGAGAAACCCTCCCCCAAAACAAGTTCCCCACCGATGTGGGAGAGGAACTTTTGACAAATCAACAATTATCACTAGTAATATTGCAATTCTTATCAATGGCATTAACACAAATTAATTCAAGCCTAGTAGAGGAATTCATTAAGGAGATCCTCTTTTTTCTTATATTTTTGTCCTTTGCATTGAAATGTTATCCAAGTATACAAATCATCAAGTTGAGTGTGACAGATAGGACCCCATTAAATTAAACTCCAAACGTCTAAACTTGTCTTATGTTTTCTTTGCCGATGGCCTTACTTTGATGTCTAATGTTAATGATAAAACTTGTGCCACTATTTCTAATACCCTTTTTATGTTTTGCAACTTATCGGGATACAAAATCAACTACAAAAAATACAAGATCCTCTTTTCAAAGAACTTTCCTAAAATTCTTCAAGAAAAATATCTAATCTCCGTAACATCTCCATTAGCATAATTTTGGTAAATATTTTGGATTTTTAATTATTGACAATTCCCCAAATACTAAGGACTTCCTATATATCTATATATAATAAAAGGAGAGGCAAAAGCACATTATTAAGACAAGTGGCATAATCACAAAAAGCCAAGTGGTAATATTAAGACAAAATAAACTAACGTTTTAACTAAAAAAAACTTCTTAAATTTTGAATTAATTGGTTACTCTATTTGCATTAATCTGTATATAATAAAAGGAGAAAATGCTCATTATTAAGACAAGTGGCATAATCACAAAAAGTCAAGTGGTAATATTAAGACAAAATAAATTAACTTTTTAACTAAGAAAAAAAACTTCTTAAATTTTGAATTAATTGGTTACTCTATTTATATTAATAAATATAGTTATATTATAATTAGCTATATTAAAAAAACAAAAAAAAAAACTACTCATTAAAATTGGGGAGTAGTTTCACTTTTGAGTTTTAAGTTATCTTAAAATTAAAAAAAATAAAAAAGTAAATTTTCTCCAATAAAAAAAGCGAAAATATTAATAATTAAAAGTGGAATTATTAACACAAAATAAACTACCTTTTTAACTAAAAAACTTTCTTAAATTTTTTAATTAATTAGTTATTGTATTTGAATTGAAATATTACATATCATATAATTAGCTATATTAAAAATAGGAAATATAAATAAATAAAAATAACTACTCAATAAGATGCCAAGTATTGATTTAAAATTATTTTAAATATAAAACAAAATTAAAAAAATAAAAATTTGCCAATTCAAAGTTGGGAGTAGTTTCAAGTTGGAGTTTTATGAAAAAAAACTACTTTTCTAACTAATTTTTTTGAATTAATTGGTTACTCTATTTGAATTAATAGATATCTTATAATTAGCTATAAAAAATGGTAAAAAACAATTACTCATTCACATTGGGGAGTAGTTTTAAGTTGGAGTTTTAAGAATATATTAAATAAAAAAACAAATGAAAAAATATAAAATTAGCCATAATAAAAAATATAAATATATGAATACAAGAAATACCTATTCAAATTTAGGAGTAGCTTAAAGTTGGAGATATTCTAAAATAAAAAACAAAAATAAAAGAAAATAACTTTCAATTCAAATGAAAACTACAAGATGTCAAGTACCATTGTTAAGACAAAATATTTTTCAAGTAGCATTTTTCGACCTGGAATAGTTTCAAGTTGGAGTTTTAAAATTATTTTAAAATTAAAAAACTAAAACTAAGAAAAAAAATTAAATTAGCTACATTAAAAACAAAATTATTAAAAATTAAACAAAAAAATAGTACATACTCAAGTTGGGAGGTAGTTTTGGTTACCCTTTCTAACTTTAAACCTTTCAATCTTAATTTTTAATTAATTGGTTACTCTAATTAAATTATAAAAAATATATATATTATAATTAGCTATAATAAAAAAGCCATTCAAATTGGGGAGTAATTTTAAGTTGGAGTTTTAAAAATATTCTCAAATAAAATATATTATTTATAAATAAAAAATTATTACTTTATTTAAATTTTTAATAAAGTACAAAATTTGAAAACTAATCAAATAAGTAAGTACAGTAGAAAGAAATGTACGAAGATAGAGATAATTTCATGATATTTATATTTTAAAATAAATTAATAATTAAAAGATAAATAGATGACACTCAAGAAAATTATCAATAGTTCTAAGTATTTGCTAATTCAATAATAAAAATAAAAATCATCAAAAATTTTGTTTGATTACTATATGATGTGTATCCTTTAAGTAGGTAAAGAATGTGTTATATTTTTGCACACTATATTAAATAATAAAATACAACTAATATTTTTTAAGTCAATATATGATATATTAAATCATAATTTATAAGGTTAATATTTTGATCAAATTATCTGCGCATCACGCGAGTTCTTATACTAGTTCGGAAATGGAAGCTGCGTGTGTTGACTCTTCTGTTGTTGAGCTCCAATCTACTGATTTTCAGCGTGTATTTAATTTTTTTTCTTTTCTTAATTTGAACTCTGAGCAGCGAGGTATGTTCCCTGTAAAATTATTTTTGGATCTGCTGTGTTTATGGAATTTTGATTTTCGTTTGTTAATCGAAATGAGAATAACATGAGTATTTAGGATGAAGAATTTGAAGTTGCTTAAACAGTATATTGCAATTGTTGCTTGATGAGAGCAGATGGTTTAACTAGAAATGGCGTTTAATATCGCCTTTGTATATGATTATGTGATTTTGTTATCCAAACAAATTTGGTATTTCTCTTCTTTAATTCCTTGTCATATATTATTTCAACTGATAGAATTATTTTCTGCATAGTTGCCATTTTGATGACCTTAAGTGCTTATTTGAAAGTTGGTTTTTTTTTTTTTAGAATCAACTAAAGTGCAACAGAAAATGCTACTATTATTGTGTATCGACTTATGGACTCGTTATCATGGTCATGAGTTATTTTTTTAGTGAATGTGCACAATTTTTATTCTTACTTGAATTAGTTGAGGGATGTTTGACGTAGAAATGTATGCAAATAAGCATGGCAGGACTCATATCCACTAGCTTAATTGACTCGATTAGACTCGCACAACCAGCAAAATCTTTTCCCTCACTAGATTGGTCTCTAGCATCTTTCATAATAAAGATAACTTCCACTAATGATTCTAAAGATGTCTCTCAACAGAAGTGTCGAGTTCAAGTACCTTACTGGTCCTTAAATGTGAAAACATCATCATTAATTGGTAAAAACGTAGCACGGATTCTTAATTATAAACTTAATTGTGATAGTGCTTATAATATTAACAAGAAGGTTGGTGGTTTGGGGGGAGTCATACGCAACAGCTATGGCCAATGGTTTCTAACGTCATCAACAATACTCACGCAGAGCTCCTTGCGTTGCGCTGGAATAGGCCTTACAATTTAAGCTCCAGCCTCTTGAATTCCAAACTGAATAAGCAGAGGTAATAAATCTTCTCACTACTGATCATCAAGTCTAACCACATTATTTTGTGGCAAAGGAAAGTACCAAGCTTAGTAATATGAATAATACAATCAACCTTCATGCACCCATGCCATTGTGAAGGATGACGTTGCATGGAAATCCGACTCTACATCTATATCACAAGAATCTTGTATTAAGCTAGCTAGTATGAATATTATTAATGCAGTTAATAGCTTTACTTCTTTTGTAACACCTCCCCAGTGAGATATCTAAGAATTACTTTACTACTATTTAGAAGCGGAAGTTTAGCAGCTCGTCGTCGTCCAGTTTTTAGGGGTAATTTTGAAAATAAAACAATTGTTCAGAAAATGCGTTCTGTATTGCGGCGTGAAGGCTACGCTCTTCGAGGAGTTCACACAAACATCAACGTCTGTTTCATCATACATTTTTTAAAATGTTTGGGCCCACTGAATAGAGCTGTCTCTGTTGCAGCTCGGAACCTAATTAATATTGAATAAAAGAAAAAATACCAAAATAAACCAAAAAAAAAAAAATTACGAAATTACACATTTCGCAGTATAAAACTGCGAAATGTACAAACTGCGAATTACATTTCGCAGTACAATACTGCGAAATGCCCCCTTGTTATATCCGCACTCTTCTTCCTCTACACCACTCTCACTCTTAAACAATCTCTCCCTCCCCCCCCCCCCCCTCAAATTCTCTCTAATTTTTTGCCAAAATTTTGATTTCGAAGTCCCACACGTCCCCTTCAAGTGCAACACAAGTGGGGCCCACACGAAGATACTGTTGGACACGAATTCGGTAACAAAATTTCAGTTTTACAACTTTAATTTGAGGTATTTGAATTAATTTTATTTTATAAATTATTAGAAAATATGTTAATGTTGGTATATTTATTGTTTTAGTATTACTTTAATATGTTATTGTATATCATGTTAACGTAGAGCCTGTTAGCGTAGAGCCTTGGAGCGTAGAGCCTTATTAAATTTTAGCGTAGTCTTTTAGTATGAAAATATTAAAATTGAGATTTAGAATAATTAATCATTATTATGTGGTCCCGGGCCTAAAAAATCAAGCCTGGAACCTTTAAACAACCATTATATTAAATTAAACGTAATTTAATTAATTAAGTTAACAAAATTATGAAAATATTAAAATTGAGATTTAGAATAATTAATCATTATTATGTGGTCCCGGCCTCAAAAATCAAGCCTGGAACCTTTAAACAACCGTTATATTAAATTAAACGTAATTTAATTAATTAAGTTAACAAAATTATGAAAATATTAAAATTGAGATTTAGAATAATTAATCATTATTATGTGGTCCCGGCCTCAAAAATCAAGCCTGGAACCTTTAAACATCCGTTATATTAAATTAAACGTAATTTAATTAATTTAGTTAACAAAATTATAAAAATATTAAAATTGAGATTTAGAATAATTAATCATTATTATGTGGTCCCGGGCCTAAAAACTCAAGCCTGGAACCTTTAAACAACCGTTATATTAAGTTAAACGTAATTTAATTAATTAAGTTAACAAAATTATGAAAATATTAAAATTGAGATTTAGAATAATTAATCATTATTATGTGGTCCCGGGCCTCAAAAATCAAGCTTGGAACCTTTAAACAACCGTTATATTAAATTAAACGTAATTTAATTAATTAAGTTAACAAAATTATGAAAATATTAAAATTGAGATTTAGAATAATTAATCATTATTATGTGGTCCCGGCCTCAAAAATCAAGCCTGGAACCTTTAAACAACCGTTATATTAAATTAAACGTAATTTAATTAATTTAGTTAACAAAATTATAAAAATATTAAAATTGAGATTTAGAATAATTAATCATTATTATGTGGTCCCGGGCCTAAAAACTCAAGCCTGGAACCTTTAAACAACCGTTATATTAAGTTAAACGTAATTTAATTAATTAAGTTAACAAAATTATGAAAATATTAAAATTGAGATTTAGAATAATTAATCATTATTATGTGGTCCCGGCCTCAAAAATCAAGCCTGGAACCTTTAAACAACCGTTATATTAAATTAAACGTAATTTAATTAATTTAGTTAACAAAATTATGAAAATATTAAAATTGAGATTTAGAATAATTAATCATTATTACGTGTGTCTTCATCTATGCAATAATTAATTTTTCTTATTTATAGTACACGACATGCCATCTCGTCAACCTGCACACCCCGGACCTTCGGCAGCAGGATTATTAGTACGCAGTGCGACCATAGGTCCGAGTCCATTTGGGACCGCCACCTAGCTCTTCGTGACTATACGCCCGGCGAGGCCGGACGATCCGCGGGAGTTTTTGGCGCAAGCATCCCTTTCATCCACGAGTTGTAGACCTTCTACAGCAGACCGGCTTGTACAGCATATTTGAGCTGGGACGGATGCAGCTTGACTGGTCGCTCATCACAGCGTTGATAGAGCGGTGGTGACCAGAGACGCATACATTTCACCTGCCTACTGGAGAGGCTACGATCACTCTCCAGGATGTGCATGTGCTGTATGGATTGCGCATTGAGGGCCGCACATTGACACTGCCCCAGGAGTGGAGACGGATGACCCGCGCACAGCTGGCGAATGTGATGGGACGGATGACAGGTTTGCACCCGGAGGGCAACGTTGGTGGTTGTGGTCTCCAGCTATCCGTCATTAGAGCGTTCATGGCGGAGTTGCATCCACAGTTCACGCAGGAGACAGAGGAGCTGCGGATTATCCGTTTCACTCGGATGGCATTACTCATGCTATTTGGGTGTGTCTTGTTTCCCAACATGTCGGGGAACAAGATATCGATGCGGTTTCTCCAGCCTCTGGAGGATATGGAGCAGGTGCATCAGTACAGTTAGGCATCTGTTGTTCTGGCGTATCTCTACAGGAGCATGTGCCGGGCTAGCATCGGTGCAGCTATTGATATTGGTGGTTTTTTGCCACTACTGCAGGTGAAAAATACTTTCAAAATTAATTAAGCACAAATTATATATTGTGAAATGACTCATAATTTACATCAACATTTTTTCTTAGGTTTGGGCGTGGCAGCGTATCATGCCACTACAGCCACCTCTGCCGGCACAAGACTATCCGCCCCTCCCGCTAGCTGTGAGATGGATTCTCCGGCGGGGGAATTACCGAGGAGTGGATGTGCACCACAATCTCCCCCTTATTAGGGACCAGTTGGATATGTTGCATACTGGACATGTAAACATCTACATAAAGTTGGTTGTTTTAAATGTAGTTGTACCTTGCATACTAATTTATTGTTATTCGTTGTAGTTCATCTGGATGCCGTACACCTGATGAGCTAATTGCGCACCTACCTGCTATTTGCTCGGCAGATCAGCTCATATGGAGCAGCTCCGTCCCATTGATATTCTGGGAAGTTGTCGAGTATCATGCGACGGAGCGTGTGCTTCGTCAGTTTGGTCGTCATCAGCCGGTACCGAGTGATCCCTCCTGGGACCCTACTCATTATCAGCGTGACGACCGTCACAACATCAGCCGGGATTATGTAGCGTGGCTGCGTGACCAGGTAGTTTATTGGGAGGAGCGAGCTCAGCGCATCCCGCCACCGCCGACACCGTACCAGGAGGCTACTATTGCGATTTATGAGGCCTGGTACAGACGTCACACCCGGAGGCATGTCGGGAACCCCATCCATATGCTTGACGGCCGGTACAGACCGTATGCCGGACGACACGAGTCACTGGTATGTTTTTTTGACTTATTAATATCATATAATTATGGCATAGAGTAATTTATTTACTAATTGACTTATTTCACAGGTTAGTTGGTTTCACCGGGTCTACCAGTCTAGTATAGATATCCAGCAGTGTGAAGACAACCCTAGACTGGTTGAGTATGGACAGGCGGTTGCCCAGATGTGTCGTTTGGGACTGGAAGAGGCGAGGGAGGGCAATAGGTTAGATGATGAGCCCGATTATATGGATCCGCACGCGCACCGAGGGGTAGGCCGACCCCCGTGCGAGGGCTAGGGCTCGCAGGGACGACGACGACGTGCACGCCGAGGGGGTGTTGAGGAGCCGGCCGACCCACCGCAGTGGTTTGGAGCTCGGGGGCTCGGATAAAGAGCAGGAGGGTTACGTGCCTCTTCCAGCTGACCCTTCCAGCAGCATGCAGCGGGGTTTTATGACCCATCCAGCAGCATGCAGCGGGGTTTTATGACCTATCCAGCTGACCCTTCCAGCAGCATGCAGCAGGGTTTTATGACCCATCCAGCTGACCCTTCCAGCAGCATGCCCTCATACGACCCTGGCAGCAGTATGCCCTCATACGACCTTCAGTTGTCATTGCCAGCGACACCGATGACCCCATCCGGACCATTGCAGATTATGGGTACCTTTGACGGGGATGTACATGAGTACTTCGCTGGCACATCTACTGCAGCTGAGCATCGGTCGACCCGTGACGTGGATGGCGGTCGTAGGTTGAGTTATCCATCGTCCCCTGCATTTGATGCGGTATGTTTGTATTACTTATGTTTTTCAATTCTACATTATTTTTACTTTTGATGCAATAAATTCATTACATCTATTTTTATGCAGTCTTCATCTCATACCATGTTTGACCATACTACATGCGATGATGAGCTGACCATCGATGAATATACGCAGGACCTCGACGAGACCATTGTGAGAGAAATAATTTGTTAACCATAATAATTTAAATACCTCTCTTATTTTATCTAACATTACTTATTTTTTATAGGTTGGTGCCGGCTCAACGGCCTATTCCTCCGACCCTGCAAGTTGTGCTGTAGATGCCGCTGCACATCCTCCCATAAAGAGGCGGCTTGACGATGATGATCCAGATAGTGTGCCAGACCGACAGGGGATGCGGCTTAGGCCAGCAGCAAATTTGAGGCACAAAGCATGCGGCACTCATTGATTTCATTATGTATATACACTTGTGTAAATAACATTTATTGTGAATAAATAAATATTTTTTGATTTCATTAATGTATAAATACAAACATAGCATTAATAGTAGAAACAACACTTCCAATTCAAATATAACTAAAGCAATAAATAGAACAATGAGCCAAATATCTATATATAAAATAGAACACAAACATAATATTCCAATAAAACTTAAAACATAATATTCCAATAAAACTTACAACATAATATTCCCATAAAACTTAAAATTGTTCAATACAAACACAAACATACTATTACAGTTAAAATGAAATGACACTTAAACGAGAGTAAAATCAAGTAGACGTTCTAGCCACTTAAATTGTTTCGTCTATGAGCTTCCATTTATTCTGCGTTCTAGCCACTTAAATTGTTCTAGCAATCGTTCTTGTTCGTCTTCTAACTCTTTTACTCTCGCCTTAAGCTCCGCAATTTCCTGTTTATTTTTTTGGTTTTCTCCCATAGCTGATGCCAATTTCCATTCTGCTCTTAGTTTTTTATTTTTTTCTTCCCTCACCTCGTCCCTGAGTTGTATCCTTCTTATATTGCTATTGTAGTTGCTTTCTGCTTGCGCTAACCACATATTATGCAGATTAAGCATTCGTTCTCTGTAGTTTGCTTGGAGACACTGTTCCTCAGCCCATTCATTGAACTCACACATTGGCTCATTCGGATTTTTGTAGCAATCCATCTGGTTCATGCACATCCAATAGTGGCGTCCAACATCATCACCTTCCCAACATGTTTGTTGCACACATTTTTTTCCACAGTAACACACTGGTGTTCCATATTGAGCCATTTAAAATATTGCACAGTAACACACTTTGAAAATATCAAACGTTCGCAAGAAATATTTGTGCTTTGTAAGATTTTAAGCACATGTAATGACGGTAATGAGCCCCGTATTTATAGGCAACATAAACATAAATCGTTATATAATACTACGAATTGCATTTCGTAGTATTAAACTACGAATTACAAAAAAATGCAGCTTTTTCGTAAGAAAGTGACAACTTTTTGTAAACTACGAATTACAAAAAAATGCAGCTTTTTCGTAAGAAATGACAACTTTACATTTCGTAGTATTGAACTACGAATTACATTTCGTAGTATTGAACTACGAATTACATTTCGTAGTATTGAACTACGAATTATATTTCGTAGTATTGAACTACAAATTACTAGGACACTAAAAATCACATAATTTTCAGGTTTTTTCAAATAAAAGGACAAATTTATATTTCGTAGTATTGATCTACGAATTACATGGACGAAATGACATAGATATGACAATTCACATGCTTTTCATAACTTCACTTTTCGTATTATTATACACTATTTAAAAGTGCACAACATCACATTAAGAAAATTACAACAACATACGTAATTTGAAGAATAATTTTATTTCAAATGCACAAAAGGTACTACATACATATATTACAACTAATAATACAAAAATAAGGAACTAATGTTATGGTTGATAGTTGGGTACATTGGACGAACTTGCACCTGAAGGACATTTACGGCGGTCATGTCCAGTTTGGGAGCATATGCTACATTTACGTGCATAAACAGACTCACCATCATCCATTTGGTTCGGTATACGTGTTCTCCTTTGCACTCTCAACTTGCGCATGTACTCCTTGTTACATACGAACTTAAAAGGTTCCGGCGGCCAATAATGCTCAACACCTAATCGATGCAACTTCCCACTATACGTGTCTACGTATGCTGCAACACTGTAGTGCCTATCAATGTAGTTTGTTGCCCCATAGCCAACTTGTTGAAAGCACTTCAATGCATGCGGGCACGGCATGTGGTAGATGGTCCATTTCCCACATGAACATAACCTTCTACTTTCATTCACCGTATGTACATTATTCCCACGGTGTCCACGATTACCTGTCTTAACTTCGAAAACACCTTGTTCATTGTCGTACTGAAGATAAGAATGCCACTGTGCCCGCTTCCTGTACTTTTCAAATCTTACCACGGGTATTGGCATAAATTCAACACCTCTATCCAACAATGACGATGCAGCTGCATGCCTTTCAACAAATCTCTCTGCACTCTGTTTGAAAGTCATGCGGACCATGGCAGTGACAGGCAGTCCACGGGCATATTTCAACAAGCCATTAAATGACTCCGACACATTCGTGGTGAAGGCTCCCCATCGTATGCCACCATCAGCATGCAATGTCCACATTTGAGTGTCATGTTGCATCAACCAACTATAGGCTCGTGGTTCCAACTGCCGGATTGCTTCCATGCACCTATTGAATTTACATAGCTGGTGCTCAGTTGCAGCCATCCACATTAAGTCATGCAACGCCTTGTCAGGAAATCTCTTTTGAAAATTGGCCTTTAGGTGCCTCACACAGTAACGGTGGTATGCATGCGGTGCCTGCCATTCAAGCAAGTGACGTACATAACTTAAAATACCACCATGCCGATCAGATATTAGACAATTACCTGAACGCTGTTTCACAACGTGTTGCTTCAAGTGGTTCAAGAATCGCGTCCACGTCTCTTCACTTTCGTTCGCACAAATGGCAAAAGCAAGTGGAAATATTTGGCCATTGGCATCTATAGCAACTGCAATCAAAAGCTTAATATCATACTTTCCATAGACATGAGTACCGTCTATGGAAATTACAAGACGACAATGCACAAAACCATCTATTGCTGGTTTAAATGACCAAAATAGATAGTTGAATATAAATTCCGGAATGCCAGGACTTCGCTCGCGCCTCCATTCAACAATAGTACCGGGGTTAAATTGTTGCAGTGCAGCCATGTACCTGGGAAGATTTGAAAAGGACTTATCCCAGTCGCCATAAATTGGTTCAAAGGCACGTTTGCGACCGAGATATGCCTTTCTTTTGGTTATAGTACAACCATACTCCTGGTGGACGGCTGCAATACACTCTTTAATCTTGAATCTAATGGACACTTCCAAAAATGGAACCAAGACAAGTGAAATCAAGTCAACATCCAGGTTGAAGTGGTTCTCATTGAATGTGTCCATTTCACATCTATGCTCGCTAATAAATTTACCAACATTCCACAAACCTAATTTTTTCTTTGTGGCACGCAGCATCCAGTGACATCCCAAGAACCACCGACGACATATAACCTTGTATCTATCCGTAGTTGACTCACTTATCGTCATCTCACGACACTCCCTTATGCTATAGATTTTTACAGCCCTAACTAGGCGAGCTTTGTCAGGGAAATACATGCCTTTTGTAACAACACCTGGTCTACATTCATCCCACATCTTCGATCGTAATTCATCATAATCCCTTGTCAATGCATCAACATTAGGCATGGCATGCAAATTATCCAGGTATGGAATATTTCTCTCATGAAAAGGCACGTGGGATTCATTCACTCTTCGTCTAACCGGGAGGGGGAGGGGGAGGGGGAGGAGCTCTAGTCAAATCAGGCTCCACATTCACTTCCTCCTCCTCATCGTCACCCTCCACATCATCACCCTCCTCACTGAAGGGTGTCTCATCACCAGACTCATCCGCATTGTTATCGTAATCACTACCATCCTCCTGACTCTGCGCATCTGCTAAGTCACGAGTAAAAACATCGTGTACGGGCAACTGTGTTAGTCCAGGAGCTTCAAGAATCTCGTTTTCACTGCATATAACCAACAAAAATTTAAGTATCCTAATCGTATTGTCTTGAAATTTAAATGTACATATCACTACATCACTATACTTACATCTCGTATTGTCTTGAAGTTTCATGCTGTCTTTCTTGAGGTTGCTGATAACTACCAGAGGGACCACCGTGCTCCAATACTGCAGATTTTTGCAAATTCCAACTAGGGACGTCGTCATAATTTGTCAAATTCAATTCCGGACGATACACCCTATGAAAATTAGAACTATAAATACAAATCCAAATAAAACATAAAGAAAAAGATTTCACTAAATTTAAGTTTACCAGTCGTCTTGTTGATTATACGAAGTAGTAACATTATTTTCTGGCTCCTCATTCGCCTGTGGTGACAAATTCAAATCAAGAGAACCTCTTCCATCTCCAACATGTCCGCCTAATGCTCCTCCAAAATAACCATCCGATGAATATGGGTTATCACTTATACGCACTCCCTCATTACTACTAAGGTCTTCAACCTTCACATACATTTCTAATAATTTTATTACAATGTATTCTCTATATTCGTCCGAAACCCGCAAAAAATCTCTAAGACTTTCATCATCGTCAATGTTAAACTCAGAATAATAAGCAAACCCATGCGGAGTCACTGAATAAGGAAATCTTCCGGTTACTTTAATGTTAACCGAACGCCTCCGCTCACTCATTTTTTTACGTAACAATGATACCAAAGTATTGTATTGCATATTAAGCGGCAATTTAACATGACACTGTGGAGGAGAGCTATACCTCACCGAGTTATTATCCACAATAACCTCACCCCCCCAATACAATGAAACCCTCATTTTGGCAACTTGAGACATTATAAAAAATGGATTGATAAGGAGAAGAGAGAAAAACCGAAATAATTTGCGTTGATAGAGTTTTGATGAAGTTCAGTCGTCTATAAATAAAGAAATTTTGAGAATCAAATTCGCACTACAAAACTACGAATTATGAGTTTTAATTAAAAAGTGGGCCCATTTGCAGCCTATTTCGCAGTTTTGTACTGCGAAATAGCCTATTTCGCAGTACAATACTGCGAAATAGGCCACTTTTTAAAACACGGCCATTTTTTAAAAAAAAATTAAAAATTGACATTTCGCAGTATAAAACTGCGAATTGCACTAACGGCCGTTAGTGCAATTCGCAGTTTTATATTGCGAAATGCTTAATTGTGTAATTTTTTTTTTTTGGTTTATTTCGGTATTTTTTGTTTATTTTACTGTTATTTCGGTTCCGGGCTCGCAGCCTTTCATTCTATGAGCAAACATTGTCACCTTGACGCCACGTGGCTAATGTGATAAGTTTCTTGTATAAAACCTTCAAAATGCCCTTATATATTTATTTCACACATAGAGAATTTGTTAACTAATAAGTTTTTTATAAATTTTGTACTTTAATAGTTACTGTTATTTTTGTTACACTTTTTATTTAGGTATAAACAAAATAAATATGTTTACCTTACTAATATCGAATGGATTCTTTAACTATGACAAATCCAAATGCATAAGTCAGTTCGAAACTTTACTAAACTTTATTTTAATAATAACTATGTTTATATTATTATAACACTTTAATAACGAATGTACATAAATATTCGTAAAACAAAATTTTGTTATTATATAATAAAATATTTTCATGTAAAATGTATTTTCTGTTGAAATATTATAGTGATACAGTGCGTCAATGCGCACAGAAAGTGAAAATGATCTCCACTAATAACTTCAGTATCAAAGAGAATATAATTTTTAAAATTTACGAGAAATTACTATAAGACTTTTCATAAAATGATTTCAGAATCTTAGGTTGTTAATGAGTAGATTTTAATTATAAAAATATTTTCCAAATAATAGATTATTAAAAAATTATATTTATTTAAGGATAACTTGATTAAATCAATCGTAAACTTTTAACTTAAGTTGGACATTTAAAAAGATTTAGTTATACAAAAATTTCTATTAAATCTAGGTTTTTCTTAAATTAAGGTGATAACAAATATCATAGATCTTACTGAGAGGAGTCTTAGAAGAATATGGCAAAATAACATAAACCAATTTTATTTTTGTAGAATAGGAGGATCCATGAAAGTTTAGTTGTAAAAAATAAAAAATACTCCTATCATAAAGGAAAAAGAATGTAATAATACTATAAATCCAACCGCCTTATCTAAACAAAAATGAAAAAAATCAAGCACCAACTTTATGTTGATAATATAAATTAATGTTTTGTTTGACATTAGAGTAAAATTGTCACATGCAACAATTTAAAAGTTTCAACTATTAAGATTGGATAAGATACAGAATTACAGACAACATACAACAAAGTGATTAAATTTTAAAAGACAATTATTAAATTGATAACACTTTATGGATTAACGCTGGTCAAATAGCATCTATTTTGTTGAGAGGTCTTAACCATACTAAGGTTAAAAGACATAAGATAGTCAGAGATACAAGCATCCATGGAAGTTTTGTTATAAACGACAACAAAAATAATCCTGGCATAACAAAAGGACAAAAAATATAAAAATCAATTAATCAATTTTACCTAAATATAAAATAAAAAATATACTGTTTGACAATAAGGTGAACTTGTCAGGTTCAACAATTTAAACATTTACACTATTGAGATGATTGACAAAATTATTAATAAGTTACAAACAACATCTTTAATGAGTGACAAAACTTATTAGCAAACGTAGATCACAATTTATAGCTCCAAAAGAAAATTTATAGTAGTATCAATGTGGACCACAATGCTACTTATAATACTACCAATGGAAGACGCAGACCAAAAAATTTAAATTTTGTGAAAACAATCGTTCAAATTTTTAATTCACCTGATTGTGTAGTATACAAAATAAAATCTAAAAAATAATTTAAATGAATATAAAATTAAATATTAATCTAAAAAGGGATATTTTATAAAAGTCTTCCGCCTGAAGCATAGTTTTATTGGGCCCGTGCTTAGCACGGGCAATCTCCAACTAGTGTATGTAATATTCCTTATCATCTAATAAAATTTCCTGTTTATGCAAAAAAACAAAAAAAAAAAAAATTGTGCAAATTACATGATAAATATAAAAGAGTTATCTTATAAGCTATTAGAAATGAATATATTGATTAACTAAATAAAATATTGATTACTAAATTGTATGGTAAAAATAAAATATTTTTCAGTTTTGACTTAGCAAAAGATGAAAACTTAGATCCATTGAATAGCTTAAGTACTAGTATACATACGGTATATAGAAATTTTAACAATTACGTCATATACGCAAACTTATGATACTGGTCAATGTGCTTCTAAGTATGTGTTTATCCTCAAATTCAATTTTCGTCTTCCGAAATAAAAAAATATCCTTTTAAATTTGTGTGAAAATAATTTTCAGTGTGTTTATATTTTGTAGTTATAATAAATAAAGCACAAGAATAAATATCCTAAATATTGAATTATGCTTACAATAATATATTTTATTGCACGAATAAATATATGTTGCACTTCAAGAATGACATCAATATCGACAACAAGAGTTCTGGTTATGACTAACCAACCATAGCACTAGGAGGGAACAAATACAAAAAAGGGTAAAGGTCCAAATATGGCCCTATACTTTGCGAAAAGGGCCAAATATATCCCTCGTTAAAAGTTTGGCTCATATCCAACCTTGCCGTTATACTATTGGCCCGGATATCCCCCTAGACTTTACGATAAAGCCTATATATAACCCTTGTTTTTTAACAAATCTTTTTTTTTTTAAAAACTAAAAATTATTTGTTAAAAATAATTTCTTCAGTTCATAAAAAATGACAAATATTTTGTTAAAAATGATTTTCCCCCTTTTTTACAACAAAAAAATAGTTTTTACAAAAAACAATTCCGGTTTTAAAAAAAAATTGAAAAATGAAGATAAAAAATAAATTTTTCAAAAGCGAAAATAAGTTGTTGAAAATATTTTATTCAATTTTTAAAACACAAAAATATTTTGTTAAAAATTGAAAATGTTCTAATTCCCATGTTTTAACATTTTGTACAAATATGTTTTTACAAAAAAAATATTTTGTTTAAAAAAATGATTTTTGCAAAATTTTTTTTAAGTTTTACAAAAAGAAATTAGAACATTTCCAAAAGAAAAGGACATTTCTTTTTGTGAAACTTTAAACAAATTTCAAAAATTATTTTTTGTAAAAACTGGAAAAAATATAAAAACCGAGGAATTAGAATATTTTCAGTTTTTAACAAAATTATTTTGTTTTTTAAATAAAATATTTCAACAAATTATTTTTCGCTTTTGAAAAATATTTTTTCTTCCTTTTTCAGTGTTTTTAAAGTTTTGTTCTAAGAACAGGAAAAAAAATTTAACAAAATATTTTCAGTTTTTACAAAAATATTTTGTTTAAAAAATGAGGGCTATATATAGACTTTATCGTAAAGTTCAGAGGGTATTTGGCTCCGTTTAAAGTTTAGGGGGTATCCGGGCCAATAGTGTAACGGCAAGGTTGGATATGGGCCAAACGTTTAACGAGGGGTATAATTGACCATTTTTACAAAATACAGGGTGTATTTGGACCTTTTCCCTAAAAAAAACATTATCTATAAAGAAGTACTCATATATTCCGCTATCCACAATGCTTGGAATTGGAGAAAGTAAAATTCCGAGAATATCATCATTCTTTATCTTTTGTGACGACTTTTTCACAATTTTGTGATGATTTTAATAGCCTCAAAAATACTCATTTGTTCTCTTGGATGGGACATCAACTACATCTATCTAATTTTTAGATGATGACGTAGATCCTAGAGAGCTATCATTTCTTCATTAATTTATCTTCAATCGAGTATTTTTTACTACCATATAGTAGAAAACCGAAATGTCTGGAGCAATTTCTTTTCAATATATTATAACCCAATTAAAGTAAATTGAGTTGGTTATGAATTTTTACAAATTTAGAAGATTGTTAATTATGGATTATACAAACTTAACGTATAATATGCATAATGATTAAATTAAAAAGGCAACAACGTACATGGCCTAATTATATAATGATAGCAAATGAAATTTAAGGTATTAAAATTTTCATAATTCCCTGGCACTGTCTTGCAATAATGCAACCATTGGACAGCGAGAGCTAGCAAGAAAAAAGTGAGTCACGTGAAACCCATAAAGAATACTGTTACTGTTATCTCTATCTATCTATCTGGAAATGTGACTGACCACTAAGGAAAGGATTAACGAATCTATATGATCACCAAAAGATTAAATTAAAAATAAAATGCACATTGAACGAGTTACTATAATTAATGCGATGGAGGCATGATTTTCACTAAGAAAATTTTTAAAAATAATTTTTAAAAAGGAGAATATATATATCTTTGTAATGATTTTTCATATATATTTCTGCTGTGTGTAAAGAATATTGGTTTCGATTGATCTGTTATTACCTCATTGCATCCACATCTGCATGAAATTTGCTCTTCTCGTTAATCATTTATCCATCCATTCAGCCTGACGGTCTCCAAATATTAAGCTTTTCAGTAAACTAAGTTTTTTTCAAAGTATTTGACATTTTAGAAAAGACAAGAAATCATTTATTGTATTTTTTCAAATCCACTCTCATTGTTCTAATTATAGTATAGTGCTAATTAAGTGAGATATTTGAAAGAGATAAAGGATTCTTTATGATTTTATGAGTAATGTAAGTAGATGTGTTGGGGAGAGGTGATAAGCAGGATATGGCGAGGATTCAGATTTTCAACAAGACACTTGATAATGAATTTGTGGAGTTCGAGTATTAGGGTTGTAGGTTATTAGGTAATTGACTCTTGCCTTACTTATAAGTACCTTTGTGAGACTAGTCTGATAGTGTTTTTGTCTAAGATAGCCAGTGGCAAAGAATATAGAAAAGGGAATTGGATTGGTTACGACAAGTTTTAGCATTAGTATGAGTTTGTTGATCAAGCAACGTGGATTATCTTGATGACAAATTCCACGATAACAATAAAGTGAAATTAATCGTTCGATGTGTACTCGTTCTCCCCTCCTCAATTTCTGCTTTCATTGAAAATCTCGTCAATAAAATGATCAAAAACCGTTCGCTTCTCCAATAATTTTATTATATAATTTGTTCAATTTGGTCGATTTGATACTCGGTTAATTGTTTTATCTTTATGCTTCTACGTATACAAACCTGAATGGATATTTTAGGTCCAATTAACCCATCAATTTTGCTGATACTTACTTGTTCACTTAGGGGTCACTTGGTATTTTGGATGAGCAAATTATCCTCGGATAAAAATTTAGTATTGCTGTATTCCTTTTTTGGTTACTAATATAGGGATAAGTTATCCTAAAATTAAAAATAGTATCGGAATAACTTACACTTGCCAGATGGTGGAATAATAAAAACTATCCCAGGATAAAACAGTAAAGTTGACAATCCAAAAATTAATACAATATAGACAGTTAATAAAAAATAATACCAGAATAACTAATCCTCGTATAATTAATCCACATAATTAATCTCAGCATAACTTGTCTTCGAAGCAGACGTTCCCTTAATTTGTTATTAGCTTATTGTTTATTATAAAGTCTGACACTGAAACCATGTAAAAATATGAGTAGTAAATTAACTCCCCAATCTCTATGTTGTTTCCCTTCTTTCTAGCCTTTTCTTTTATGCAACTCGTAATGCCCATTCTGTCAAGAAAATAATATCCATATAACGAGGTAAAAAGCATGATAATACTGATCTACAAATCTTTAAATGGTGATACGATATAGGTCCATGGGATCATATTTAATATTGTAATTAAGATCTTACGCTTGAGAATATTTAAGAAAGAAAGCCTAGTACTCCCGCTGTCCACAATAAGTGACTAATTTACTTTGGGCACACCCATTAGGGAAATACTAAATTCTAGAAAAAAGATAGTTAGTATGACTAAACTACCCTTCATTAAATGTTTTATAGTAGCACTTACTTCTCTTCTCAAATGTGAGGAGTAAATCACTTTTTAGGGGTACGTACATAAGGGTAATTCGAAAACATAAATTGAATTTATTCTTGATTATTTAAATAAAAACTTATTTTGGACCAAAATAAAAAAACAAATTGATCGCTTATGTAAACTGCAGGGAGTAATCTCTTAAGGCGAAAGTGAAGGTACTAACAATTTAGCACAAATTCTTATGAGATATATGAGTTAGTAGCAAATAGTAATGACTTTGGAGTTTGGAATTGGGAGCTTGGAATTTAGCACAAATTGTAGCAGTGTTTGCTACTTTTTTCCAAATTCACACCTTAATTAAGTGAGACGTTTAGGAGAGAGATAAAGGAGGCGGAAAAACCTTAAATTAAGGGTAGATAATATAGAGAAGAAGTAGTAATTTTGTAGAGTGAAAAAAATGATGTATATGTACATAAATTTTGATGGTCGAGTGACGAAGGAGAAGAGAGATAGCATCCTTAGTGACTAGGGAGGGGAATAGAATCTCAATGTCTGGAAGTAATCTAGACATAAGTACTTAAGTGTTAGCAAACCAAATGCATACTCCTGGAGAGCTTCACTTGTTCATATTTAATATTGTAATTAAGATCTTACGCTTGAGAATATTTAAGAAAGAAAGCCTAGTACTCCCGCTGTCCACAATAAGTGACTAATTTACTTTGGGCACACCCATTAGGGAAATACTAAATTATAGAAAAAAGATAGTTAGTATGACTAAACTACCCTTCATTAAATGTTTTATAGTAGCACTTACTTCTCTTCTCAAATGTGAGGAGTAAATCACTTTTTAGGGGTACGTACATAAGGGTAATTCGAAAACATAAATTGAATTTATTCTTGATTATTTAAATAAAAACTTATTTTGGACCAAAATAAAAAAAC